>LUCM01004022.1:210233-258130 GCA_008360955.1 Fasciolopsis buskii
TTTTTTAGATAAAATGGACCGCGTATTCTCAAATGAAATTAAGGGCAAGAGACTTGTTCAAAAACCCAAAACAATCGAGATTAGAATGGACTACCTCTGTCTCTACGGATCCCTATAATCCGGAAACGTAAGTTAACTGTGAAACGCAACAGCTTTCCACTGAAAGAGTGTCAACAAGTTGATCTTACTGATCTAATAAAGCATGAATCGATGGGAATAAAATACAGCATGACCGCTCAATTACTCCAGTATTCTAAAACAGGCGCATCACTGTAACCACTCACTCGAGTTGAAGGCAGAGAGCGTTTGACCATCTGTTCGTCCACATCAACCTCTGCTTGCGTGGCAGCATCCGACAACGCTGATCTCTTGTCCAATAGTGACATCCGATGTCTCGGTCTTCCACGAGGTCGTTTGAAATAACACAGTCTCTGGGGTCACAAAAAGTAGCAAAACCGTTACAATCGTACAGTGAGCTTGAAGGGTGCACCGAACGTGGATCAATTACATATGCAACAGTTAATTCAATTCATCAATAGCCCCGCGTCCAAAGCGACAACTGAAAGTCACTAGATGCAAAAACTTTAGGCTAATGATGGGCTCTGAAATCAATAAGGTATAAGGGCACTGTACTTTTTCTACCGGACGATTGGGATAATGTGGACATGTGTTGCGGATGCCCAGGGCTAGATACCGTTCACGCTGGTGAAGCTTTGATAAAGATAGCAACTGAAATATACACGGTGGATCCATTTCAATACATATCAAATAGGTATGAATGTCCTAAACAATGTGCTGGTAAAGTAGAACCATTAAGACTTTTGGGTTGAAGACTGGACGGCTGGGGCACTAAAGGATATGATTGCTGGGTGGTTGTATAATATATCTTTACCTACTAGCCTAAAAGATATTGCAATTCTTATTCTTTCATTTTTGTTTTTTTTTGCCCTATAATTTTTTGTTAGAATAGTACAGCGACGAAAAACAAAGCACCCTCTTACTAGACTGATAGAGTTATGCTCTTATTAGCCCACGATTCAATGAATTCACCTACCTCTGTCAAAGAATTTTGGCATCGTTCCAAATCAGTTGACACTGTGTCTGCGTGTGTGCATATGTACGGCGCTAGAGAAGTAGGCTCTGCATTGTTTTCTGATGACAAAGTCTGATGCTTTGGAATTATTTGAGAATCCTTCTTCCTAAGGGTTTCCTGGGAGTATAGAAAGCAACAGTGTCTTACGACGTTAATCAATATTTATAGTAGGCGTAGTAAGTTTATCTTCGGAAACCTGTTGTATCCAGCAGTTAAGTTACCAAATAAAGTTACAAGACAATCTTTTCATCTGGCATGGTGATGGTTAGATATGATATAGGTTTCTGTCCACGAATTGCAGCCAAAAAAATCATGAAAACAATTTTAGTGCGCGAGGCTACTAATGTAGCGTCACACAGTGGATGAGCGTAATCAGTCAAAATTTCTACCACATTCTAAGCGGTGTAGTTGGTAAGGGACAGTTGCTTCGGTTAGTGGCAGGTCGCCTTACCGACTACGAATGCCCATGTTTGTTACTTAGACAGATAGCTACCATGCTGGGATCCATCACACTTTCGGAAAAGCCACCGGTGGTTCGCAACCGCTCACTCGACAAACCGCTGCTAGCTGTGTGACAATCTAATTTATGACTGGTAATAACTTTCGTCAAACTGTCATTCGTGTTCCGTTGCACGGTGAAGAGTGTCTTGGGTAGTGTTTAGTGAAAAATTCTGCTAGACTTCTGCTTATACCAAATAGCTGTCAAACACTGGGTACTCAGAACGACAGATATTTATTTCCATTGCTTCTCCTTATATTTGACGGAAACGATTGCAATAAGCACAAGTGGACAGTCAGTATGCTAAACCAACTGAGCATGCTACAAACCAGAAGCCTACCTCGAAAGAGGTAAGGTGAACTCAAACAAAAACTCACCACCAGCTCAACATAACACACCTTTTGGTAATCATACCCGTAAACGTAAATGCGGTTCTGTACAACGGAAAGAAATCACCAGAATGGCATACATTGAGAAAGTTTAATGAAAACAATATGACAGTGGAATGTATTTCAGTGAGCTATATTTTACTGAACCAAATTTTCAGGTTTAGCTTCACATCCGGGTGCACCATAGTGATTAAGAAAGTAAATAAGTCTAATCCTGTTGAGAAAATTTGCGAACTATTATTCTATCTCCTTAAAGGAAATTTTCTAGTGACCAACTATCAAATAATGTCCGGTTTCATGATCTCCAGGGATACCCCGTTGAGTTACTGGTACAGATCGTGGAAATATAGACTGAAATGAGTTAAAATGCAGCAAAATTATCGCGCGAATAAAACCGATGTTCTAGTTTGGGTCCCACACGTCCGACGTTTTGGATTGGAAAAGTGGGAAATATGGGAGCCAATCTGTAATGTAAATGTTACCACTTGTGTGTTCTCCTCAGTGTATGATCTCGAATGCGTGCAACAGCAATGGTAAGGAAAACATCAGCTGACAGTTTGTCGGATAAATAAAGATTGGTTTAGTGGGCGGAACATCGGTTTCAAAAAACAAAAAGTTGCTTCACATTACTCCGTGGGTAGACCCTAGAAATGATGTTGCGAAGATCATGTTGCACCAGATTACTGGAGTACAAACTATATCAGAATACGATGAAATATTGTTTTCGTCGGAATTCAGCTACCCCACCTTTTGATAATTGCCGAATGCAAAAGTCAAAGCGAAACGATCAGTAAACCTAGTTAATTGCAATCATTTGATTGGCCGTTGAAAGGTTTCAAATATTTACTGGTAAAAAACCTAAATAAACGACTTTACAGCAAATGAATTATACGAATAAAATTGAAAAAATGAGATAACCATTCCACTTTTTCCTTCCGAAATAATGTGAATATGAGTACTACCTGAATTGGGAGCTTTAACGCAGCTTCCGCCTCTGTTGCCGCGGCCAAAATACGTTTGTGATGAGTCCTCGGCTGCAGAGACGAAACGTTGAAGATAATTAAACGCAGTAGAAAAACACAAACAAACATGAGTCATTTGATTCAGAGGATCAGTGTTATGATTGGTTGCTTTTAAGAATTGCAAAATGTGACTTGACTCCTTTAACTGGACTAGAACTTAATGATATAACCAGTTTCGTCGATCATACACATTCTCATGAAGTATGTTGCAATCATTAAAAATCTTTTATCAAAGATAAGGTTCCAAAGTTGATTAATGGAGTCAAGAGCAAAAGATGGTGTAAGTGGACAATTTTATATGACCTTTCGTAGAGTCATTATCTAATAAAGTCACGGCTACTTAGATCCCGGATTCCCATGAGTAATATTTGTGTCATTAGTACAATAATGAATGAATCAGATGAATGAAATTACAAATTTCCAACCAGAAAAATCTGTTTTTCACCACAGCGACATTTATGCATTAAGAAACATGCAGTTTCTACCATCGTGACAAATGAAATCATCTAAATCTTTCACCAAATTATCCGAAAAAATCCGACTGATTTATTGCACGTCCGAGTGATACCGAAAATATCAACTACGGTTACGGAAGCGATATCTAATCCTGAACATTTCAGTCACTACGAAATGATTCCAATGATTAAGGACGAAAATGATACACTGGTTCCATTGATACATTTGAATATAAGGGAAAGAACATATACGTATTTATTTCATTTTCGTTCCCAATATTTCATCACGGGATTGGGTACTTCCGTTCATCACTGAAAAACTGCTACCTCAAAATGGGGAGTATTAGTTAACAGTTTTAGTACTAGCCATCTGATTTCTCATATATGATCCCATTTCGGTGTCCGTATTTTAAAAGGTGCTATGGACAAACTGCAATTTCATCCTAACCACATTATCCTTCACTGATTCGTCTACTAAGCAGCACCATAGTAGGCAGTTTGACAATCCGATTTCCGCATAGTGTCGGTGTTTTCTTGCCGAAGGCAAGGTTCAGTCCACCATTAAGAGACATTGGGGCAAATAATTACGGACAACAGCCATTCACCGACCAAGAAATATCTACTCGGTGAACATAGGAGAGAAATGACATGAGTTTTCCCCATTTGAATGGAAATCATGTGCTGCAGAAACAGCACAGCTCGTAAACGTTTGCACCCACGTCATAATGAGGGAACATTGGCAATAGCAAAACAGCTTTGCAACGCTTACGTAGCTTTCAGCGAAGAGTTTGGCATTCTCAATGCATGACATACCACTCAGGCTATATTCAAACTGAACGTCTTGCCACCTCAATTTACCAAATTCTTTGACTTCGAAAGCGATGTGGTGAGATGTAAATGCTAGCTGATGAGACCAGCAATTCTCATTTGGAGATTTACCCACTCCATTGTGGACTTCTGTTTTACTAAATCTCCATGATATTTCATGACCGTTTGTGAAACCGATTTTTCCTGTGCACGGAGCTAGTTTCAGAAAAGTAAGAGTCATCAGCTGGTCACTATTAGGAGACAGCACTACAAGAGAAAACAGTATAGTTAGACTTTTGTCCGGAAGGCGTAACACTTTTTCAGGTTTCAAGTGGATATGTTTACGGACAGACAAATCTGGTAGAGTGGCAAGTTTCCTCGTAAGACGCTTTCGGACAACTTTCATTTACTGGATTCTGACTTGTCCTTCTAATTTTTGGCCTATGAGTTTGCCCAAAGATATTTTACCAGCAATTTCATTCCGTACTTAAACCGTATTTATACGACAACACAAACAAATAACTGGGTTGGACCACATTTCTCAGCATTTTCTTATCTTCATGTCAGTTTCGTTCAAAATTTGAAGATGATTATTTCTAACTCAAGTGTTTTGCGTTAAGTGTGGCTTTTTGATAATGAAGTAAGCAAAAACCCTTGATCAGTTGGGAATTTTCCGCTTATGCTTTTCTAATGTAGTAAACTAAACAAGGCTACAATTTACATAAACCTAAACGAATAAACTAAGTCAAGAGCATGCCATCCGTGAAAAAAATTAACTATACCCAAAATGACCATGGAATTACTTATGTTCATATCAGTTTTTACTACAGTTCTTTTCTTCAATGTTGACGTAAATTGCTACCGATATTTCATGTACCATTTGTCGGATGGAATTGAATGATATTCAATCGTTCCAAGTACCAACAGATATACGGTATGAAGTAGCAGCGCAATGAAACTGGAAATATGATTACCCGCGCAATAATAGATTCGCTGACCTCCTTAATCTGGAAACCGGTTACTTTTATCGATGGGTGAGTAGCGTGCGGCAAGCGGCAAAACACTTATACAACGGAAAGTTCTGGAAGCAAATCCTTCAAAAGAGATTGACCGCCTTTGTGTTCTTGTCCACATTGTTTACCGTTACACAAATCAAATTGAAAAAGCTTCACGCCCGGATCAAAGGAGGATAAACCACGGATAGCGGAAATTTTGTCGTTGTTATGACGGATATATTGCCCCAACTCTAAGAAAACAAGCAGTATAAAGAGCTAGTTTTTCAGAAAGAAGCTCCGCGTTCCACTTTTCCAGAATTAAGTGAACATGTTGTCTTGAGTAGAGCGGTTTTCTTCCAGTTTGGCGTGATTCAAGCGGATGAACAATTGGGTCCATGACATTTCACATAAAACACACCCCAGCCTGGTCCTATCAAAAATATTTCTCGTCCCAATGTGATAATTTAATGAGCTGCCTAATTAGTAGGTATTGACACAGAGACTCGGAAACTTCTTCGAGTATCAGGCAAAAACAATCTGATAGTGCAGCTGGTGGGCGCCACATCAGAAAAATCAAAAAATCATTAAAGGACATTGGCAGGCCCATCGAGTGCTACTGTTTACTGATGCTGGATTTCTAGCAATACATGCCGCAAGTTACTGTAAGCAACTCTCAGTTTGTTCTTTCTAGCTGGTTTGGAATGTGCAGTGGTTGAGATAAACATATGGTGGCTAAATTGCGACATCGGCAAGACCTGTAGCTTATTCACTTGCAAGACAAACCTAATGCTTACGGCTAACTATTAACAAAATTCGTCAGTTCTAGCGGGGCAAAAAGAAAACAAAATTTTGTACTTGTTCCTTTATGTTGTTACCTATTGAAGTCGAAAGTGTTCCTATGGAACCTGTTGTATGAGTCTTGGCATGATATATATATATATATATATATATATATATATATATATGTATATATATATGTACAATCAAAGGGGAAAAATTATTTACCAGGATATCTGCAGTAAAAATGTTCTTATTTACAAAGGTGAAACCACATCACGTACACCTCTTTTGTGTTTCAGTTCTGCAGCCGAGTGAAATGTCCTCACTTTATTCACAGCCACACGACTCGTAGTTGAACGAGTAGGATCGAGGAACACAACGTGGTAATATAACACCTGTCGGGTAACCGAGTCATATTCCGCATATCGACCGTCCGCATTGTAACAGATCATTGCTGGCCATTCCGGATAACCTGGTGCACAGTGGAAAAAACTGAAGGATCATTTTCTGCGTTGAAAACGATGAACATAGTAATGGAAACAATGGTATGGAGAGGTGGTGCGTTGCACGAAATGGTGGACGCTGAGTTGTAGACAGCCATGTGTGGCAGTCAGATAAAATTAGATAGAATGGCGGTGATGTGAGCCCTTCAAAGAATGGCAACAAGATCAAAAAGGACAATTAAACCGCAGGTTACCTGAACTTTCTACTTTTTGTCGAGAGAGGGCGTGGTGTAACAAGTGGACACACATTTCTATCCTTTCTCCCAGTGGACTGAACATAACAGAATGGTAACAAGAAGATGAGTGGAAACAGCACAGGGAAGATGGCTACTTGCCTTGAATCTTAGCCCAGACAACTGAACCGACAGAGAACTGTGTATAAATGTACTCATCGTTAGTGGCGTCTGGAATTGGCCCCTGTGGAACCGAACATGGATCCAGATCTGGAGTGTTCGAACCAAATGGAGAACCGGTTTCCTTATTTTTGATATATTCCGATTGCAAAGCACAGTGCCATTTGGAACAGATCTGGCTTGGGTCGTGCACCATGGGTAAGTAGCGCCATTTTTTGCATCGAAAGCATTCAACCCATGTTCCTAGATATTTTTGAAAATCAAACACAGAAGAATGGGGCAAGGATATGATTTAGAAGAAGTTCAACAACTAGATAAAGCAAAGCATATATATATAATAAAAGTGTTCCTAAGGGATACTTCAATACTGGTTGAAACGAAATGCCTAGCTTTCTCTGAACACGTGCTTTCAACTATCTTGTCACCAGCGAAACAAAAGAACAACCGTTTGTTTCCACCAAAGCCAACAGGTTTTTATACACCGATGAAAATTCTAACGGGCAACTGACGATAATCCAGACATAACTCACGTAGCTATCGCGTCCGTAGTTCGGCAGTTTCGCATCATTTACAAATAAAGAATTATTACATTTGGCATTCTTAATCCGATGCTCAATTTATCCGGTTTTTTTATATGGCAGCTTACCCCTAGTTTTTAGCGACATAGGCTACTCACCTGTTAAGAGAAAACGAGTAAGTTTGCGCACCGTTCTTCAGTGATTAGTGATTGCACTTCTCGTGTGAAAGATGTAGTGATGTTTTCGAGCTACGATGCACCAGAAGAAATCGACTTTGGCACCGTGTAGGGATCTTCTAAGCATTCTAATGTAAAAATAGTAAATGTAGTTTACTTCATTCTGCATAAACACAAAGTCATTCTTCCCTCGAGAAGGAACTGTGCATTTCTAGTAAGTGAATCCATAACCAGATTTTAGCGACCTTTGGATTAAACAAGCTGAATTTATGGCTAGAAAAGCAAACATTTTTGCAAATAACAGCTGAAACAGTAAGTTATGGCTTACCTGGGGTTTTCCGGGCAAATGTGTACTCTGGATGCACAACAGTCGGGTTTCGTTAATACTAAAACTAATCACAAGCGCATATCCTTCAAAGAGCTCAGGGTTTGAACTCGAGCCTCTCAAATGGAAGGTGTGTTTGTTAATACTATATCACTACTTATAGTACGTGCTAATCAGAATTGTCGGGTTAAGTTTGTTCAGACGTCGTCCTAGGCGACAGTTATTCAATTCCTATTGAGTCAGAATTCCCCGGAATAAATTCACCATTCTAGTATTAAAATTTGTTGTGGTTTAACAAGATAACAAATTTTAACTACTAGGTAGACAAGATGGTTTGAGCTGTGTTCACCAACACTCCTCTCGGTTCCGTAAACTCAACCGGCCAAATGCACTAAAGGATTTTCCCAGCCAATATTCCGTAGTTCCTAATACGTAAATTGTGTGTAAAACATAGCGGATGTCATGAATATGCGTACAGATTTCTAATGTATTTGACTGTAGACTGCGATCGGTCCAATCAAACGAGGTTAACCTTGATTGCCAATATTAAGTCATAAGCTTTTTATCAATGACGTTAGGTGCTTAAAGTTGTTGTGCTGTCTATTTTTTTCGTGGCATGCATTTCTTGCATTATAATGGATAGGTTCTTGGCAAATCCCTAATGGGGCTTCAGGAAGGACTCTTCGGCATCTTTTCGTCTACTTCAAGGTCGCTGCCAGTGAGGCAATTATATGTGCCCTGTCGCTATCATCACCCGATCCTGGTCTCTCGAGTAAGAACTCTGCGTGTTACCTAGATGCTATACGAAATTTCCAGTGCAGTATCGCAGGTGTACAGATACAGCCTGTCTCAACTGAACAGTCTAAAGAGGCGAATATATTCTGCGGTAAAATCTACGACTTCTGTACCTTATTAAAATAAAACGAACGTAAGTTCATATGCGCTACTATTCAGCTATGTGCATTCTCGAAAATGGCTACGCTCGGGAAAACTAGTGGGGTACACACTGCATATATATATATGTGGGAAAACTGGTTTTAACGCTGACAATTCTCGATGCAACCTCCGCTTTACCAATAATTAAATTCCGAAGACACTAAGCAACCCACTGCTTCAAGCAGAGTACCCCATTCTTATTTTTACTTGGAAGGCGTAAAGTCCACAGGGTAAATGTTGCTTTCGTTATTCATACTACATGTGTTGCGCCAATCGTTGCAGTAGAATAACAATCGGAAGTGAAAAGACTCATCAATCCTTAATTCGTAGCTTTAGGTGCTGTAAAACCCTTCCCATTAATTTACAACTATAAAGTTGTTCTCGTAGCTGGAACAACTCGTCCACTAAACGAAACCGTGACCCTCACGTTCCACAAAATCACCTTGGTGTCTTTCAGTCTAACTAAGTCTGGTTGCACTTTTTCTAATGGAGTATGTCGAAGTGTGTGCAGAAATTATAAAATTATTGATGATCAGACCTGCCTAAAAGTGTAGATCATTATCAGCGGTGCCCGCGAATGGATCACGCAGCTAAGGTGTATATTTTAGACGCCTACCTAGTGGCTTCATTTCGAATCAGACTGCGACTGGTAACATATCACGCTAAACAGCTTCTATTAACACCAGCTGTTTGACTCAACCAATATGGATGCGGATAAGCATGGGATAATCATTTCTTGCTATTGACCGAACGTCGAAGAAATTTGGATTAAGACTAAACACTGAGAGGTGTTTGCAAAAAAAACAATGAGAATTGATCATTTAGATTAATTAATCGGTGTTTTGGCTATAAGAATGGATTTTTCGAAGGTGTGTGCAGAAAAATACCTGAAACCAACAAAAGTGATAAAATTATAACAGCAAAATGGAGGTTTATCGCAAATCTGAAGAGACATCTGATGATAAGGTCGGAGTTAGTTGTTTCTTAAGGATGGCAGTGTCGATCGTCAAGTTTGTCTCTGAGTTCTGAACTGAAAGTCTCACTCATGTTAAATATACCAATTACAGTGATTGCAGGGGCTTCATGCCTGATCGTCACATTCTTATCGCATGCGAATTTCATGCTAGTCACAATACAAAAACATTCTCGTTGATACTTTGACGGTTGGACGCAGTCTTATCGATGTGACATAGCTTAGATGGAAAATAATTAGTGACCGTTTCCGAAACATTACAGCACATCCTTCATAGTAAAGCATTTTAGTCCTGAAGGGGAATTTCATTCATCTACGTAGGATGGAGCTGCTTTTTGGCGAATAGCGCTATTGCGAGATTAACCACGACTAGTTGCATGCCCTTATTACATCGACGAATAAACCATATACACTCATGCTTTCTGGGTGTCCACCTTCTAAATTCTTTTCATTATCGGTAACAATAGTAACTCTAGGAAACCATCAGTTCCATAACATTCAACGTGTCGGGTCCAACAAAAGAACTAGGTTTTGACATTGTCAACACAGATACCTAAATTTGCCATGGTTCAATATTACCGCCAACCCTATCCAACAAGTGTCAATGGACACTGATCATGATGCTTGATCAATATCAAAAGCGATCTACATCGCTGAATTACTAACCGGAAGCTCAAACTGTTAGTACCTTTTCGATTCAGGTTGATATGTTCAATCGCGTTTTTTATTTTTACGATTACTCCCATTTCCGATCCCGATCAACCTTTAACGCAAGTAGAAACTAGGTGGTAGACGTTACACGTCTAAGCAACTACTCCGGTTTTCTGCGGAAAAAAACGTACTAGACGCTCGCGAAACAACAAGTTCACACTTACCTGGCAACGCAAAATCGGCTTTTTTCAAATGAGATTCAGAATTTTGAGTATCGCCCGTTTCTTTCCGCTTCAAACGTCTAGAAAGTTCTTTCAAAGCGCGGACTGAATCATGGAAATCGATACATTGTCTAGCCGATGCGCGAGTACCATTAAGGTCCGTTTTTCTCCGAGCTCTTTTCCATACTAAATATCGTTCATATGCATCCTCTGTTCTCAGTGAATTCACATTATCTAAGGCAATTTCAACCAGTGAATCAAAGTCGGTATCCTATCGTTTAAGAAAAATGAATTGACAGAAATTAATAACATGCAACATCAATATATTCCAACCAGAGTTAAACATACTGACTTCTGGAAACCGTGCTTACGCACAAAACACGCAGAACGATAGTCGATAAAAATGACAGCACGGCTTGTATTCAGTTACGTTAGAGGCTGAGACCAAAGCGTTCACAGTGACTGTCATCCAGCACTTGACAACACCCAAAATTACCAGGAAAACAAACAAAGGGAATGCGCAAGATCTTTTAATTAACAAGCAAACAGAACAAACATTGTGAGCACTCCCCTTAAACTGAAATTATGTAGTCATGGCGCGGGGATGGGTGACAAAGATGAACTCGGTTCTTTTCGGTTTCAGCAGCGAATTTGCCCGCCATTGTGTCTGTATGACCCTGTTATATGGGCTGACAACAGTTATCCTCAGGCAAGAACAGCTCTTGGAAACACGAAAGCTTAAGGAATTTAATATGCTCTCCAGTTGTTTTTTGTTGTCTAGTTTGACATAACCAAACTGAATATTGGTTGCGTTGTTTTGGAAATATTCAATTACTAGGATTAAGGACAAGTCATCAAAGGAAGAATGTGTACATCAACTATACACGTAGTGAACCAACAGGGATAGGCAAACAAAAGAACGCCGTAGAAGCCAATCCACAAAACGCTCAATCTAACTGTGTATTTTCAATTATTACCGTTTGGTATAAAGCGATACAACACGATCGCCACTGCTCGCTGTTTACTTCCATATCTTTCAGTATCTCCGCCAAATGGTTGAAGGATATTCTCATCCCTAAACACGGAGATGTTTATTTCACCCAATTTCCCAATATATTCTAACCTTCTGCGTTCCCGTGACATTTGTTGACGCCCATGTAGCTCCTTCCACTTCGTGGGAGGAACAGAACACAGGGTAATGTATAGTAGACGGCTTCCCATACACAATATGGGGTCAAACCAACAGTGTCTACCGAAATGGATTCAGCTTGAAAGAACATTCTTTGAACTAGCACTTGATTTCCAACGTCATTCCATCCAGAACAGGCGAAAACAGGCATGCATTGATGATTAAAAGCTACGAACCAACGAACATTACCAATGGGCGAACTCGATGTCCCATAACCCTTAAATCTCAAAGTAGTATCATGTCGGTGCCACAAGTGCTTCAATCCAGTGTACTCCGTCCGAACTTTGATTAAATGCATATTCACCTGTACAACAGTGCTATCATCTTTCGTCAAGCACCTAACAAGGAAAACAAAACGGTCAACAACTGTCATGTGCTCCCCGTCGAAAATCAAGTTCTAAGTCACCGATGTCAACTCACAACAGAACCTCACACTCGGAGGGTACAAAGCACGCCGAACGGATCTATAAATCTAATGAGACTAACTAGTGCACGTTGGGCATGTCATGTAAAATCGCACGAGCACACAAGATCGGCAGCATAGTCTAAGTGACAGAGATTTACACCATTTACCAGCTTGACGTCCACATCTTTCAGACTGCGTGAGGCATTCTCCGTTTTCTCATCGATGACAAAGTTGAACAAGAAATGACAAAATGGGACATCTTTGTCGAACACTGTCAGTCCTGTAGAATGAATTCGAAAGATTGCCTTGCACCAAAACTAAGCCAACACAGCGACTTCAGTGGGCTCACAAGCTTCTACACAACACTTATCCGGTGAAGAGCATTATAAAGCATTCTTCGAACAACCAAGTCAGAGAGGTTTTTCAAACCGAGGAAAACGACGATAGTCGGAAGATGCTGTACGTAGCACATATCAGGCAACTAATAACGAGAAAAAATTTGGTCGAAGCAACCTCGACTGAGTGCAATCCGTTTTCTCCTTCACGGACGTTACACTCACCGTTCGCTGTTAGACGGTACACTGTTCTTATGAACGGTATTTGCCGTCCACCGCTGTCGCCTACTAGTCTGTCTTCTTCGAATGTTACGGGGAGTAGCTACTTCTTACCTATTTCCGATTCACTTGATCCGTCAGTTTTCAAAGACCTTTTTCGTAACCACGCTCCTTATATATCGCCGGATATTATTCAGCCCCCTACAGTTCCAGACTTGACATGACTTGAGAAATCTATTGCCCTTACCGTACATTGGACCTAAGACCACAAGGAAAACCTGTCGTCGAATATTTCGTCTGTAGGATATGGTGCCAGTATCCGACGGAGTCCTTAACTCACGATTGCTCTTGCTCGCGATTAACGTGTGTACCCGGACCAAGTAGGCTTGTACAATTAAATGGGTGTGCAGATTGCATTCATGACCACCAAGCTGCAGCGGGAATGGAACTAAACGAATCCGTGATCCCAGCTCCGTAGTTCTGGACAGAACCGCAGAACAGTAACTTAGTCCTATGCCATCAATCTAATTTAGAATACTCTTTGAATTACAGCGTCATATCGCTGTACGACGCGAACAGTGTCGGTAATTCCTACATGACACGGATGATCAACTGCCTGAAAAACTGTAACTTGCACGCTGAGCGGGTAAGGTGCAACTCCACCCAAACAAGACTCCGGCTTTTGCATCAAAAACACCACGTAGCATCACAACATCAGAGCCCGTCTTAATGCGAACAGGAGTGACAAGCTGGTCACAAATCTCGTTCCTTTGTGTGTCAATGCTACAGCCTGTTGGCACACAGAAGGAGGTTACAAACAAGCTGCGCTTAACAGTCTTCCTTCCGAATGCCACTGACCTCTGGAGTCATACGGCACACAAATGGCTACGAACTCCGTCTCTATTTTGGAAGGCCAACCTCAGCCATGACAGTCAGGCGTGATCCTATACCACGTTGACCCACGAATCGCAGTGTTTCATCTCCTGATGTGCGCAATTAACAGTTAATGAGATAGTTTATCCAAACTAATCAAATGCACGATTCGCATTTCCTTGTTGCGGTGCACATCAGTCGTCAGTGCGTTCTTTAGGCACGCCTGTCGGCCGAAATGCGTAAGAGATTCAGGGGCTGATTGGGTTTGAGATTAAAAGTCAATGGGAGCATTGTAGTTGGGCAAACAGGGTCAAGAACACGGTTGGAGACGGAAGACGAAAAATGAATAATAGAGAGAACTAAACGGTAGCGCAATTTTCACTGCCAAACATGTCTGATTCCAAGGGTAACGCGGTCCTGACTGTCCCGTGCGATGACCGATTTGGCATGGAAGACTTTGTAGCTGTGTAACTCATGAAATAGACTGGTACTGCTTGGAAATCCATACACTAAGGAGCACAAGGACGCTTCTCAACCAAACCCTTTATTGCTAAAGAAAATCTGTCCGGAAGTAAGCGGCGAGTAGCTGAATTCAAACCCATGTACAAAAACACCAACTTAAACTTGCAGTGACCTGCCTACCTTTCCAGATGTTCTATCCAAGTAAACCGAAAACTTTGAGTTCTCTCCCGTCAAGTTCAGGAAGTACTAATGGAAGACAAGTGGCCAGAAGATAACTGTGAAAAGTCTTCCAACATCGATGCTCAACCCATCACCAGGAAACTACAGAAGTACTGAAGATCTGTTTCGCCCTTGGTTACAATCGTCAGCAACGCACGTCCACCGTGCCCGAAATGGGACTGAAAACCAGGACGAACGATTGCGAACCGAACGTCTTATAACCATTAAGCTGACCAAACAGGGTCTTAAAGATTTCCAGATGGCGAGTTGGGCATTAATAATACATGATGAGTCGGTCGGAAGAGAACTTAAATGGTGTACGTCATTTTAACAAATCACCAAAGCAGAAAGATTTCCCAATCACTAATCGGACAAGGACTATTGGTACAAGATTAACTGACGACTCACTCGGCTCAGGAACAAACAACGGTACATCGACGATCACGTCGTTTCAGTGGAATTGATTAAAGGTAGATGAGATAATTGACTTCACCCTCACCTCATAATACCGCTTCTGTCTACTTTTGAACCAGAGGAAAATCTATGCCAATTAGTGATCAACCCTTTTTAACTGGCTCATTTCCAATAAAAATCTTCGGGATCAACAGTATCGTTATTTAAGAATTACTATCACCCTCGGTATGTAGATGAAGCAGGCACAATACGAAGTTGCCGGGAAAAAATCTTGTTGGTCGCGGTCTTGAGGCCAGTAAAACCGAAAAACAACAAGTTTAAAAGAAACGATAGAAGCGGTGGTTTATAACAAGATATATTTTAGAAAACCTTCCAAAACGAAAAAAAACAAAACCAATAGTTTATATTCCTTCAGTGCTTTTCCTACTCCTCCAAGGGAACTAAGCTGTGGGTATTTTTGAGCGAGTAGGTGAAGGATGCTGAAATGGAAAATTACCGGAAGTAAGGATAAGAGGATGCGAGCGAAAATAAGAACTACGTTGCTGTTCTGCAATACACCCAATGCAAAGCAAGGACATCTTTAAGATCATCTAAATTACATATCATTTGTCGGCTTACTCTCCTCGGTCCGAGAAGTACCAATCAGCAGGCACATGCTTTTCAATATCTTAAGCAACCCGTATTTTAATTAAGCAGCCTTACAATGTAGAACTATTCAAAATGTAAATGAAACTTGGCATGACCAGGACATGTAAAATGTACACGGGGAACATGGGTGATACATTAAGTTTACCATCGTCGTTCTCATCAAAATCCATTGGAGGTGAATCTGTGGTGAAGATAGGAGCTCGGCTCATATCCGAAGATTGTGTATGGTTAAACATATCACCTTTGCTTTTCATTTCTGGTGCTCCAACCCCATCAATCCGTTGAGAATCTGTGGACTCCGATAGTGACGACCCGCATCCGGTAAAGGTAATAACCGAATCCTCTGAAAGTACAGTGAGGTATTCAGTTAGACAAGAAATTTGATCAGGCACGTACCAAATACGGAGAATCTAGAATTAGAACTCTCTAGATTTGCATCACTTACACTACCTGCTGATTGTTTTGGTAGGGTATGTAACTCGTTTTAATTGGTATATTTGGAATACGAACGTCGCATACCTCCAACGGCAGTTAGAAAAACTGGCGTTCAGAGTGAGGACGCATGAAGAGTGCACGGCACATAGCGATATCGAGGCTCAATTCACTGCTGAGAAATCATGAAGCACTCTACAGCGACTTATTCCCTGTTTACAATCATCATCAATGCATAAGCACAGCACCCAAACTGCAACGCACAGCCAGAGCGAACGATTGTGAATCGCACACCGAGCTTGGCTAGTTGCAGGATACTGAGACTAGAGCCCACTATTAGAGAGAATGATGACCGTATAATTGATTTAGTATTTAATCGATTTAATGCAAACGTCTCCATCTGTACACTTTATGCTGAAACGGGAATAATCTGTCAGTTTGGAATGAACTCAGACAGGTGTGCCCATGTTAAGATCACAAAAGGACGTTACATTTCAAGAATTCAATAAAGCGTTTAGTATGCAAATATAACAAATTCAAAGCATACTCAATTTACTCCTCATCGGCAATCGTGATTCGCAAATCCATGTTAACTGATGAACATACGATAAAGGAATACGTACTAGTGCATACCATAAAGCCGAACTATGTTCATCAGGTAACCAAAAATGGAACAGTCAGTTTGAATTTATCGGCGAAACACAGCTACATTCGTCGAACTAGAGTTACGGAACTAACAGTAAGCTAAAGGTTTCGATAGAATGCGAAAGCCAAATACAAGGTACTAGAAATAAATCGGGTTTTTATCGCGATTTCCATAGAAAAATGTGTATGTTCTTGAAACGCATACGAATCCAACTGAAGGTTTATAAATCCCAAATACCGTTCACACGGCGCATAATTTAGGAGGTAGAATTCACCAGCGTCAGGCCCAACGATGACAATCTGTGCGGTATTCCGCTTGCAGCTTTAGGCAATCCTTAACCTGCTGGACAAAAGAGATGGTAATGCCAATAAATCTTGTCATTCTCACTTGAAGCCGACAACAAATCATTTTCCAAAATGGACTTGCAAGCAAAAGTCCCATTCAATTCAGTTTACTATCTACAGCCACTGGCCTGACACAAACGTGCCCTGGTGTCGGTCGATACCTCACAACACCAACTGCTCAAAGGAGAAAAAGTGCCAAAAATACTAAAAGCAGACGGCGTAATAAGCTGAACAACTTTACAGAAGCAAAAAGATTTCAAATACAAGAAAGCCACCCACTATGGTACTGAGTTATATCATCTGTCTCTAACCATAGCTTGGAAAATTTCGTGGACCCCAACTCGGTAGTCTAACTGAAATTAAGCAAACCAGTTCGTTGAGCAAGGTCTCGTGCCTTTCTGCCATCCCAGCACCCTTCCTATAAGAAACCTACCTTCAAAGCATTTTATATAACATAATAACCTCAAAATACCGCAAAATATCAGTTGGGGAAAATCGTACGAATTCAGCGGTTCTGAGAAAAGACAGTTTTATTCTATGTGGTCAGTAAACTGAGGTTATACTTCATCGCAGCAGACGGTAACACTTAAGGTAAATAAGATTCGAGTGTAAGTTACATTTGTTTGTCCATCCATCGACAGTCCGTGTGCAGCACTGTGCAGCTTACCCATACGTCGAAGTAATAAGCGAGCATGAGAAAATTAAAGGTCCTCATTGAAGGATTGTGCGCTACTAATTCCGTTCAAGAAAAACTAACGATAAACTTCAAGGAGCCGCAATGAAGTGACGGTTCTTCTTACTATTCAGAATTCGTAATCATGAATCAAAACCAAATTGTGCAGAAGCGAAAATACTCCATCTAATTACCGGTCCCGAATATTTGCCCTGGTTAACAATATGGCGAGTCACTGAATCAGAGGAACACAGTGGAAGCGTCCTATGGGTACGCTGTTAAGGTCTTCTGAAACGGAACCACAAACTGCTTACTTTTTAACTAAAATTAGCCTGGTCTTATTCCAAAAGAAGTAAACAATAGAAACTAGATAAAGTTATGCGTTTTGATTGCAATCCAAAGAAGTACCCGTTTTCAAATATGGATTGATCGGAAAACCGGGCATCTGCTTTGAAGACGTTGCGGCTCCTCCTTTCTGGCATTCTAAAGCAGATGTCACATTCATTGAGGTTGAATCATGCTGAGTATTGATTTCGAACTCTTGAAAGTTGGTCTTCTGGTTTAAGTTCGCTTTACCTTTCTCTGCATGATCAGGTTTGTCATTCCCGTAGTTGTTGCTTCTGTAGTCACAACCGATGTTAGCAGCGATTGCTTCGTCACTGTTACTGTTATTATGGTTGTTGCCCTTAGCTGACACCAAAGGTATCTTTGAAGATCGCTTCAGTCCGACTGTCCGATTGACCGAAACCGACTTGGGATTTACTAGGTTATTTGGGTCATTCGCAGCTCCTGTCACTTGATTCTTGCACGACTTCTTTTGCCCTTCATCAGCCAAATAGGGCTGGTTTTGAGGTTTTCTAATAGATGTTTCTCTCTGTAAATGATAAGACAATGAAAGATAATGGCCCTCTTACCTTAAGATCAGATGCTCTGCGGCGAATTTGTGTTTGCTTGTTCTCGGAAGTCGGAGTAAACACCACGGACACGGAGTTCTGACGGTTAAACTTCTAGTGAAAGTCCAACATCGCAAAATTTACAAAACGAAACTAACAACGGCAGAATTAACATAAAAATATCCATCGCAAGAATGATGTCTAAGGTGTGCGTGCTTCAGATGGCAAGTAATATGAAGAAAATAACGTGGAGAAAGTGCGCTTCTAAGTCTATCTACCTACGAACTACACAGCAGGGTTATACCGCAATAACGTAAAGGTATAGTCTCACCCTAGCAAGACAACAAATTATTGGATATTACACGATTAAAGCATGGCTTCTTTGGGCACAGATAGCAGCTGATTGCTCATAGCCCCCGGTCATGATTATGAGTACAAGTCACATAGTGATTCAACTTCATTTCACCCAGTGGTTTCATAACAACTTAATTCTATCTTCAGAAACATTTATTCACACCATAGCTATTGCCGAACCCTTTGTATCCCAACTAAAAACCCTCATTTTCCATGTCTGGAGAAGCCATGGGAGAAATATGGAGATTTGCCGCAGCCGCTGGGCATTCCCATGCGAATGAAACAAGAAGTACTAAAACGTTTCACGGATAGTTACACTGAAGAAAGCAATGAACGGGACGAGAGTATCAATTGCCTTTATCATTGTTGCCTATTTCTCTTCTTACTTTTTTTTATCCTCCTAACGAGTTGCTGTTCCACTGATTAGGTGAAACGGACGAACCAGTCTTATCGACCTATTTCATATCGAAAAATGTATATCTGCAAGACGACAGGTGGAGATATCAATAATTCGGGTGTTTCATTCCGCTCCTGATAGTCCTGTTCTGAGGCTACTGTTATACTGTAATCCAGATAACAACGCTCGAATAAGTGTCCAATCCAAACTATTTGCGGATCATGACCACGGGAAAACTTCTTTCCGTTCAGGTTAAGAGAACGATTTCATAAGGCGATTCGCTTCATTCAGGCTAAGGTAAACCATGACATTAAAAAAAAGAATTTAGACTCACTGGTTCTTTTGATGGTTCTTCCGGATAGGGATAGCCGTATTTGAAAATCCTTTCCTAAATAAGTCAAACTGAGAAACTCTTATCAGCGAATCACATAGGGCGTAAAAATACGTATCAAACGCGTGCATTTATAATGATACTATCTATTGTGAGCTAATATTAAGAAAACAGTGCTCTAAGGAAACCTCGAGTGGAATCATTCGAAAAAACAAACACTGAAAAAGCAACAAACTTAAAGCTGAGGCAAGAAGGAAAGTGAATACCACAAACTGCAAAGACATTGAACATTGAATCAAGAGAATAAAAACGATGAAACCATTAACTTAATGTTGAAAAACTTCAGCCATGGAGAACGGCAACATCTAAGTTATAACATGCGACTACGAAGAAAACCCACACTTACGCCTCAACGTCAACTGGCCAACCGCACACGTCAGTTCCTCAATAGCCCACTACTATTCTGGTGTAATGCGGTTTACCTCACACATCTTGTACTTCTGTGTCAGACTGCTGTTCACTACACTGATGTTAGGCTTTGTTACGTAACCGGCAGTCGAGAGAACGTACAACAAAGGGTTGTTCTGAAATGTGTATTCATATCTGGCAGGCCCAACCGAGAGTCTCGAATTATTCAACATCAAAAAGATCTGGTCTTTGGTACTGTTTGAAAAAAATGACAACAACTGTATTAAAAGTTTCCATCAAAAACAGTCATGAAATATAAAGATTAAGCCCACTCTAAACTTACACAGAAAAAGAAACATGAAAAAATGAGGGAGACTGGTGCGTGTAAAGGTGGGGAATGAAGACCAGCTAATTTTGCAACAATAATGTTCTGCTCAATAACAAAATGCTCCAAAATTGCAACACAAATGTCTCCTACTGGACAGGGTCCCTCTGAGTCGATGCACACGAGGATTGTTGACCTCAATAGAAACCCTTCCCGTGAGATTTCATTGTGAATCAAGCGCTCGCAATTCATAACCAACGAAAACTGTCAGCACAAATAAGAGAAGAAAAATCGCTGAACCCACCTCCAACGGGAGAGTTAGCGCGTTCTCAGCCTCTCTTGCGGCCAAAAGCAAACGGGTATAGTATCGAGCCCACTGAAAACGAATGAGGTAAAGAGAGTGGGATGGTTAACATTAAAAAGAACAACCAAAAACTGAACTGACCTACTTTCCGAATAAAAGAAATAAAATAAGAAATAATAAAGACAACTAATAATGAAAATTTGGTACGTCTAGGCCATCCATGCGCAAACTTTTTAATAAATGGTTTTAATTAATTCCTTTTTAATTCTTTCCTAATATTCCCTGAACCCAACGAAAATTGACTTTAAGCTGCTAAGGCTTGGCCTTAGAATAATCAGCGTGGAATTTACAATCCTTTTGTCTATTTTTGTCGACATCCTTTGTGATGGATATATTGATGCTTGACTGAAATTCAGAGCTAGAAGTTCGCTCGGTAAAGCATATCGAGCTCATTCAACAAAACTATGTATAGCACCCTATTTCGTCGAGTGGTGAAGGTAGAACATGCAACCGAACCAAAATTTGGTTTAGATACAAGAGAGAAAAAAGGAATTCATCAGCAAGGTCCAAAAACAGTTAGTCCATCAGCAAAGGCCTCCGGATTTGTTTAAGTGTATGAACACATAGTAACCTAATATTCTTTCACCAAAATACAGCACACTGAAGCGAATGCTGGACAGCCCCGTTTCAATGTGGAATATGCGCAGAAAGTAGGGCGCTGCGCTACTAGTAATGGAAGGTAGCGAATGCACGGTGTACAAGAGTATGAAATCCGCTAAAACAACTTAAAGATTTAGGATTTATCTATTGAAATGTACATCGCAGTCGATAACCCATAATTCTTTCATTGTTTCTCAGGGAAAAATTAAAAGCCGGTCCAAAGTGGTCTAACAAAAGTGCAGCAAATGGGAGTGTGTAGAATAAAACAGGAATACCACTTTGCATCATCGTTTTGAAAACTCTCAAGTTGTACATGCACATGGTGTAAACGACATGTAATGCCAGACATGCGTGAAACGTAATAGAAGAACGTAAATAACGTACAGTTCGGATTTGTTTGACCTCTGCAATAGAAATGAATTTTCTGATCTTGGCGGCTTGAATGCGCTGACGTGTAGGCGTTTTGGGGTCCAGAAACACTACAAAGTACCGGATCACTTCTCCGGTCTGTTCATCATAGTCCGCGTAGCGTCCCGTGGAGTCACAGTCCACCATGGCTGGCCATTCAGGATAGCCTAGGATCATTTCGGGAAGGTGAGAAACCAGATTTCAATCAAACACCATGCTAAGAACACAAGTAGGAGCATCCTCTCGATGGCTACTCCACTATATGTCCGAAGGATGGACAAAGTTTTGAATCTTCCAGGAATGGTATACGAGTGAAATCCAGATACAAAGAATTCTGTATTCTATTATAGGCCTTAACTGTGAGCGTAGCATAAGTGAGTCTCTTTATCTCTTAAGCATACACATACACTTATGAGAAGACAGGCAACCCTTTCGTTGATAACAGGAGTGGCTTGAAACCACAGAAAGTCACAGTAGTTCAGATATGATAAATATTCAGGCATAAAAGAATTTCAGTCAATCAGTAAAGTGACCGAGAGATCTAGGATTCGAATGGCCGACCCTTGAAGTGATAGACGACTAACCTCACTGACCATCGCTTTTTTACTAAAATGGAAACTTAACATGGAAAGGAATCCATATGCACTAACCATCCATCCAATAACTTAATGTCACAGAAATTTAAGATTATAATCAGTTTGTGAAAGGTGCACAGCACAATCACGGATGACTGGCACAGAATTAGAAAAACCCCGCTCCTTATGGCTGCGGGGTTCAAAATAAGGTCCGAAGAAACAAAAAAACAGGACCAACGAAACCCTCAAAACTCGAAACGAATATTGTTATGAGAAATGTTGTGTTCACGTCACTTGCAAATAGTCCCGATGTTGCAAGTTCGGTCGGTCAGAAATAATTATTAATTAGTTTGAATCTGAGAGGACTTTGTGAGATAAAAATCAAACAGTTGAGCCATGGCACCGGCGTACTTCCGGTTCATTGAAATCTCCGTACATTTTTAATCAAATACCGTCCAGATGTTGTCAAATCGGATCGTGCCTAAATTTGTTGAAGAGGATAAACTTACACATCTACCACAATTCGCGAAGAATAAATTTCACCTGTATTCTTCGTTGAAACACTTGCTGGGCCCTCAAAGTTTACTAGGAGTAAACATACTATCGAGACAGCGATAAGCATTTCTTAATTTAAGGGGCAATACAAGATGAACAATTAGGACGATCAGGCTCACCATGCATGGCTATTTCACCAATTCGCAGAATACACGTGAAAATATTCGGCAATCAGAGGTAACAGCGTACAGTACTGATCTACTCTAACTATGCAAAGCATTTAAAAAAATTATCCATGGGTCATTTCAAATTCTCTTAGGAAAACGTCGGAGTACTAAACTATGATAACTAAAAAATATGAAAAACAATCCGCGGTGAAAAATGAAACCGCAACTGGCTGAGTTAAGTCAATAGCTGTGAGTAGTCTAGGCCTTCCATCAATAAACGTATAGCAACAGATTCGCAACGTGGCATCAAGTTATCTGTACGGTAGGCAGTGTTGCATCAGGTGACCATCAAGCCTGACCTGCAACCCTGGTCTCATAGATATTTATATTCTCCGGATAATGCTGTGAATTCTTAAAATCAATCTAAAATTTACTTTACGGTGTTTATTTACTGGCATGAAACTAAAGAGTATAAACCTGAAGGTTGGTGTTCTGGAAGCTTTATTGGCACACTAAAAACCTCTCAAATTAGTAACGCGTACATGTCTAAAGATATGGTGATTGTCTGGTGCGTTCCGAGATAAATATGACCCAAAAGTAATTAAACTTCAAGAATCACCGTTCGTGACAGTTTCAATTAAGCCAACTATTGCTGAGTTTTATCCATTACCAATATTTAAATCACACAACAGAATACCCAAAAACACTCAAAGACAAGGGGTAAATTTGAAATAACCCAAACTTATACGAAATTACTGGACTAGAAGTGCGTACTTTTGTGCAAACCAAATACAACATTTTTACATCTACCAGCGTTCTCGTGAGTAGAAGTATGCACATGCACACAGCCCACAGATTGAGAACATGAATATCAACGGAAATAAAGAATCTAAATAGAATTCATACACACCGTTTAGCTTGGCCCAGACCACCGAGCCGACAGTGAATTTGGTATACACATATTTTCCTTTTTCTAGATTGTCATCCAAAGGAGGTTGCGGTTCGGCGCATGGGTCGTTAGAGCTAACAGTTGAGTACTTCATTTGCATACCGCAGTGCCACGCCTCGGGTATTATACTAGGGTCATAAACATCCGATAAAAATCTCCACTTTCCGCATTTTACACATTCGACCCAAGTTCCCATAGGGGCTGCAAAGTAGCAAAACAAGCATTGACGAATAGGGAAACAAACTGAAGTGAAAAGTTATGGAGAAATATGAATTATTAATTGGCAAGCGAACCAAAAAAGTCAAAAAGCGTCTGCTTTACTTCGCTGGATATCGATCAAACTAAGCGATTACTGCTCGCAGTCACACAGAGAGTTTTGATGTAGTCAACAAATCATAGTGTAGAAAGACGCTCGTAGTAGCCCTCAATTCAGTTCGATTTTTACAATTCACCAAGGTAATCTGGCTTGGGCTACTACTTTACAATAAAGCTTATAAAAGCAGAAGAAAAAATGGGGAGGATCGAAAGATCGACTGCTAAATAGTAAGTTAAACAACTATACAGAACATGAGATTTCCAACACAAGAATTCCACTGACTACGGCACTGAACTGCATCACCTATCGTCTAAAACCACTGCTGAGGGGGATCACGTGGAAGCCAACTCACTAGTCCAGCTGCATCTACATCAGCCAAACACCGACTATCAACCTTAACCCATTCACCAAACATTACTTATCTCAAACAGCACCGTATAATGAAGCAGGCTTTCTACAGAAATGTACAAAACCGATTATCATTCAGTGCCTCTTCGAAATACTAAGCCCGTTTCTAGTACCTAAAATCTAACCTCTGAGTTACTCATACCGTTCTCCTATCATATCCTACCAACATTACCAACACAATGAAGTTCAAAGAATGATGTCCGTCCACATCACACCCATAGGCCCGTTCTCGAGCCGCGTAGCAGCACCGACCTAAGTGCTGTTATCCAGCCCACAAGTCTGACGGATGTCACGCCTACGCCTAAGATGCCTCAGATGGACGAATGCCAAACAAGCTACATGCATTTATCTTTTATCTTTTAATTCTATGGCATTAATAGAAGAAAAGCATTCATCAGTATCGGAAAGAAAGCGCCCGAGTGAGGAAGTTCAACGGCGAGGAGAGAATTCGGACCCCAGATCTTCACGGACAAACTCCACGACATTACCCACAGGACGAACTTCGCGAGAACATATTTCATCCGATATATGAAAAACCGGTGAAAGAGAGCTGTACAAGAAAGTACATCGACGAACCTAGCCGAAATCTACATACCCAAGAACAAGGTCCGGCTTACGGAAAATCCGATCCGGCAACAGCATGTCACGGTTTGAGTGTCCCAGATATATCCCATGCACGTTTACATTCTCATCTAGACGGCCGAGAAAATCCTGCAACTACTTCGGGTCCATACGCAGTAACCCAAAACCGACCGCTTATTCGAAGTCATACAGTTCCCTGTCTGGGCATATACAGATGGCATAATACCCAAATGAGGAAAGAGCAACCTCCATAATCATTGCAGGCAAGAAGTTGAAAATAGGAAGTGAAAGAGGGAAACTCTGACAAACAGTCCTTCTCATGATGAAATCGGGTAGAATATCGTCATTAGAACGAACTCAGCTTCGGGAGTGCGAATACGGAGATGCAAAAGATGAACCGCATTTCCGTAGCACGCTCTCCAACGAGAAGCAGCACCAGGGAATTCCACGATCGACTGAATCGAGTCCCGCTTTCAGATCAAGGAAGATAGAGGTTTGTAACATAGTTAATAATTGTTCAATCCAACCCTGCCCGGGACGGAGACCGGCCTGATTTTCAAGCAATAACTTTCGCCAGTACCAGATAGTCGGCGGAGGGCAATGCTCGCAGTTAGTTTGGATGCAATTCTTGCCAAATTAATTCCTCCACGATTTTCACATGATGATCCATCGCTTCTCTTGTCAATCGATACAATCACCCATTTGCATCAGTGCAAAGTGAAATCAAGAATTTGCAAAAGTTTTGCGAGTTTGACAACCCTCTTCGAAAAAGCCTTATGCCTTTCAAGAAAACCTATCTCCCTGATCACCTCCATTTCGGATGGTGGACTAGTATACACCTCCATTGATTCACTAGCATAATTGAAGGATCCACTATGGTTGTGGACCAACTAATTTTTTTCTCAAGGTGGTTTACCCAACGTACAAGCCGACGCTTCTCACAATGAATCAATGGGCTGTAGAATTATTCGATCATTACACTAGGCTTCTGTGGACAAGTATTCCTAATCAGTCGTCCTTTCCGCTTTCCCATACTTTCCAATCAACCATTGCTCGAGATAGCTTCTCAGACTCCTGGTCAGTTGAACCTCACAGAGTAGAAGGAAGAACGTATCTGTGAGCATCCGACAGAGCAACTGAAGTCGAAGATATACACCGTTTCTGAGGTTTACATGGGATGAAGTCCTCCGTGGAAATATCCACTGCGTGCATAACTTCTTTGATATCGGGCATCTCTTTGCGACGATAACTGCGTTGAAAGGTACGACTGGAAATAAAAATAACAATCATCTCTAGAATCTGCTGTTCATTGCGTGTGGATTTCGGGCTGATACAATCACAGACTAGGGCCCAATTGGTACCAATGAATGGTCTGAGTACACAGGTGTGGACCAGAATATTCGACAATCCTCCGTTGATCCACGGTGCCGGTGACCGAAAGCAATGTGATAAACATGAGTCTAATGCTTTGAAAACGAAGGAGCCTGCCGGGTGGGCGGACATCGTTTTCTATGACAAAAGCTGGTGCCCGCCAGAAACAGCCCATGGTCAGAACAAACTTGCAGGAGGCGATCACTGTTCTCTTGCGATGAGGGGAGGGGGTGGAAATGATGAACGTCCCACATGCTGTTCCGTCTCCGGTAAGTATCCCACTTGAGTGTTATGATCAGCAACAACCACAGCGTCCCTCGAACGCACACTTCGCAGTACTAGGGATAAGTCGCGATAGAACCAAGAGGGCCGCAATCTGTGGGTGCATACAACGACGATTCAGTCGACTGCTACTGACGTGCACAGAACGGTCCAACCGAAGCAAACACAAACAACTCTTAACTGAGATCCAGTCTAATGGCGCACACACGACTCGCGCATTCATAAGGATCCTAAAGACAGCATGGCCAGGAGTGCACGGAACCGGATCACTTGGTACGTAAAGTGTAAAGCAAGAGGAAGAGATTGTATCTGGGCTACGAACAGTAATCATAAAAGCGAAATCCCGGACGCGCGTTTCGGAAAAGCAGTACGCTTCTGTTTCAGAAGTTCCAGTAGTTCTAGCTGGAACGGCTTGTTTCCCTATCTAATGCAACGTGTGGATATTGAAGACAGCCAAGTAAAATGAACACTTAGGCTTAATTAATACGTCCAAACTATTGTCTGCCTCTCCAGTAATGGAGCCGCCAAACATCCTTCGAGTCCTATTTTTTCATTGCATTTTGCTTGATATCCATATCAAGAGAACGAAGATTCTTAAGGTTCTCCATATTAGGTATGCTGTAGATGTCTGGGCGGGCGATACTTCGCGGTTACCCATACCGCAGAAGGGGTGTTTTCTTCGGGAACCCTGACCAAAGCCTTTGACTCAAAGGTCTCATCCATGAGGTAGTGAGGCGTTAAATCAGCACAGGAACTCTGAGCAAAAGCATACGCATTACAATCCATCTCGTTCGAAGCAATGGATAGCACGGTCCAGATTGTATTGCTCGACAACCTATGCAGTATGGAATCATTTTTTTGTTTTATTATGCATTATGGTTTTTGAAAAAGCACTTCTAGAGTGTTTAGTCA
The DNA here is from genome assembly GCA_008360955.1 of Fasciolopsis buskii. NCBI lineage: Eukaryota > Metazoa > Platyhelminthes > Trematoda > Plagiorchiida > Fasciolidae > Fasciolopsis > Fasciolopsis buskii. Next base: position 237,927 of record LUCM01004022.1, read on the forward strand.
CTAAGCAAGAGAACGATTAGGGTTCCCATCGAAAGCTTTTGATTTTAACAAGAACAAGACAGAAGGATGGATGAGTTGAAGCCCGTGTACTTTCCAGTTGAATTGCCAGCTTAAACTAACCCTAACGTGGAGGAACAGGAAGCTACTTCGTCATACCTCTACCTATTGACCTCTCAGGAAAGAGTGAATCTTGGTCTTCATATAAGCCATCCCCTATATCAGGTTGGGCTGTGGAGGCACGATGAAAGGAGTCAGACCACATCAACTGGTAGTTTCATAGTCACAATGGGCTTAGATAAGCAACCAAAATTGGTCACTGATAACCTTCATGTCCGACCTTTTGTGATCTACTTGGTTATGGAGAAGGTAGATTTTTGTTTTGGATAGTTTATGATTACCATCTGCTGCTTTGGTGCAGCATTCTTTGTCAACCAAACAAGATTAAAAACGCCTTTCGAGGTCAAACTGAGTTCCCTGGAATCTTTAGGGTTATGTTCACGCAGACTACATGAGGCAAACTAGTGAACACAATTCTAGAAGCGAATACCACAACGCCAATGATTCGGCTGTCGAAGAGACCCTTCACATTTAACCGTTTTGGAAAATCAGTTCAGTTTATGTCGGTCTATAAAACCACTGACCTTATCCAAAAGTGCTCTGGTTCTGGAATTTTTAACAACCTGGCTAACGAGAACACGAGCTGTAAGACAGAACTGCTTTAAGCAACCCGTAATTGTGCCAATAGATCACAGTCCATAGGAGAAAATTTAGAGGATTGGATCAGTTGGAAAATTAAGTGGAAAAGTGATTAGTGGTAACACAAGCCATTTTCCATATAGGACCTAAAACCAGATGAACATTTATGAATTAACGCATGATCTATGGTCCACTGTGAGGTGAAGGATGAAAAATGGAAGCTGGAGAACAATGACGAAATGTTTTCGAGCGCGGAAGTGGATTGTCAATAGAGACAGCGGTAGATTCTGGGAAGAAATCAACAGTGACGATAGCAGAAAAAACAGTTCGCACTTACTGTCGCTACTCTTTTCTACCGTTATGCTAGCAGGCTTCTGTTTGTTTACCACCGTTGGGTGGCTACTTTTAGATACAACTTGAATATTAGTTGTCCCACTCGGATTCACTTTTATAGCCTTATCTGATGTGGGAACGGCGTCGACAGGTCGCTTCTTTGACGCTACCACATTGACCGTTTCGTCAGTGTCCACATTTTCATTATTTCGGCAGGTTATTGGAGAAAGATAACGGTCATACATTTGTTTCGCGGAGAGATTTTCCGTTCCTTCTAGTATATGATTGACCAAAGAACCGAAATCGTCGTCCGGTGTCACGGTAATCTGGATTGGGGTCATTTTAATTTAAATTTGGAAATAAGGAAGAATGCCATTTATCTAAGATAAAAGTAACAGTTATCGTCAGGAATAATTGGAACAAACAAATACAGAAATTAACTGGTAAGCATTTTTGTTGATTCAGTGTAATTCGTTTGCTTCCCATGTCCTATTGGGACCTTTCTAGACTCTGGGAGTTATTTTGTAAGCTGGATGCTCATATATGTTTGCGCATCTCCAGATGGGTCAGCATCCAGGAACAGCATCCAACCTAAAAACCATTAAACAACTATATGGTTATTTCGCCTTTGTTAACGGCGAGTAGCCGTGATCTTGCTCGACCACCGACCAATAGGAAAAAATAGCAAGAGTACAGTGGCAATACCATGCAAGCGATTGATAAAGAAGAGAATTTACAACTTGTTGGGTATCACTCGGAGGAAGTTCCTCGACTCGTAGACCGCAGCAACTATGTTACGTCTTGTTGATGTTCGCAAACCGTCGGCCTCGATGTACTTTATTCACTCTAGGTGGGAAGGACCTTGAGGTGGCAATGTGCCAAACTACCGATCACATGTGGAAGGCTAAAAAAGCGCGTCAGGGGTTTAACTTCTACCAGCCTTCTAAACCAACCAGGCAGTTGCATATATATATATATATATATATATATATATATATATGTACGTACGTATATGTACCACTTAGGCCTACTCAAACACCAATGTGATTAAAATAACGTCACCTAATTTCCAAAGTTAAGAACAGATTATGATCCACTGTTTTTTGATATAAGCAAAAGGTGCAGCACAACTAATTCTTCGAACAACAATGCAGCAAGATGCATCATATACACTGGTTAATTTAACTGTCTTTTGATGCTTTAATAACTATAGGTTATATCGCACATAATAGCAACATAGCATCGAAATGCATGAATGACTCGAAGCGAGCCTATACTTCAAATAACTTAAGACAAGCTATTTTGCATTAAGACAATATATAAAATATCAGTACAGTTAAGAAAAATGAACAATTTCGGCATTCGAGTGTTCCTGTTTGATAATTCTGCAAATTGTCAGTTGGTTTTTGGTGTTGAAAACATTCAGCCATCCACATTCTCACGATACACATTCTGTAAAGCTTTGCAGTTGACTTAAACGACAAAAATTAAGCATAATTAATTTACGAGCATCTTATTTAACCTCCGTCAGGAATTGAACCAAAAGGACCTTATTGCACAACATCATCGTTAATGAACTAACAGACCATCATTTCAAAAATGTCCGAAAAACTGGAGATACGATCTTATATGGACGCAATGCAAGCAAAGTCTTATTCTGTAGTTATTTTTAATCACATTAGTTTCACAAAGACCAGTTGAAGGCTACTCACCGGGGCTAAGAAGTCGTTCGACCCATTCGGAGCGGCAGCTGTTCGTTGACATCTTGGCGAGGTAGCATTGCCGACCGGAGGTTCATTTCTTGCCAGTGGCAACAGTCGTCTTGGTCTTCCACGTTTTCGTATCTCACCACAGAGATTCTAAGAGTACACCATTTGTTCATATCAGGTTACAGTTTGCCCCATAAATAGGACGACTTAAGTCAAGTAATGAATATTTCTAGATAATTTGATAAAATCAACCAAGGGTATAGGAAGTGAGTAGAGACTCAAACATTTAATTTACACAGCAATGGGATTCATCAGCACCAAGTCACGACATATTAACTGCCTGGTTCTATGATCAGCCTAAGCAAGTACGACGAGCAACTGAATCACTCAGCGTTAGCACCAAAACATGTCACCATGAAGTGGCAATATTCTGCAAGCTTACGGCTTCAGATGGATTTCAAACCAAACAAATCACTTATGTGAAGGGGTTTCACTAAAGCCGCATTGGCATCTTTTCTCAGCGATCTTTCTTTGTATCCTCGTGCACTTCTGGACAGTGGTATCTGATCAACAACTAAAAATATTCAATACCACCATTCCGCATAACATGCACTGCTAAGGATCATGCAAGTGAGACGATGACAAAAACCAAATATCTTTCAATCAAAAAGTAGACGAGTAAACAATAAAAACGATTAGTGTAGCCAGTTCTTCGTTGAGAGATGAATGAATAAATAAAATTAAAAACTCTTGAGTGCTGTCAAAACGGCTGACGAATGTCCGTGAGAACAACTTTATTATGCTAAACATGTTCCCGAAAGCTACACCTCACGACCACACGAAAGTCGACCGAACATGAAAATCCTTAATCAGTTATTTAATTACTGTAGGCATTCCCACATCGGTACTAATCCAAATGTTCAACTGACGTAAATAATATCGACGGACCAATTGATGAAGATTACATTCCATTCGTGACCACTGATGAAATGAATAGGTTTCGTAATTTGTCCTTTTGAAGATGTACATAACGCAGTGATACGAACCGGTTTCCAGTCACCTGAAATCACGTTTTTCATGATAATAAACGAGTACAGAAAGCTCAGTAACGACGAGTAACCCCGAAGCTTTCCAAAGGCCCACTTTTCTCAACCGTCAACATCACCGACTCCTTGACCAAGACACTTAGCTTCTGTAAAGCAAATCAAAATCAATAAGAAGTTACTTGGCAGACTACATTACATCAACTAGTGCAAGTAAACAAACTGGCACTTGCTCATTTTTCTGCAACCCTCAATCACTTTGTTAATCATCGATCACATGTTTTATAAGCGCATTTTGCTGGTTCATCGCCAACGATCAATAAACAACCTCATGTTTGTTATCCATGTCAGTGACCAAAAGATTTGTACTAACGTCAGATTCAGCAACCAAACAATCAAAAGCCTAGCTGATAAAGATCATGACACGGTGACCGGCTGCATTAACATCAATCTGAAAAGAAATAAATAAAAGCCGAAATGACCGACAAGCCTAGAGAAAGGGAATTTGCGCCCAACTAGTACATTATATAACTAGCTTATCTTGTAGGTGAATCGAAATTGCTGGAATCTTTCCGGAGGTCTCCGGCTGGTTATAAAGTTCTGCCAGTTAAGGGGTTCGAACGCGTTCACGTCCGTCGACGAAAATCCGAGTCTGAAGAGGAAGCCAAAGTAACACTTCCGCTGATGTTCCACATGATCCAGCCTTTTATTGAAAGCTACCTCGTTATATAATACGCCTATGACTTTGCAGCTGCGTTGCTCGATTCCGACATTGCCATTCGCCTTGCCATTCTGTCTGTTTTCCTATATCTAGACTGTTATTCCACGGTCCATAATCTATTACTCATTCCTGAACATCCTGTGTACACCAACCTAGCCAAGCAGAAACTCGCGAAGTCAAAAATCTAAGCATTACCAACATGCATTTTTAAGAGTGAGTAACTATGTCACCATAGACTAATGCCTCAATCCAAGGCATCAGAAGAGGTCCTTGGAATTATCCTTCGATTTTCGCTTAAACAAAAGATCGCAATAACTCTGGGATAGCAGGACATGATTATCAAAACTTCTACCAGTGTAATTACCTTTTTTGCAGACTGCGAAGGTTCCGTGCTACGGATTGTAGGTGAAATTTCATCAGTTCCTTCACTATTGCATTTCATGACTCGCGATGTTGCCAAAGTCCTTGGAAGCTTGGCATCCGACACGCTACACGTAGCTTGGATGTTGCTGTGAGAAGCAGCCGAGCTAGCGAAACGGGCCCCGTCAGGTCGAACGAAATAACGTGTGTAAATTTCGGGCACGCTCATTTTCTCCAGGTCTAACAGTGTGTTTGTCACAAATTCGTCAAATACATAGCATGCCACGTTCGAAGGCTGAACAAGCAGTGACGGTGAGGAAAGTGAAATAAGCAGTTATTGACTAATCGTGCATTAGCCACAAGGAATTTTTGTTCCCAATATTAAAAAGTGCACAGTTATGTCAGTGGCCTTGTGTCTGTCTGCGGAAGCTATTACCATCGGTTATCCTTAGCTTCAACTACCTGATGGGTTTTCGTAACTGGCTGTTATGAAATAGTGCCTATTTAAATGGTATTATATCCATTAACTAGCCAACCTGATTGTGGCATTTTAATCTGGAGCAGTCAGATGCTGATAGGAGACGTTTATGAATGACCTGGATCAGAAAGACAGATTTTATTCTTGGTAGGAAGTGCTGCAAGGTACTTGCCGTTGTTTCGGAACTTTTCTGGATCTTCAACTACCAAAGCCGCCTCTTCGTGATATTGTGCTTAGACCCAGTGAAAAGATGCTTACTCGAAGCAGCTGGAGGCTGAATGTACTGTTGCATTTTTATCTTCTTTTCCAGTAATCCCAAACATTTAAAATAAAAACCTAATCTGCAATAGACTCCTGATACCTGTTTTATTCAATATTTGCAAAATCGTCCGGTTTTCTGGTAAGAACAAGTAGCCGAAATCGTTTACTGAGCAAACTCATGCACGATTATACTCGGTATAAATAAAAACGGTAGTCCACTCAACAAATGCATCTAAATTCAATCATACGTAAACGAGTGGGAGATTCCTCCAAATAACCTGATATACAATAGATGCATACTTTTTTTGATGCCGATGAGCTAGAATCCAGTGATATTGGCTGTAAGTTACTGTTCGCATAGCTCTTGGCGCCAGCAGGTTCGCAGTGCTTCGAAGATATCAGCACTTCTGCCTCGCCATCATCGGATTTCCCCATAGACTGTATTAACGGTGAGCACTTCTCAGCACCGCGTTCTACCAAATTAGCCGGATTGTCCGTCAAGCTCTCTACGCCGAATTTGGTTACTTCATCACTTTGACTGCCTACCGCAGGAGACTTAGATTCCGTTATCGTACCGTTCAATTTGGGAACACTTGAAGACGATCCATGGGCAATGGTTGGTTTCTTGGTCTGTTTAGGACGTAGGGCAAGAATGCAATCCTAAAGACTTCTAATTCGATGATCAGGTAAACTGAAACAGTGTTTTATGGAAGAACTGAAAACAAACAGTTGCACGAGCAACGAATTATAGAATTAGATAATGAAAAATCTACTCGTATTGTCCAGTCCAAGAGAGGTAACAGGAAGTCAGGATCAAAATGTGGATTTTCGGAAACACTGGACATTTGCATCTGAAGCTTGAATTTGGTGACCGTAAGATGATATCAAAGTTTGTTGGAGCATCCTTGCCACGTTGAGGGGCGCCAATTTGATTCTGTCTCACAGGATTGAATTTGGATGAAGAAAATGTAAACAGATATTCCATTACGCAGAAAGTCTGGCTTCCAGTGACTCTTGAAAACTTCCAAATTTAGAGCTCTTCGTAGATGTAAACTGTGTGACATCAAGTCAATCTTGTGTCAAAGGGACAGAGTACGGTAGAATTAGTCAAAAAAACGATCGTTTTTGGTTCCAGCTCTAATTCATTGTGCAAAATAGGGCTAACGAAAAAATGCAGACGAAACAACGTGAGAGTAGCTAACATTTAGAATAAGCTCCTTCATTCTAAATCTCAAATACTGCAACTATAAGTTCCCATGTTGCGATTACCATCAAATGCTACAGCTTAGGTGGATAGCGCCACCAATTCACAACCATCCATCACTTGTGATAGTTACTACTTTCTGTGTAATATGAAGAGTCTTAGCTACCCTGAATCACGGACTAAACTCAATTTTCTTAGTCTGAACCTGGATGTTAGAGAACTTTATGAACGAGACTTCGTGAGAAACACCACAAAAATCTAAGGCTTGGAGAGACTAAAAAAGGAGAATTCGTCGTATATTCACAAAAAAATTGGTTGTTATGACAGGCAAATAAGAACTGTGGATGATGATTGCTTAGCGAAAATGATGGCAAAGACGTGTCATACTTTCAAGGTAAATGGTTGTAAGATGTTATCTCAGGCCGCAGTTAATAGGCTGGGACGGCAGTCGCGACTAAATTTCATATACTGAGATACTGGAAAACAAGATTTTCAATAAGATTCTATAATCTAAAATGGGTCTTACCGCCACTTCACACAGTGTAAAGTCACTTTGAGTAGGAAATTTAATTTATCAGTTACAAAATTCACCACCTAGCGTGGCATGAAGCTGAGATTTATCGGAAGTAGAAAGATGGGATTTTATTACATTCAGGTAAATTTGCATCAACGTGTGCCACGCCAGCATTCCTATGGAATATCAAAAACGGTGAATATTCATGATTACCAATTCCCACAAGTGATAGAAACGCGGATTCTCGAGTGTATTAACGAAAGCAATAGAAGGCCGAATGGTCCTATTCCACATTCACCAAAGGCGACGAGTAAAAGTGGCACAGACTAGCATTAACAAGAACTATTCAGCGGACGCTTCGATAGCAAGAAATTTCACTGCGCTGAATTTTAACTCAGCGTCGACTGCACTGCACAGAAAACCACATTTAAAGGAGGTGCCAAAGTGAGGCGATGATACCTATTAACAAGGAAAGTTCAATTAAAGTGGACTGATTATCTTATACCATCATTGGCTGACCAACATGAAGGAAATTCTTTGGAGTAGGTGATATTAAGCTTGATCATTTGGCAATTGCAGACAGTAACCGAGATTCGATGAACTACACAATCACACTTGCGATTTATACCAACGAAGCTGGAAGGAACAGTCTTCTCACCATTTCAAGAACTCATGCATCACCGATGAATCCATGGTTTCGAGTGAGCCACAGTCAAGTAGAGAGCCGTTGAACAGACAATAGTATGGAAATACCAAAGCCCATTGTTTCCATGTTGAAATAAACGTTACCCTGTGTGTAAAGCGAGAAACTTAGTTGTACTGAGCAGAAGAGACAAACTAGACCCGAACGAGACAAACGGATATGTTAGCGTTGCATCGTCCGATGGTTTTCGAAACTTTCTAAAGAATAAGTTCATGTCGGGTCAATTATCGATTGGTTACACTACTTTTGATTAATTACAGTTTCACTGGACATTGGTCATTGTGGTGCTCGGCTAAAACACGACCGAGAAATTAGTGTGTTACGGAATTTGTTAAGGGTCATGTATCGGCAAAAACCCTTGGCTATCGCTGGTCGTCAGCTTTTTGCGAAATAGATGAAACAAGAGGAACCAGGTAAATGCGACCCATAAACTTATCGTAGCATAGATTTTTTGAATAAAATACATCCCGACCGTTCCGAAATGCAGACCGATGCATGGAAACCAATCCAGTGCAGGTCCCAGTCAAGGTGCACAGTTTGGGGTACACTAGAGTTACCTAACCAATGGCTGGAGACAACAAGTATCGCAGCGGCGTCCTTGAGTTCGAAATCTTTCTTCTTTCATATAGTTCTTCAACTTTTTTCCTTGTTGTTTATACTTTGATTAGACGATGTGAAGTAGCAACAAAAGCCGGAATATGTTGGTGCAAGGTCGATGGTTGCAAAAGCTGAATTATTCGACTGCCAATCAACCGAAATTTCGAGCTTATGCGAATGTTAAATAATTCCATTTCTTTTTCATACCCCACTTCCCACACGATCCGAAAGTTCAAAAATCTAACCACCAACATTAAAAAAGGAAAAATTTGCATCAGGGGTAAGGAAAGAAAAAGCAACTGTGAAAAGTTCACCACGTATGGTAGCTTTTCCGTTCCTTTTTCAAACATCATCAGCCGTTCATCGAAATCCATGATTCTCCAGTAGGCTTTATGCTACCCGGTTGTCGAAACTGAAATAGAGGGTTGACTCAGAGGACCCTAACATTTAACGAAAGGCATCAGGACAACCTCAGGGTCACATAGGCCGCTGTGAACCGATAACTGACGGCTCATTTCCTACGCCCTTCGGATGGGGCCATGCAGCCTAGGTGCCCAGTACAGTCCCTTGCCACAGATGCCGATGAGCACATATCCATATGTTTCGTACTCCGCCCGTGGTTGGTTTGAAATCACGGTCTAGCCACCTACCATACGGTGATTACTGAAGATTAATCAACACGGTGGAAGGTACCAGAAATTCGCCTTCGATAAGGACAGGAGACATGAATGCTAGAGTAAATCGGCTGTCCTTGAACGAAACGCATTTGAGAGGTCTTGTTGATCTTGATTCGTGTCATTCAGAAAACGGAACGGCTGCTGGCCATGCTCTGAACAGCGTCTGTTCCTCGCAAGTACGAACTTCAGACACTCGAATCGTCGATGCACTCAATACCTGGCCTCTATCCTCACAGAGTCAGCAACGGATCCAGATCGACCACATCGCTACAATAGACGAGGCAGTGTACAAGACTGACGGTCATTCTAGAATACTCCGCTGACTCGGGCTGTACAACAGTTCGCCCGAAGTTGTGTTGAATAATGCCTTATTACTGCTCTGTATATATGCCAACCAATCCTGGGTTTAGATCTGCATCATCCGTCACCACGAGCTCAAAAGAGAACAACCATGCACAAAATCCCGTTCTACTAAGTAAAATATGTATAGGCAATTATTCTTGCATATTTGTGCCTGTGATTACCATTACTGCCTGAGTCGCGCCATTAATGGTCCATTTCGTTTGATGCATTTACCTAGTTTAGTTATTGCCGTTTTGCTGTCGAATCTGGACAGTTCACCCTGACTGGTTAGCGTTACTCTCATTCTAGTCACCACTGTTCAGGTCATCGATATATGCAAACAGCAGAGATGCAAATTACCCGAGGCATCTCCAGGTTGTCGGGAGTGTTAACAGTGAACAAATCAAATGGAATACCCACTGCCGCAGAAAATTAGGTGCAGTATCGATGACGCCATCTTCAAGAGAAAACAAAAAAGGGCCGCGCTGCATATGAGCCTCATAACAAACGCATCCGATAGTATCCTACTAACATATCCGCGAGTTGCCACCGTCCCATCGACTGCTCGTCGAGACGTCACCGGAAGCCACACTCGCTATTCTGTTCCACCACAACGCATGAAAGAAATGGCAACCGGACGTCAGGAGAAACGACACATCAGAATAAGGTACGTATATATCAGGACCAAATGATGTAAGGAGTGGATCGAAAAATCGATGCGCCATGTATTGTTTCAGTTGTGAATGGTATAATGTTAATAAGATACGTATATCCTAGCTTCCGATGTGCAATCCAATGATCATACGCCAGATCGCAATCATGTAGCCGGAACATTGCTTTGGGTTCTGGCCCCACATCCAAATAGTGATAAAAACTCCTCGTTGTCTCTAATAGCTAGCGAGATGAAATTTAGGTAAACATAACCGGTCTTCAAAGCCGAATCCACGAAGTCCGTCGACCAGCCGTGTAGCGTAATGCTTCACGAGTTCCAATTTCCCCATCTCAGTGGCTACGCACGGAAAAAACTGCAGGTTCATCATATTCGAGCCACGAAGGAACATGAGAAGCATACAGTTGCAACGGACAAACCATCGAACGAGAGGCGATTAGCTGTTAACATGACTCTGGCAGACGAACAGGCGTTGACAGCATGAATTTTCATTGAAGAGATCACGGTCCCAAGATCCCTTTTAGCGCCCGCCGGTAGCAAATCATTCGTGTTAAAATCGTGGTTGTACTTTCACACCCAATCCGAATGTGTTTGCACGCAGAGAAATTACTAGGCATTTTCCACGTTTCTGACCATCACTCGAGCTTCTTCAGATCATCCTGAAGAACTTTGGCATTCATTGGAGTTTGGATGATGTATCACAATTTCACGTCAACGGCATAACTCAAGAAAGAGGATTCGAACAACGGCCGAAGATCGTTCAGGTAAACGAGAAAGAGTAATGATCCAAGCATCAAACCTTCCGAAACGTCAGTCGTGACCGGGTAACACTAGGAGATGGGCTGTGAAACTAACCGGGAAGATTCTGTCAGTGGGGAGATTCCCGATCCAGTACAGAAATGAGTCACCAAGATCGAGCGTCCTGAGCTCCTTTAACAGATGACCATAGAAGACCGGCTTGAAAACAAGCACAATGCCAAGGCAACAATGTAAATAGAACTATACAGAAAATGAATAAATCTGGAGGAAATAATAAACAGCGAGACAACAAGCTGCTTTTTTGTATTTTCATTATGCACATTTTGCGACTTGTTCTGTTTTCGCACCACTTAGGTTCTGAACCATGTTTCGGAGTGTCTAAAACCAACAAGAATCCTCGTTTCTTTGATCCCAACCAGAAAATCAAGAAGAACCAATCGCCGCTGAAACTGAAGCTAATTTGACTAATTCATAGCCTGAACGCCGCGTCGCCTCCTTCAACCTCCTCCAACCATGAAAAGTCAGATGGGCAGGCACAGGCAAAACGGGTGATCAATAGACTTAACATTCAACGATCTCGGGGGCAAAACCAGATCCAAAACAGACGCCTGAAAAGCAAAGATTCTCATAGGTTCGCGAACGTGTTGAAACAGAGCCAAGCCATCAAAAATGCAAAGTACATCCGCGGAAAAGAGGTCGGCTCCGATGAGGCAAGACCCACCAATCTCGCTAATATTAGATGCGCCGAAGTCTCCCAGAACTAAGCAGTAACGACGGCAGGCCAAGCGGTGGTTCAGTTATATTCAATCCTAGGAGGCACTAAGATCTGGTTGGTGGGAAAGCCTTTGATAATTCGGAACCGGAACCGCAGGTGCTTTTCGGTTCCAGGAAAAATTAAGAGCTGCATAAATCGTTGCCATTATGGTGGGCGGACAGATAGGTATTTCTGCCATCGTAGCCTCAATCGGTGAAACAGCCTTTGCTCGTCGAATTCCTATATTTACACCAACTGGAAGAGAGATGGCAGACACGCGTACGACGTCCCAGGCTCTTGAGTCAGAACTACCTTAGGTGGAGTAGCAATGGGCGGGATATAGGGTGGTTTTACCAGTAATTATTCGGGTTGTACTAACGAGGTGTAGTTTCGCCTGACAAGTACTATCTCAATAAAATACTGAAAGGTCCGTCAGTGGACATTGTGATTTGGAGAGAGCGTCCTACCTGTGACTAAGATAATAATCATTACCTTCCTCGTGACATTGTAGACACAGGTGCATATCACGAATCTGTCAATCACCAGTTCTGCTAGAACTCCCGAAAGCGTTGGGTCGCCGTTCTGAATTGATGAAAAGAGCACCGGTCATTGATTCTCAATGAACAATGTGCCTCGTTCCACTTGCATATCAAGTCTTCTGACCAAGTGAGGTGCCTAAGACAACCTCCTACATCAGTTTGAGCAGCCAAGTAGTATGATACCCACAGAGAGACCATGGATTTAGTGGGAATCGCTGTCGTAGAGGTGGGGTTGAGAGGCACTGACCTGTATGGTCAGCTTAGCAGAAACGCTTTTTTTCGTTTTCCCCAACTCTCATTATTCCTACTTCTTGTCATGGCCCTAATTTTTTTAGATTTATGAACTTGGTAAAAGTAACTTCAGTTTAAGACAACGGTTTTGCCTACAGTATCTGCGGACCAATGTCGAAGAAAACTACTCCAGTGGATGAACAGTAATTGAAACCCTGCAACAGCCCATTCTGACCAACTGAGAACAAGACAACGAACGAATTGCGGAAAAAATTCCGGAAACCAATCTAAAGGCCAACAGCCAACAAAAACAAACCAACGAGAATACATTTAAGCGTGAAAAACCGGAACTCGGAAACGGAACTAAAAATCAAACTGACTTGACAACTTGGAACTAACCAATCGAAGTGGGTCACGTAGTAGGCTTACCCTTTTCAATAGCATGGCGCGAATTAACTAAAAATGGTTAAAATGCAGTCATAACCTGGTAGTTTTGAAGAAACTGGTGAGCAAGAATCCGAGGGCCGATGCATGAATGAAAAAACTGTATTTACAACCGATTCGGTGCAAGTTATTCAAAATAGTCAGCGGATGCAGAAAACTTGTCATCGGGGCAGATCTGTCGAGTTGGTGCTGGAGCAAAGAAATCTGCAACACACTGAAGAACGAACAAACAGGCGTAAGTAAATGTGCATGCGGTTTCAGTCATTCACAGATTCAAGAATAGCACCACTGTAGGCCAAGTCCCAGTAGTGTTCCACATCCCGCTTTCGGAACTGTTCACGAGCGAAAAGTTCAGTAGGGCATGCCCGGAATTGTACTTTGTCGAACGCTCTCTGTGCCACTGTCCCCTGTCAAACAATATGAGACCAATGAAACGAGTTAAGCAATAAACCAGAAAGACATACATCATTTTCACCCAATGGTCACATTTCACGAATGGTACAAAATGACAAGGCATATCATAAAAAACCGCCACGGTATGGGCTGTCTACAAAACTTAATTGATTTTTCCCGTACAGAACTAAACAGCAGTGCGAGCCGCACTGATCACCATCCTTCTCATCACGTTATACGTTACAACAGAAAGGGAACGGTACTATAGGAGCACAAAAACACTGGAAAGCCATAATAGCCAGTGGCTTTGTTCGACGATTCTGATTCGACAGAAATTGGTAGCCCACTGCCGATATTCACGGTTCACTGTCAACTGGCTCAGGAATCCTTCGGACCCAAACCACGGAGACGTGAAGCACCTAATTTAAGCTCGTTGTGCATTTTTTCTCTCATACACTCCCCCTCTGCGCTCCGACGACCTCTGTTGACCTCCATGTGGATTACTTCATTCATAAGGAATAAAACAGGCCATGGCACGGTGGGCGCCTTTCTCATACTTAACAGGTGGTCCAGCCAACAAAATTTACTAAGTTGAGTATACTTTGATAAAGTACACGATTTGCAACCTAATCATTGCTCACGTGGTCATTCCATCCAACCCTAGCGATAATTAACAAACATCGATGATCAAAAATCTGAAGCATGAAAACTCTGTCGCCCCATATGGAACCGGGTGCACCAAGGAACAATTCCAAAAAAATATCAGGTCGGCGCCACAAGTGCTTCAATCTACTGCACTACCCCGAACCCTGAATAAACGCATGTTCACTTGTGCAATAGTGTTATCATCTTTCAACAAGCACCTAACGGGGAAAACAAAGGGGTCAACAACTCTCCTCCCCCCTCCCCCCTCCCCCCCCCGTCAATATATATATATATATGGCACTGGTTTGTTCGCTGAGCTGGGCAATTCGATCGCAAACGTTTCATCACCTATCGAGGTGACTTCGTCAGTGCTTTGGTCGACTCATTTATTCGTGCACTCATGATCGTTGTATCACCGCTGATGAGCTACATTTTCATACCGTTTCATAGCATCGGACATTCAAAAAAAAGAACTAAACGAAAGATTTTAAGAAGACAACCGTAAGATAGCAGATAAAGTAAATATATGGCACAGAAAAGAATTCAAATCCACAAAAAACCACTGATTGCTCTACTTACCATACATCATTAATAACATCAAGCAAGCAGGCATGTATGACAAATACTTCAGCCAAATTTACCAATTCGAATCTTATGCCTATTCAAGGTATTGAGCTCATTGATTGAAAACTACACACCTAGCATATGAGCTACTGGAAAAATTCTCTCACCATGTTTCTATCAATGATACGAAGATACCGGTGTGCAAGCACTGACAGCCTTTGGGTATTTCTACCGTTTCCGAGCCGTATGGCAGGATCAATTCTAGTGCCACGGGACTTTCGACTGACTAGTAAATATCGTGCTAATGTGACTTATACCCACTTTTAAACACCAAACGTGCCCTTTGTATAGCCGAAGACAATTCGTTCGATATACGACTACCCGGCAAAATGTGCCCGAATAACAAATTTTATTCAGTGCACTCAACTCCTCCGCTCTAAGAACAAGGCTTAAATTTGAGCTAATCCATTCCAGTAATAGCATCTTACATTTTCAAGATACAAAAGGTATTCCATATATAGCTACACTCTCAACAAGTTTGTGAGGAAATACAACTGGCCTGATCCTTCCCTCAGAAGCGTAACATCGTCCGCAAACTCAAACATCTGTGCCTCAACAAGCATCGATGCCAACGTTGTCGTATGAGGATAGGACAGGTTTCATAAACTAAACTCCCATATGTGTTAATAGCCCGTTAAAAACTCAGGCTTCGGTCATATCTTAGGAGGCTGGTTTAAACCGCAAACTCAATCCCATCGACCAGATAGGGGACCTGGCGCACTCACTAGTTATGAACGAGCATCATTATATATATAATTTTGTTCACTTATACAGATACTACTTACTGCTTCTATATATACATATGTATCTTCTAGGGTATTCTGCTCTCGTTCCTAAGGTTGGCTCAGCCCAACTGACAGAGAATTATCAACGAATCACAGTTGTGGTTCTTCTGTGGACTCCTCGACGAACAGCTTCCATGCACACTCCTGATGCTACAGAGTCGATTCTGGTGAGACATTATTTATATATATATATATATGCAATTAATTCCGCTAAGGATACTAAACGCATAAAACAAACAGTATTGAATTTTCAAATGAGCTCACTTTCCAAACAAGTTGACAACCCGAATCGGCGGAACCTCGTGGAGCGTCTTCGCGTGCGGAAACCGAGGTCGAGCCGCGTTTGCCTTCATGCCACTTGATCCGATGAAGCATAAGACGCTCAAATTTACGTTGCTGTTTGGGACCACCCTCGACCACAACTACATTGCAGTCAGAATGGAGTGCCACGAGACCAGTCATAAGTAATTGGTTTGCGTTTGTTTCAACTTTGAATCGATGCGAGGGATTGGAAAAATCGCTAACTCTGGAACAACATCGCAAAATTGAAATAACGGAGTTAATATGCACCCACGAGGTCAAAAGAGGGCGATTATGATGTGGAATAGAGACAAAATAAATGGCTGTGTGTTTGCGGTGGTGCGGTGATGGGAGAATTTGCTTTCTGATCAGTGATACTAAGGAAATTTTTGAAGGGTGGAACTTAACAAAGAACTTGACAGATCTTTGTACTTTAAATACTAGCCGGGGGTGAAAAAATTAAAATGCTAGTCAGTGAAAATGAAACTGCACTAACGAATAAAACCTACCAATCGAGAACATTGTCGTAAAAAGGACGGGCTTAAAAGCTTCTGTTGGCATTAAAATCGCCTGTTACCACTACAATTTCAGAGCCTTTGCTCTTCCGTACGAGAATGATGAGTTCGTCGTAAAGCCCATCTTTTTGCATATCGGTACAGCAGTCTGTTGGGGCGTATGCCGAGATGGCAGATAAACTGCGCTTAACAGAACTATCCTTCCCCATGCCGACTGATCCCTGCAGGTTCACGGCGCACAAACGACTGTCACAGGAATCCAGTTTAAAAAGGCTGCTTCAGCCATCTCGCTTAAGGCTATTCTTACACCTCGTTGACCCGCAGCTAGGGCTGCTTCGTCTCCTGAGGTTCGCATGAAATATTTTGACGAGATATTAGACGTAGTTAGCTGAATTACACTTCTCGAATCCTGAATTCGTGTTTCACTGACACCGCGGACATCAATTGGAAGTGAGTTCATTGTCATTACTTTTGCAGTGCGATTTTGCGGCCTCTGTTGGTTTTTTGATCTTCTAGCTTGTCATCCTTGACAAGAATGTTGCTCTGTATTTGGTCTTTCTGTATCCGTTTCTGTTTGCGTCTCTGCCTTCCCATTTTCCAAACCCGGCAAGCCACCCTCACCCGAGTTGTTGAGTCATGCCTCCAGGTGTGCAGTCAGTTTGGAAATCTCAGTTTCTCGACAGTGGCGCCACCGACCTGATCAAACCTCTCAAAACTATTTTCTGCACGCTAGGAACAAATGCTCGCTCACAATTCGGAACGTTAAAGAGCCTACTATACTCTACTCACTCATTCTGGTCCTTTACGAAGGCGACTTTTTGACATGCTTGAGTCGTTAGTAGAGTGGATGTTGATGTTACCTCCCCCGCTTGGGATCAGTACACAGCGGGACCATAACCCTGGCATAGAACCATATATAGTTTCGACAAGTCAAATGTGATTGAGAGCCAAGTGACAATTCTTTCTTTTTCAGCCGTCTTTCGCAGTTCCTCCGATTCTATGGTCTGCAGTCTTCCCGACAAGACCGAGGTTTTCGCTTTCCGGTTTGTCCCCAACTCCAGCCTGCCTGTCAGACTTTCGCCTTCCTCTCATGTTCCCAACCATGCTTTACTTCTTTTCACAAACTTCGATTATTTGAAAACTTCCCTTTCCAGGCGCACTTTCCACATTACCCTAAAATTTGTGCTTCGGAGTTAGCCACCATATTGCGCCCTCTATTTCGTCCTTCCTTTAGTCGAAATAGTGTCCATTCTCCGTAGAAGGACGCAATAATTTTTTTATACCGAAAAATGGGAGATCTTTCTCATTCCAGCAGCGTGCATCCTATCATCTTTCTATGGTATCTGCAGATTTGGAACCGTTATTTTCCACCGTGAAAGGTGGTACTGCAAAGTAGCCGGAGAAATGACAATATCAGCTACTTCAAAGAACAGTCAAAAGTCTTAAGCTAATACGCGGCACCAACAAGCGACAAAATCCGGTCAGTAAAAAGAATTCAGCGATTGAAATTCTATTCATTACAAACAACGATGACCTAAACGTTTAGCGGAATACTTCAAAGAGGCAGTTTAGCGGGCCCGCGCTCATGCAGTAACTGTGGCTTCATAAACTACGAATTCTTGTTAATTGCCACCATTCCACGTTCGAAATTGGCAGTAGATTTAGATGTTCGCTCACTAAAGCATGCAAAATCGGTCGGATTCAACAATTTTCCTTTCAGGATGATTGGAGATGCACCGATTCTCGTAGACCCGTTCTTCCAGATACCACATAAAATGCGATGCGTAATCCCGTGAGTCGTCGGATGACCGGGTTTCTGAGGAAGGACCGCGCGCAATGGTGGATGTTGACTACAGGGTAGCGAGAACTGCGGCTGTTGGCAAAAGCCGACTGACTTGGAGTATCGGTCCAAGGAAACTACCTATAGATCAGGTTATCAAGGAACTCACAATTCATTGATTCGCTTTCAGAAGCCCCTTCTGGAATATTAGTTCGAACATTCCAGCGGACAGTTTAGCTATCCCAATTCCACAGTGAACCTTACAACTATGCCTGCAGGTAACAATGCAGGTAGATACTGTTTATTTACCAAAGACGGAGATCATTGAGATGAAAGTACTTTTGGATAGCATGGGACTTCTGGATCGGGTGGGCCGTGATCGTCCTTTTCCAGGGATAGCTGTGTAGTTTTAGCTTTGGGTTAACAAAACTCCTGGAGTTGATCTGCGGATAGCATAGAAGACCGAAGAGCTGGTATGAATGTGTGGTTACACCGGTATGCAAGAAGGGTGGCGGATCCTGCTGTTGGCAGATGTCGATTCAGTCATCCGGCTGGTTGCCATACTTAAGCTGTTGGCATCCTATATGATTTCTTGCCATCCTAGATTGCTGGTTCTAGTCTGCCCTGATACCAAGCGTCGGTGGGACATGCCGCCTTCGCTACGCATATGTTTTAAGCTGAGCAAAAAGTCGCATAGGAATTAGTCCAACCGGTTTTAAACCAAGTTACTCACGGGCTTTATCATCCACCGATCCTCTAGTGCTCGGGAAGAACGTACGCATGAAAATTAAGTCGACTTCCGACTCGATCGAGACTGTATCGATTGCATCTCCATATGGCAGATTCTTCTATATCATGGACATCTGTAAAACACAAGTATCCGTTTTCTGACGATTCTTGCTAACTAGCAACGGACGTTAGCCTATAGATCTTTCTTCCTTAGACTCATGATACCCATCCATTTCGGCTTGAAAGTGACATTCGATTCAGTCAACCGCCCAGCTATCACACTGCTTTTCACCGAAGAGTGTACCAGAGAGGCTCATTTTCACTGTCCGGATTCTGCATGCAAACAGTTGAAACAGCGCTGGAGTCAGTTGTGTTCTTTAACTGAGTTCAAAGGAAGTGGTGGTTGTCAGTTATCCTTTATACTCATCCCACTTTAAACGTTTTAATGAGTTGGTCGTTTCTGTCCAGCCCCAGATGGAACGAAACCTGGAAGATCAAGGTTAAGAAACTCGACGAAATAGCCTGGATATCCAGACTGGGGTTTCATCTGAGGTAAAAACTCGCTCGAAAAAATAAGTGGTAGAGTAATTGATCCAAGCAGACGGGGGACCCAATTAGCCACTCCCAACTGCCTTGTAGATGTGCTTTTGTTAGGACCAAGGGCCTCGGTTGAAAGCCTTCATCGTTCTCCTTTTCAGTGGCTAAACTTCCTAGCAGCAGCTATCCAGAAACTGCCACGAATCGTGCAAACAAAATAAATTCCATGCGACATCGATCGTCGCATAGGACAGTCAGGACCGCGCTCTCCACTGCTTCGAGCGAGGTGGATAGTGATACGCATGTTTCTTCTCAGAGTTCCTGTGCTGATTTAACGCCTCACTACCTCATGGATGAGACCTTTGAGTCAAAGGCTTTGGTCAGGGTTCCCGAAGAAAACACCCCTTCTGCGGTATGGGTAACCGCGAAGTATCGCCCGCCCAGACATCTACAGCATACCTAATATGGAGAACCTTAAGAATCTTCGTTCTCTTGATATGGATATCAAGCAAAATGCAATGAAAAAATAGGACTCGAAGGATGTTTGGCGGCTCCATTACTGGAGAGGCAGACAATAGTTTGGACGTATTAATTAAGCCTAAGTGTTCATTTTACTTGGCTGTCTTCAATATCCACACGTTGCATTAGATAGGGAAACAAGCCGTTCCAGCTAGAACTACTGGAACTTCTGAAACAGAAGCGTACTGCTTTTCCGAAACGCGCGTCCGGGATTTCGCTTTTATGATTACTGTTCGTAGCCCAGATACAATCTCTTCCTCTTGCTTTACACTTTACGTACCAAGTGATCCGGTTCCGTGCACTCCTGGCCATGCTGTCTTTAGGATCCTTATGAATGCGCGA
>LUCM01004022.1:266260-313679 GCA_008360955.1 Fasciolopsis buskii
CTGTGATGGCATTTGCTTGGCCTCATGAGCCCAACGATCCATATACAGGCATGTTTATCGTCAAAGCCGTTAGTCAAGATCAATTATACGACGAGAGCGAGTCCTCCTTTGGTACTCTCTGTTTCGCCGGTTGAGTCTGAGCGTGGTAGCGCGAGTTGGACAAAAGCGAGTGGACGATATAATTGATAAACTAAGTGAGGCTTGCAATCAATAACATGCCCACTGCTCTGGGCAGGTCAGATTCGAGAGTTAGAACACGCTTTTGGATGAGACCCCCCAATACGTTTGCGGTGCGCTTAAGGGCTGGCCCCCTAGCAGGTGCCGATGATGCCCGCCAGTAATGCAGCTTGGTCGTTTGCTGGCCTAAGTGTGCGAAGCAAGTGCGCTCATTTTTTGTTCGGTTGCGGAGGCTTGTATTTTCCCTGTTGAGATCATGTTTCGTCCGGTTGGAGGAGGTTTTCAAACACGAGTGTCTAATCAACTTCAAAGCAAGTTGGATAATGTTATGTCCCGGACGTCCCCCCACGGCAGTTCCCTTAATGAAAGCATATTGTTGCAAGCCTAAATTCACTGGTCATCACATTGAAGTGGGTAAAAGCGAAGTGAAAAGGACAGACTTTTCGTTTCAAGTTCCGAAAAGACCCTTCCAAATGGCTTAATCCGCACGTACCCCGCATGACAGTGGCACCTGATTATCGGTTTTTTATGCCAGTGTGGGACAGGTTTGGCATTATTTATCCCGTCGGACCATTTGTCCGTCAGTAATGAATTGAGTTTCCCTCGTCATATGTATCGTTTATGAGATCGGTCAATTTTGCATTACCATTTCTCTCTTCATTTCGATTTTCTTCCAACTGAATTAGGAAATGGCGTAAGTATCAGAATGTTTTATCCTTTCTGTCTGTTGACCAACTGTACAATAATGGCTGTATTTTCTAACTTCCTACAAACACTGAATGCATACCACTATGGCGTGTTGGATTTTCACGCAAACCATGTTGGTTCCGCTAACACACAGGAAACAGCACGGGATAGGAGGAGGTTGTCTTACTTTCTGTCCGATTAATATTGTTTTCAGTCCGAACGCAGTATTTTTTTCCTAAACTTCAACCTTCGTGCCTGTTCTACCACGTTTTATATGAATCTCCAGTTCTTTTCTCTAGCCTTTTGAAGAGGGATTTCCACATGATGAAACAGTCATGAAAGACGTCGTAAAATGTCACATGCAAAATTGCAATTGTGAGCACCGTCGTGGAGAACCACTTCCGGACATGTGACAGTCTCACTACCGAAATACTCTCAGACTCCTTTCACGATCCCTTGGGGAATGAACATGTGACAAATGAATTCGAATCTTTCGTGAGCTCGAAGTGGAAACTTACATTTGCTCTCGCTATTGCATACCAAACACTCAATTCTATCGAATCTCACTGCATTGCTTATTGATTCCGCGGAAGTTGACACAAAAGTGATAAAGTTTTCGTTCTGTTGGACGTTTTCCTCAAACCCCTCCCTCTCGACTCATTATTACTTCATCTACATTGGAGTTTTAATTGATCGCGGGCACCGTATCGGTAGACAAATCATTCATCTAGGCAAATTTATTTACCACTGTCATTCATGAATCCGATTCGGATGAACAATTAAAATTTGGATAGTATCCGAACGAAATGACTTGTTGAGTGTGTTGAAAGATAGAAGTACTCTGTGTTATCGTCTTTTCATTTTGAATCTTGCCATGTTGGGAGAAAAACCATCTTGACGATTGACAATAGTCACCAACCGTGTGGGCTATAAATATTACACCACTCGCCATAAGGAATTAATATTAAAAAGATAAAAACAATTAACGATTAATCAGGATGATTATCGTTCAAATGAGTTCAAATGAGACCACAGTAAGAGTAGCCAAACTCAATATCTCATCACGGAACAGACGAGTTACTGCCTGTCCGAAATTGTAAGACTCGAAATCCAAGTGCCTAGTCTTACAAACTTCTCTCTGGAGATCATACAAACACACACACACACAGAGAAATAGAATGTATCAGTCGTCCCGTGGAAATTCAGTTTCGACTAGGGTTACACGGAAGTCGCCCAGGTGAAATACCAAGTCAACCAGAAGCAATTCAGCTCCAGCGGGAGAGCAGTTTTATTCCGTTATAGTATTATCTAAGATTAGTCCTGGATGTTTAGTTCCTCTGGAAGCTAAGAATACCTAATAATGAACGATTGAAAACAACAAGAACACAAAAGATGCAGGAGCAGTTCCATCATGCAAGCGGATGAGCCACAGAAATGTATCCTCTAATTTATAAAACAATCAGCGGTGTGTACAGCATGATGGTCAAGAAGAAAACTAAAGGACGATCGATATTTAAGCTGTCCGAATAAAAATAACGAGTGTATCTTCACGAGCGTAACCAGATGATTGTAAAATCTATCAGACGCAACTAGACCTATCTGAGGCTTGCCGTTGATCGAAAGCATTTTTTCTATTCCTTTATTCTTTCTTGCGAATTTTGTTCCCATTATAGATGAAATAACAGTATACACCACGCTCAGAAAAGGTGTCGTGATCAACAAAGCGTTGCCAATTTGGGAATTTGACCGGCTCTTGAAAGATTAGAATCCGTGACCTTCACGTTCAAACTTCACGACATTATCCGCGTGAACACCGCTGTTAGGGACGAAAGTTGGAAGTCACTCCCAAAGTATGGGGATGACATCAGGAAATGAGAACAGACGACACGAGCAAGTTTAATGGAGCTCATATGTGGTTTGCTTGTTTGCGACTTCGCATTCATGCCTGTGGGCAGCATTGCAATAAAACTTCAAAATAGAACCATCTGGCTGAGCCCAAACTGGGATGAAAGTAAATTAATAAGATACTAGTGTGAGCTTGCTCGTGCAACCAAGTTCCGTGCAGAATACGATTGACTAAAGTCACACAGGGGCATATTCACCTAACAATCACAAAACTGAAATGGCTAAGTCAACACACTGAAAGTGTTTCAGTCGGAACCAAACTACTACACCTGGTTTTCAGATGACACTGACTTGTACCAGATATATACATAAAATGTCAAGTTCAAACTGTTTTCCGACAGGTGCCATTACTGATCCGAATAGACGAGGCGATTTTGTCCATTCAGTCACGTAGCCAGATTGTCTAAGCGTGTCTATTCTCATTTGCATGGATTCGCCTTCGATCACGTGCTCTTTATTCGTGAGGAGCAACATCCAGGGGGCCTCTGTTTGTAACTGGACCACTGTTACCATTTAAGGGTATCAAAAATAATCTGTAGAATATCGGGACGAAAATGTTGTCTGTTGCTGACTCAGTACATATGGCCCTCCAGCAAAGGTTCGCAGTTCATGTGCCCTTGAGCTAGGGATTTCAGCGAACGTAATGTTCGACCTTCCTTAATTCGTTCTCAGTTAGTTTGTAATCAGTGTGTAATGTCTAACACAACAGCCGTCAATAGGGATTCACGACAGAGTTTAAATGACATACTAAAAATCAGAATCCAAGCCGCCATTGATTTCGCGGTCACTCTACTGTGTTTTTGTCATTTGTGAAGGACACGTGGTATCAGAAAGTTAGAGAAAATTTTGCCTCTATTTTAAAAGCAGTTTGAAAATTGATTCTTTTAAGCTCCACTGTCAGCAACGCGCCCAAGTTCACTGTTTTTAAAAATGTCTCGCATCCGATTTTAGGCTACCAAAAGATGAAGCAGCCGGTCATCGATCACGCCATTTTTGCCGAAAAAGAAAGGTTTAGATTAAATTTGGTCATATATTGCCCTTTTCTTTGATTCCGTTCCTCCATGTTCGCTCCCGGTACGTCAACTTCCCGAATTGCCTTCCAACGTTTCCAGTCTGGTGTCTTGCTACTGATCAAACGTCAGTAGCCAAAGTAATAACGGCAATAACTCCACAAAGACACGTAAAATTGTAAACTCTCAGGTGGGTTTGGTACTCAAATAAATATTTTAGGTTTCTGCAGGCAAAGATGAGAAAAGCATTACCGATAAACGCACTGCTCTCGAGTGTTTCTGTTTGGTTTTTCGCTTCCGTCCCTAAAAACTTGGTGTGAATACGGCGTTTGTGTTTGGTATTTCCAAGCACAGCAAAATGTGCCATCTTTACTCTGACTCATCAAAACGGTGTTGCAACAATCGAGCAAAGAATGCATTTTTTGATTAACGGTTCAAAATTTTCCGCAAAAGCATGAGAAGTTATCAGGCAGAAGCTCACATACGTCAGTGAAATTGATTGTGTTTTCGATTTCTGCGGATATTTTCTCGGTATAAACCGCATGAGTGCAGTTTTTCACTACATTTGGAGATTATGTTAAAGTCGCCCGGAGGTAGCACTGTTCATCAGGACGTCACTCCAGAGCTTACATTTAGGTACACACTCGTCAAACTGCATAAAGCGAAGACCCGGTTCCTCGTGAGCTGATTTTTCTGACATACGACAAAAAATCCAAAATGATATAGTTGGATTGAAAGCACACGAAAACGCAGATATTCTAGCATTGTTCTACAAACAGTATTTTCACCATGGTCCATTCCAGCGGGCTGATTATAGTCAACAATTCTGAGCGCTATTTTAGTGGATAGAATACTGTTACTACAGGTATACAACTAATCGACAGTTATCGGCATGTAAATTAAGAGTCAATGAAATGTCTACTTTCCTCCGATTCCACGAACAACCAATATGCCCCGATGTTCACTCTTTTCATAAAATAATTCACCACGTGATATCAACGCCCAACTCGCTTTAAGGAACTCATATAAACATTATGCAGTTGTTTCATTCTTGTTAGGAATCATCAGCAGTGCATATCCACCGCTCCCTACTGGGACACGAACCGGAGATGAACGATTTGGAGTCGAACGCATCTACCACACGTTAACGTGCAGCCTCACAATGGCTTGTTGAACTTCACCACATGATGATGATGCACCTATCCGTCACTGATTTACACGGCCATGGGCCGCTACCGCACAGCAACTGACCCCTACTGATAGATGACTTCTCTGCAGGCAGCCTAAGTACGATGAAGGCTTGAACATGACCCACAGAACTTAGTTACTTGGTATGCATTAGTAGTAGGAGATAGTGTTTTTATCAAGCACTGCACATCTGTTTCATCCTTGTTAGGAACCGTCAATAGCGCATATCCACCCAACAAGGCTGATACAGCAGTACAATGTTACCACGGTTTCATAATGGTGAACTGAGTAATGATATCACATGGCAAATTATTTCATAAGTTTAATGTATCCCGAATCTCCGTGTGAAATCAATTTAATATGTTGTCCATTCGAAAGAATGGACACGTCACAGTTACGCAATAACGTTCTGATAGTCAAACCTGTATGAAACATCGAATGAATTTAATCAGGGCTCTGTCTTATTTCATCGACTTATTCCCTAGTTTACGTCTGATGAACTGAGGTGGGTGATTAAATATCAAACAAAAGTCCTTCTTTCACGTATTATCACAAAGGAAATTTCACTTCCGTGGAAAAACCAAAGATCTGCTTTTGGTGTTTGAGAACCTCTGCGTTAACTGGAGACTTTTTTATTTGTTAATGCTGAATGACATACCTTTCAATAAGACAAGGTTTTTTTTACTTAATGGCTAGCAAGAAGAGAATGAAATCGAATGATCAAGACTTATCAGAAATCTGCACATTAGAATGAGGCCATGCGGATAAGGTCGTCATGTTTGGACGTGAAGGTCGCGGGTTCGAATCCTCCCACTGCCGGTCAACTCCCCCACATGGGAGCCCTCTACCGGCCGCGGCCCCCTTCCTGAAAAATGATGCACATTGTTATTTCACCAATAAAGGAAGTGAAAGGATTAAAGATGAAGGATAAATTAGGTTACACTAGTAATCAAGGAATGAATGCATGGTCCCGTCCTCAGTATTATCGCACCCTCATGCAATATTTTCCGATCGATTCGCCTCGACAGTACATCCCAGGGATGGAGAAGGCCGGAGAGGTATATCATTAAGGTTGTTGTATATTGCATACTAATAGTGAAATTTATAGAACCTATTAACACCAGTTTGAATGATAGACTCCATTTCATTTCGATGCGCTACGCTAAATATCCTGCCTGCGTGATCATATAACACGGAAACACCAAAAGTAGCTTATTTTGGATGTAACATGTAACATCCTTGTCAGTCAATACAGATCGGATACTACTAGCCCAGTAGACAAGGTCTGCCCATCTCATATCTAACTAGTTTAGAAACAAATCACTGAATTTCTAAAATAAGACTCGTTGCTCTGTATTGTGTGCATAGAGAGTGTCAGTGAGTAGCCTTGCAAAGTACGATTGACAACCGTCAAACATTCAATCATGATATAATCTTGCGCTGTATGAGGTGAAATAAATTCAACATAATGTAGCTCATATCACGGTTCCCATAGACTAGCCCATCTTGTATTGTCAGCTATAGGCGGTAGGGATCAGGCGGTCAACATAACGACACTTCAACCTGAATGTAACGGGTTCAAATCCTGTTATCGCCGGTCAACGTCTTCAGATAAGAGCAAAAAAGAACGAGAAACCGCTCAGAGCCTTTTGCTACGGATTTTAGACTCCGCCATTCAGTTTCACTCAGATTGTCGGTTAGATATACCGTGTTATAGATTAGAACCGGCTGAGACCCACTAAGAACAAACCAATGATTTGGTGAAATGATTACTGTTCCCCGTTTTTCTTCTTTCCTGTTTGCAATTTACACGTTTCCATGGGAAATCCAAATTACTCACTTATTCAAGCAGTACGTTTGTCATTCCCAAGTCTGACACCAACTAGCAAATGTCGAAACTTCTAGCTCCTCAGTATTTTTGTTATTGAATGATCTACTATTTTTAATCTATCGTCCATCTCACTCAAATTCTAAAACACTTATTTTATTTCCACTGCTCAAAGATGACCCGGCTACCTCTACTTGAGAGTTAGCGTTCATCATTTTTTCATCAAGTGAAAGGTAAATAATCCAATTATTGTTTCACCTGGAATGAAAGCAGGGTATCCGCTTTCTTCCATTTCGATATCGCTAATACCCTCGATCGTACTTTGCACGTAAGTACCGGGTCACTGGTTTGCCTGATAAAACCAAGGTGAAATTATCGACAGAAACCTTGTCACATTACATTAGCCGGCCTGTCTGTCACCCTGGCTGGAACCAGAAACGAGATGACAGTTGTGCCAGTTACGTATGTACAATCCCGCTTTCCCCCTTACAGCATAGAAAGTTTGCCCACAGTCTCACCCGGTCCACCTCGTTTATTGTCACAATTAAGCAATCCAAATGACCGTAGTATCATCCATGTGCACCTCACGAGGTAGATTTCCGGAGGCTGCTGTTCTATCCGCCGTCTCGCTTGCCTGGTCATATAACATTATGTCTAAAAACTAGCCATCTGGAAATTGGAAATTCTGTTCCATCCGGAATCACTGAAGTAGCCCCAATTCAACACTGTGCAAAATAATCGGTACGATGAGTATTTTTTTTAATAGAAAAAAAGACGATCTGTCTAGCGTATTCAGAATCTACGTTGTTTTTCTTTCACGAATTCAGGAAAATTAGGAGAACCCTAATGGCAATATTAGTATTTATGTTAAGGTCGGATTAGAATGACGTCGGCAAAAAAGTAATATTTATATCAGTGAGAATTCACAACCAAAATGTTGATAAACAATGAGCTGCGCTTATCTTATTAATTCAGTCATGTTACTTCCTCCAAATTCAAGGGTTTTCATCTGGCATGACTCTTTTCCGGATACATTATCTTCCTCTTCAATACAAATGGTGAAAGAAAAATTATTGTTTATAGTCTATTCGTCATGTGACGTAAATGTCCAACTCACCTGTAAGAGACAATGAAAGCATTTGACAGCTTTATCATCTGGCTTGTTAGGGATCAGCGTCGGCGGTGCGTATTGTCTACATTCGAACTGGGTTCCAAACCAGGCACAAAGGACCGGAAGTCAAAGGCATATATATATATATATATATGAACTCTTCGACGAAGAGCTTCCATGCACACTCCTCATGCTATAGATTCGATTCTGGTCAGAAATATCAATCAATTCGTAGTGTACAAGTATGTGGATGTTTGGACAAGAGAGCATCGGGTACGCATACCTGACGAGCGACAATAACCGTGAAACCGGTCGTGTGCTCCCGGGCAAATTTTGTTTACGCATCCAGATACTACTTCCTGCTTCTATATATATATATATATATATATATATATATATATATATATATATATATATATATATATATATATATATATGCACAAATCTGAATGCAGGTCATGTGCTGTCGGAACAATGGGCAAAGTTTGAAAACAGTGAACGAAAAGGAGGGAAGAGGACGCAACAATATGCAGAGTTCATCACACATGCTAGTTCTTTCATCGTCCAACTCCAACTCACGGGATATAAATCGGGATCTGTTACTGCTCAGTGGACTTCATACTATCCGACTACTCAAACTGAAGTAAAGTCTTGACTTAGGAGTATCTACTCCTAGCTTTTGGAAAAACAGTGCGCCCTACAAGAGAGTAGAACGTTCTCAGGGTCCCGTGACCCATTCGGGGCGCTGACTGATTGTTTAGTTCATACACTTTTCGGTTGGGGCTAGGCATACTGGGTGTCCAGCAAGTTCCTCCACCGTAGAGGTCGGTGAGCATAGTGTCATATGCCTCATACGTCACCCGTGGCGAGCTTGGAATCAGGGCTCAGCTGGCTATCGATCAACTCGGCATCGGGCATTAGCCTTCGTCTTCTCAATTTAGTGGGAACACCACCGCAAGAAGGCAGTGCACATGACTTTGTCAGGATAGATTACTAGAGACACGCGATCCTTTTGGAGTAGTTGGAGAGATATTCAGAGTGAGTAGCCGACTCAGAGCCTGAGGAACCCACCACCGACCTTGCTGAGGCGAATGAGCTAGCCGGACAGTCTCTCATTGATTCTGCGACGTTCAGTGCACGCTATTGCACCTAAATGGTTTTGAGTTGCACGATCAGAGACGTCTGGTGCATGGGGATCGACCTTCACGAACAATCAAATAGTCAGGTCTCATGAGTCGCGTTCAAAGCTCTTGTCTTGATCAGGCTGACTACAGGTAGAACTCCTGTCGTGAAAGTCTGTGAATGTGAATCAGTAGTCTGTGACCGTACAGATCAACATCATATCTTGTACAACAGTTTAACAACCCACCAGTCAAGCTGGCGAAATAGCCAAAGCATCCGATTCACAATCAATCGCCTCTTGCTTGCATCTCAGGTCGAGGATAGTGGCTATACCCTCCTGAGAATTTTTCATTGTTATTACCTAGCACTCAGAAGTTGCGATACTCATACTTCGTACTTCACTGACGTCTATCAAACAGTTAATATCGTTGAGTCTCCGCCTGAAGGTTGCGGGTTCGAAACTTCTCATTCCCGGTCAACTGCACCACTTGACAGAACTCTGTCGGCTTCGACTCCCTCCCAGATAATGATGTACATTACTGTTTAATTAAAGAGGATGAAAGCATAAAATAAAAATAAAGAAAATACAAAAAGATATGACAAAGTCGTCCATTGATCAGCCATCACGGGTTAGCACAAATAGTCTACGTATGAATGACCGGAACCACACGGTAGGCGTCTCGGTTATAGCAGCACATCAGGAATGTGCAATCGGCATGCTTCTGTCGTAGCCTTCATGTACTTATATACTCCGCATTTGATTTTCTCAGTAACGTCGTAGTTGAATTCCGGCCTAAATAGGTTATCAGTTCTCTTAGGACGGTCAATTGTCGTTTCCTTTGCACACGTGATATATGCGTAAAAAACCTAGATTGGACACCATGTGCGCTGACTTTGAAGGTTGTTTTCGGTTAAACAATGGACGACTTTCTACTAGTCGCTTTTGTAATCCATAAATGAATACCGTCTTAAAATACAGAAAAAAGGGAACAGTGTTTACTCATGCTTCCACTAATCAGTCAGCAATCGTGTATATCTCTTGTTCCCACTATCTTTAGAGAGGACAACTACAGTAATCGGACATAAAACATACCTCTGTTAGCCAAAAACAATTCGTTTATGTTGTTTTTAAGGGTGAACACTTAATATCCGGACCAAACGACGTAAGGAGTGTATCGAAAAATCGATGCGCCATGTATTGCTTTTTATTGTGAATGATATAATATTAATAACACAGCGTTGTTGGTAGATGTAATGCGCCAACGTTTCGACTACCGTGGGTAGTCTTTCTCAAGGCAAGTTTTACAATCAAATGACTGAGGGAACGTTCACATGCCAACTGATGTTTAGTTGTGTTCGTGTATGTGTGTGCTTTGAAATGTGGGTCAGGTGAGTGATTAGTTGTCTTCCACGTCATGCGTCACCGTGGTGGTGGGGTTAACTAGCGCGGTGACCTTTGGTATGCTTGTTTCTTAATGATGTTAGGGCTGTCCATATCTCCGAGATCTCTGCTCCGTCGTTCCGATTTATGCATGTGGGGTGGGTGCTTATCGCCAGAGCCTCGGCAACCTTACGCTCAGTGCAGGTTCTGAATCCACGTTGAACACTTAATGATCGATTTGTCCGCTTGTTAATTTCGACCATCAATATTAACTGACGTTTCTAAACGAGTTTTTCTCAGTTTATCGATCGATGTAATCGAGGTGAATTCGCCACATTTGAGTAGACATGACCAGGATAGTGGATACAACGATGCAACATCTACTATCCTTACGGATACTTCTTATTCACGCCATTTTGTTGATGACTAAACTGAGATTGTAAGTTGGAAAGCAGTTGACTACAATAACGAACATACAATTAATTCGGACGACGTCACGTGATTTCGGCCAACGTGTTTTGGGCATGTCATCCTCACACCGTGACGACAGTGCCTATCTAATATGCGTATGTGGGAGTGATTCGATCAGGTGGCGGACAAATAGGAAAATATGTGGATATGATGAATTTTGTCTCGTAACAACTGGTCACCCTAAACCATAAAGCGGCGATCAGTGAATTCATTAACTACTGGCAAGGGTATAATTACGTTTTTTAATAAATTCTTCCTTGAAACCGTCCGGCTGCAGAAAGTTGCCGATGGCCGAATCAGTTAATAAACGGGTCCTCAAGTAGAAGGTATGAACAGTTTTCTTGACTAGAGATGGTTGCTCTCATTCGGGTGAAATTTAATGAACAACCCACTGACAGATCCATCGATAAAGTGGTAAACCCGCCCGTATCCTTTGGTGAAAGGAAAATGAACGCAACTGTTCGAAAGTAGAAACATAGTCCTAAACTGTTCACAGTGTGCATATATCCCCACGTGTTATTACCACTGTTGCCTGTAGAATCGGTAATTGTAACCACAACTTTATTGTTGTTCGTATTATTTGCACTATTATTAAGGTTATTATTATAATTGGTTTATTGTTGTTTGTTTTACTTTCCTTGTTTTTTTTTGACGATGAAACTGCGGCGTACACCACTTTTCAGCAGGAGGCCGCGGACAGCAAAAGGTTGCCAAATTGGGAAATTGATCGGGGCCGAAACGTCACGATTTTATCTGGTTGACCTCAGACGACTTGTGATAATGAAAACCAATCTCAGAAATCGTATGGTTCACGACCGCTGACCAGGCAGGTACCGACGGTACTGCTAGCGTGTTATGATAAATCTGAACGTCTTTACTGTCCGTCTGAGATGCTCGTGAGACAGACGCACTATTTGATGACCAGATCGGTGATGGATTTCGAGTATTTCAAAAGATAATTGATAATAATGAATTCTGTTTCCGAAAAGGTGCAACTGCGTTTAAGTGTATTAATCAATAAATTGTCACAAATTTCCATCAACAGTGTTCAGGCAACTAGCAAAATTCTTCATCTTTTAGTCAATGTGAAACATTTCGGATTTTTGAGATCATTCAAACGCTCCTGAAAGCAGATATGCCGTCGGAGCTAGAGCTATACTTTTGGATCTCCAAATTTAATATCTAACGATGAAAATGTATTGATCGAAGTTGAACAATGTGGAGATAAGAACGCCATATAGACTTTAATTCCAAGATTTTCGAGCAAATAAAACCGCCACGAACCGCGAACAGGAATCTCCCAACTGAGAACATACGTTTTCTGATCCTGTGAACGGATCGACGAGCATACCCGAGGACACCGAGATAGAGCGAGAAATACGACTCGGCTGGCTATCTGTTGCCGGAGCAAAAACGAATGCATGATAGGTCCCAGCATCCTGCATAGAACCTAGTGTAAGCTGGTAAGTTAAAACGAAATAACTTTATCCGGGGCCCGGATATCGCACACTGTCCGAAATTCCAAGTGCGCGACTTTTCGACTTGAGGGACCAGTAAAATTGGATTGTTCGAATTCCGGTTTTTCTTCTGGCTCATGGGTTTTCGCCCGAAGGAAACTCGTTTTAATGAGTCATAATTTTTGCACATTTAATTCCGAATTTTACACGAGTTCTCTTTCCCTATCCACTTTCTAACTACACTGAGTCCAGCTTCCCGCTAATTAGTGTTGCCTATTCTAGGTGGGGAATGAAATCTTGACAACTGAACATCAATCCAAAGATTTCCACATATTTCTTATATCAAGTATATTTTTTGACACTTGTGGAAATGCTTTCACATGGACATTGTCCTTAATGTCTTTCCGTCTTGAAAACTTGGACACTATGAGTTTTGTAATTGCAGACACAGTGTTTTGCGACTTGAAAGAATCTTTCACTCTTTCTTCAGCCGCATTCAGACAAAAGGAATAGTTTGGGCTGAAAATCATCTATCTTTGTTTAGTTTTGTATTGCTAATTCACTTCGGACTATGGCGGTTTTGTTTAGATTGCCCAGTGAGCAGATTTGTGGAATTCAGCGCCCGCGCCACCCGCCCGCGCGTTGGAATTTCATCGCATTTGTGTTGCGGACACCAGTCAGGAGTATGAAAACGGTGCATTGCATCTGGAACACATAATTCTGTTGCCTACTGGTTGTGACTGTCCAAAAAGTCGTCTCACAGTAGAATTTATAACGAAAAAATTAAGGGTTGGGAACTAATTTGATGTGCAAATCACTGTTTGAAATTCCCGGTGGATTTTATCCAAATAGCACAAGTACAATGGAAACAAATAGGCACGGATGGACCGTCTCCCCAACTTCCCGGCGACTTCGGTCAAGGGTTGGACAATGTTGTTTTTGCTATCGCAAGAACGGTGAATCTCCTAGTTTAATTGTTCCATTTACCTAAAGACAACTTGACAGCATTTGGCCCAATGGGCAAATCCTTATTGATTTTCGAGCACTAATTGTTTGCTAAGAACTGGTCTGTCTCATTGTTCCCATCCGACAGTTTAAGCAACTGGAGTATGCCTTTATATTATGTCACCAAACAAGGAGGGAAGGGTTATTGAGAAATTCTAAACCAACTGAGAACTTCACTAGTCATTTCAGTAACATCCAAGCCCATAAAGGAAACAGCGACAACCGCGAAACAACCCAATCAAAAGCAGCCACGGTAGATTGCAGATAAGGTGCAAACTGGAGGGAGAAGAGAATGAAATGAACAAAATCTTCCTCTGACCTGGACAAGTTGGGATGGGCATACAACTACCCATTCTAATCCACAGTGCGTTGAGTTTGTTTAGGTGTGCCCTATTTTAATGCTAATCACATTTATCCCGACGGTATAGTCAAATCTTGCTCAGACGGCGCCAATAATCATTCCAACGGAAACAATCTCTCGGGGTGTGTGTAAGTGTGCATGTTTATGTATATGTGCGCGTTTTCTAATGATTGAGCAGACTGTGGAAGCTTAAAACGTGATTAGGTGCTTTCGGAAATCTTGCGGTAATAGACAACAACTGGAAGGCAAAAGAAAAAGCTAGGTGTTGTAAAACGCGGACTGTTTTAGGTAAAAACCGGTCGTTTGATAGACTAAGAATCTAGTTATTTTGAGTTCTATCCTCAAAAGATTGCAAAGGCGAAGTTCAGTGAAACATTTTGCTAAGAATCAGAGAAGGAAAGTGGTGAAAAATGTGAGATCTTAACCAACGGGAAGTGATTCGAAATCTCCAGACGTTGTTTGACTGAAAAACCGCAGGAATGAACCTAATTTCAATCATATCGAAAAATTTAGGCCTCGCCACCATGTCAACAAGCAATTTGGACTTTCACCGACCGAGTCAACTGGTTAATCATTCGGTCAATCACTCACCGACGGGGGTCAGTCAGGCAATCAGTCAGTCACTCAGTCAGTCAGTCAATCACCAATATCAATCACTCAGCCAGTTAGTCTGTCTGCCTGTCTGTCCGCCTCTCTGCCACAAGTGCATACAGGCCCTCAATAGAAAGAGCACCTAATCAGAATAACGGTCAGTAACCGGCTTTTGTTGGGTCCACTGAGTTCTTCACCGAATTAGATCTGGTCGATAAATTTAACCGCATCCGACATCGTCCGGGTTCATTCTTGTGTGCTTCCACCGAGAAGCTTGCATGTCAACTTCGACGGATTCCTTCTAGTAATACAGGTTTTCCAGTGTTTTAAGAACCCACGGCGATGGTCTTATTCCGTGAAGACCGTTCAGAATTCTCGGTGATCGACAAATGCTTTTAAACTACAATAGATCTCCACTTATGCAGTCCAATGCACCCGGCTTTTGAGCTCGCAAAAAAATGTACTCCAACGAGATTCACATTAGGAGCGCTGAATAGACATTTCGTAAATGAACACGAACGTTGACCTCATTTAACTAGTTTAACTCGTTGCTACGATAAACGTAAACATCGCTCAAAACGGCACGAATAACATACTCTTCACCTGTCTTCCTTTACTGTGGATTTGTATTCACATTTAATCGGAAGGGTATCCCTACCGTCCCTTTGTATTACAACGGAAAGAAAGAATGAGTCGTCAGCTCTACTCCTGTCGGAAATCCGGTATTTATTCGCGCTCACGACCGTTGTCTCCCATACCCACTAACTCAAATCAAGTTTAGTCGAGACAGAATCGAACTGCTTCTGCTGGTCTTTGATGATCAGCAGTCGTTGGTCGATTCTTCTGATAGCCGATTTGGTTTAGCGTTGCTCATTGGCTTTCGCATGTGACATTCTCAGACTAGCGATTGACGTATTCGATGCGATGCCATCGCAAAAGTGTTGATTTTTAACCATAGTAATTGATAAGCCAAAATCAAATTCCACTAACCTTGGAACGTTCAAGACTTTTTATCTTTTCACCTAGGGGCTAATATTATGCGCAAAAAACAGTTCACGTGCACTGACAACTACGTCACTGAAATCTACAATAAATGGGCCTAATCAGAAATTTCAACTGCACAAGTTTACGAGCTTTTCCTCACCTGTGAATATCTTCAATAGAGATCACGTAAATCCTCTGGTTTCAAGATTATCAGCTGGTGTCCTTCAACTGTAGTGAATGATGTAACCAAAGTGATCCCAAAGTTCGTTTCATGACGTTTTCTACCGGTCATTTGGCATAGCATAATTCTCGGTAAGTGATGGGGATAGGTCACAAAAGATAAACTCGAATTTTCCTCTCCCATTAGGACAGATGGCGAGAGGTATTTTGATGGTGACAAAACAGTTTGTATCATTGTAATGTACACGTTCTGTAGTCAACCATCATCAGAGTTCAAATGAAAAAGGCGAATAATCAATAAATTGTCGAAGATCCTTAGTCATGTTTGAGTTAGAACATCAACACAGCCTTCGAAATTGGCCAGTCGTTATGAGTTATTTGCTTCTCCATTATCTCGGTTGAATTGATTTTGTCTCAACGCCCTTTTGTTTTTCACATTCATGACGTACTGTTAAGGCACTGGAACAAATCGCACTGTCAAATGAGTGCCAGAAAATTACTAAAGAATCAAAGACGGAGGAACTCCTTAAGAAGCTGTTGAGCTATCAATGAACAGGTCCGGTCGGAGAGTCAGTCCAATCATTTGAGTCGACATGTATTTTACACGCGTCTACGCATTATCAAGAACTCGAAAGACAAATGGATATTTGGAAATAAGACGGAACTTTCTGATCCAAACCACTCTCCGGAGTATGACCATCTGAATATTGTCGAGGTTCGAACCATATGGCCTAATACAAGCGTCAGTAACCATCGTAACCCACCGTCTTGATTCGTTACCTTTTGTGTCGATTGTTCGATATCCCACCTGATACCGGGTGTAAGAGTGCGTTAGCTGCTTCAAGGCAATGTTTAAACATCTCTACTAGTCAAGTCAATGACCTTTCTACCAAGTTTAAGCCTACTCCGGTGAACAGCTCAAAGTTTATTATTTTTGCAAATGTTGGCATATTTCCTGCTTGTTCCCCATTCCCGAATGCAAAAAATGTGATAATATCTCCTCCCCCATCTACCCGAGTTGTCTACAAAATTATATTGCAACATTTCAGTGTGTTCTGAGATGACTTCCCGTGGCCTAAACCAAGGCCGTCACACATGAAATTCGGAGCAATTCGCGTGAGATGTTTTGAAAGCAGTGCTTGGTTGGTTAAAGAGTTGCGGTTAATTGTGTCGATATCAGCATTAAACAAAAAAATTTGTCTTCATCTGTTCGCTAACTGATAAAAGACTCATTTAGCATCCGAATTCAACTGCTTTCTGTCAAGAATGAAATGTCTGGTTCCAACCATTCACTCCGGGATGCACCAAGGGGCCATTTTGTCTCCTTTTTAAAGCCGCATTCAAAAATTACCCAACGTCTCTTCTTCCTTTCCTGTATACCTTTACTTCTTTATTGTTAGGACAGCAATGTACATAACTTTTCGGGAAGGAGGCCGCGGCCAACTGACGACTTCCGAGTGGGTAAGATGATCGGCAGTGGTCGAATTAGAACCCATGGTTATCATACTGATAACTTGATCAATGACGGTCTAATGAGGACAGGCTTAATATTACCAACGGTATGGTTTTTAGCACAATGCATTTGATAGTATAGGCCAGATCTGTCACATGGTTGCCGTTCCCTTGTCTCGCTATCAGTCGGCTACTTCTTATATCTAGATGAAATGAAATTTTTTATTCGCCTATCAATCGTAGTGGCTTACCTTTCACGGAAGGTAACTAGTTCGCGTTACATATAGACAATAAGCAGCTTCTTAAGTCATACCAATTGGTGACAGTGATTAGGAGCTCGAATTCAACCACACGGTCGCGGGTTCGATTCGCCTCACTGCTAAACAGATGTCTCACTTAGTAGTCTCAGTTTGTCGAGACCGCTTCCCTAAATTTGAAGTAGTTTGAGGTTCCATTCATTTGTAAGCTAATCTAGGCAAAAACATTCCACTCGGCTCGAATATCCTTGTAGTACATACTTGAGAGTTCAGCCTCCATCCTTTCGTTCTTTTCCCCGAATGTTTGCCAATACTTACCGAAACGGTTGATTTTTTGAGATGCCTTTTAGTTTGCATTGTTCCCATGCCACTTTCATCGGTTTCAGAAGTACAACTTTTATTGTATTCCGTGGATGTGTTCAAGTACCATCGAGATCTGGCCCGATGTCTCATTCGACTTTGCAAACATTTTTTTCATTAAAAGTATTCTGCTTTATATGACACGGTTCTTTTGATAAGTTTACCAGACCCAATTCACCTTCAGTATACCAGTCGTACCTGGTCTAGGCCTTTCTCATCTACCGAGTCCAAATTCAAGTTGATCGCTTCACTAGCAACCGTCTACCTCAAATCAGCTTTTCTCTTATTCATCACCGTGATTGTTTTTACCCGTCCATGAGTTAGTTCATCGATGTTTTGGCAATTGGTAAACAATACAGTGCTATTTCATAGTGTTTGAAAAAATATTCGTTTGTCCACGCCAGTAATCATTGATGCGTCTGCAAAGTTCACTTTCTGTGGTGAAAATCGACCAGTTTGAATGGATGTAGCTAATCTTGAGCGGAACTGAATTCGAACGAATTAATTTATTGAAATTTGTAATTCTCCTACGCTTTCATGGAATTTTCTATTGGAAAGGATGCAGCAATGTACGCTTCATAGCTTCGCTAGACTACAAACCCCGTTTGCTAGGTCGTACACCTTGCCAGACTTCTTCCCTGTTCGCGTTCCAGTCTGATTTCCCGAAAATTATTTGTTCTCGTCGGATAATTCAGAAATTCGACCAAAAGAATAAAGAGTAGTTTACGGAATATCTCGTTCGGCTGCGTGCACTTCCCGAAAGTGGCGTCCTGAAGAGGAGAACCGCATTTTTCTTTCGTTTCACCGTACAAATGATTGATGACTTAATTGGGATCAGACACCAGCTCATTTATCGTTGCTACATTTTGAAAAAATAACGATAAAATTATCATGTTCCTTAGTTGGTGGCAGGCAGTACGTGGGTCGCTGGTGATTGCCTCTGTACGCAAAATGCCGCTTCCACGGAAGCGCCGATTGCGGGCACCATGGCTGACACGGTGACATATCGCGTCTTCGTTCAGTTTGTCAGACCACAATGACGTCTTGACCACACGGCTGCGTTCGTGTGTGTGCGTGCGTGTGTGTTTGTGTGTGTTTATGTGCACATAGGTAAATTCTAATTCCTTTCTATGTGCCATTTATGCGTTCGGTATCTGATAGGGTTACCTTTTTATCAACCGGCATTCAGATGAATGGTTATGTTGCGTACATTTTTGTTTTTATGCATTAGGTTGATGGAGGAGGCCATGTGTGCTGGGTGACCGGAGTTTAACTATTCGTTCCATACCGCGTTCTTGCATTTAAATCGTATAATTTTTAGGTGTAATAATAAATCATCATTAGGCCATATAGTTACAAATTACCATGTTTTATAAACGCCCTAGATAGTAGAAAATTTCTACGAGTTTATTTTTGGATGAATTGATCTCATCCATCTCTGACCATTTTTGACTCAACTACGTCGTTTGTTGAGTGTCCGCGCAAGGTAGCCTACGTACCTTGCCTTTATCTTCGTCGATTTAAAATCGTTTGTCCTGGGTTCATGTCCCAGTCAAGGCTTGATGGATATGCACTGCTGACTGTTCGTAACAAGTATAAAACAGTGCTCCCACTATTTCCTAATGGTAAGCTGAACGAACATATCACAT
Source organism: Fasciolopsis buskii (assembly GCA_008360955.1). NCBI lineage: Eukaryota > Metazoa > Platyhelminthes > Trematoda > Plagiorchiida > Fasciolidae > Fasciolopsis > Fasciolopsis buskii. The sequence continues at coordinate 285,437 of LUCM01004022.1, forward strand.
GGTGAATTATTTCATGAAATCCCATGCTACTAACTCATAAAGTTCAGCTTCGCTTTTTGTAACCTGTCTTAACTTGTTCTGATTTCGATTTATGGCTCACAGCACCAACTGTATAAACAGTACAAAGAAGTACCGGAGATAGTGAAGGGTCGAGTGCAAAGTAGTAAGTTGAGGACACACTGAAGGAGAAAGGCTTCGAATGCACGCAGGTCACCTAGTAGAACATAGATCCATATCGCCTGTTGTCTGCAACCATCGCCTATAGGGAGGGATATCCGCACGAGCTAGTCAACTGGTTGAAGTTTTCATACTTTTTCCCCAGTGTCATCGGAGAGGCTATCTCCAACCACTGTCCAGCCATGATCTGCCTCGGAGAACAGTGGGACAGGACAAACTATCCAAACAGGATCAAATCAGTTCCGTTTGGAAACTCACTTGCTGTGATCAACCCGCTGAGTATATTCGGCAAACGTCCAAACAGTTATAAACGGTAATATCTGAAAAGAAAAGAAAATAAACGAGACCAAATGTCAAAGCATCATAAAAAACATACGACTGACCAATCACGCTGCGCATCATAGCTGAAGGCCACATCATTGGCTCCACTAATAATGTCGTTCTTCAATACAGGTGTTTGCGGAAGCTTTCAATAATCAGCCCACCGCGCTACATGAGGCCGCCGAAATGGCTGACCTGAACTGTCACTTGTATGGACGGCACTAACTTCAGTGCTGAATGAACGTCCTGTGCGCCGCGATGCGAGGCTAACCTTCAATAATCCATGACACGGATGCTGAAAACGAGACTTAATTCACCAAGCATCGATGCACACGGACATATAAATGCCTAAACTTCCGTGTTGGGTGCATTCACACACACACACACACACACACACACACGCACATTGATCGTAGAAACCTAATCGGTTTTCTTGACTTAGCTGATTGTACGCGCCTTCCGGAAAGACTAGTCATGGCAACTAAAAGGTTGGCTCATCCCTAGCATTCCCGACCATGCTGACTACACAGTCCCGGATTTATCACAAAGATCAGTTTGACAAACACATGTGTCGGTTAGTTAGTTCGTATGTTTTATTCAACCGAGAATGAACTTTCAGCAATAGAGTAACAACAGTCTCACACATTTCGCTTAAATCTAAGAATTCACTATTTCATGACCCCTCAAAAACTGTCATTTCGGAATCGATAATTCCGAGGTTATTGGGAGAAGGACCTGTTAGATCTGTGCCAATCAGCCTGAGGCTGCCATCGCCATGGTATGAAGTGATCCTACTGATACGTCGTCAGGGGTCGATCCGGTAGACATTTCAGACATAAATGTGTCGCGAACACGCACTCGGCCAAACATTTACTTGTCCAGCTTACTTGTGTCTTCCTTCTGACTGGCTTTCGGTTTCTATCAGACGAATCATACGGTTAGCGTGATTCACATGGCTAATGAATCGTGTTGCATACATCTAAGTCATGGATATGGTGATCAGCCATACTGTTGTTCCCAAATGCATACAAATTGCTTAAGTGCCCACGTGCGAGCTGCTGCTAGTTACTGCCTCAGGTGCAAATAAATTACTACAGACAATCCAAAAATACATGTTCTTAATATGACAGGAGTGAGGCGGGATGAAGCTGAGTAATTATGCGCTCATGTAAGTACAACTCAGTCTCTGTTAGCAAACACGCGTAGATGATGAAATAATACGGTCAATAATATCGGGAAAGCAGGAATCGAATGCTCTGCAAGAATCTTACCAGAGCAAATCCTGCACAATTTTTGGTGTTGGAGCATTATGCGGTGAGTCAGGCGGATTCTGAGAGTGCCATTGGCTCTTGAGGTATGTGTAACGGGGCAAACTTAGGAAAATTACGGGTGAAGCACGAAGCCAGTGACGTAAAAAAATACAAATAAGCACAAAGATGAACGAAGGGCAGTGGAGTTAGAAGACTTGACTGACAAACGCGGTCGTTGTTATCTAATCTTCGCAAATAATCCGAGCACGTGTTTTGACAAGAGTGGCCCCGATTGGTAATGACATCACAGTATCTAACGATTCATTATCAACATACTCATCCTTTACGATGGGATAGAGAGCGGAGTCCGAATGTTACCAGCACGTTTTTTACTGAACGCAAAGCAAAATGTCATAAGTTAAGTGTGATTCGTCCTGTGATTGAACATAGAGAACCATTTTATCAGACTACTTCTGTAGTTTTCCGAAATGGGATGAGTGGACGGGCTGTTGTTTGTCGGTCTGCTTATTTGCTGACGCCCATCACTGACAGAAAGAATCGCCCCTTGTGAAACAACTTGTGTGGATAGAGGCTTGGGGAAATTTCTGCCCAGAAGTCGTGTAAACAATTGACAACCAGAAAACTAATTTGAAAGTAGAACCGTCAGCTGGGATGAATAGCAGCTTGGACCTATCGAGAAAGTTGCAATCATTCACTATGCGTCTCCGATTGAGCCACGAAAGGACTTGAGCGAAGCGATCGCACTGCAAGTAGAATCGGAAAGACAAACGGATACCCCTTCTCGGATTATTTGGCCGGATTTATTGTTATAGTTCTTGCGATGCTAATTTTCCAAATAAGGAAAGGGAACAAAATTTAGTTCTCTTTTATGCAACCAGAATAATGGGACGATTCCTCGGCAGTTGGGGAAATTTCTAGCAATTAGAACTAATTAAAGCGGATTAACATGAATGAAAAGACAGCCGTAGGATATTTGAACACCATCCGCAATTGCCCATCACGATCAAATGGTTTGTCAGTGTTAACTTGGGTTCGTCCTTGCTGTATATCCATTGGAATGACCAGATTTCTGATGCGTTCCACACGTCTGCTAGTGTTAAGGCCTGAAAGAGATTTCGATCAGTGAGGCTAGCAAAAATTTCAATAAAGTTCTTCGATATTCACGTGTATGGATGCATTCTTGAATTCAATTCCACATCGAATGCATGAGAATTCACCAGTGTTCACGAATTATTTCGCCCGCAGTCGAATCATGAACACGCAAGGTCCTGAACTTACTGAGCTTGACTTTGATCAAGTTGGATTAGTTTTCTTGAGCTTCTAATCACTACTCTTGATCGCAAACACTTTATCATCAGTCAAGATTACGCGTACTGACAACTTTCTCCTCGATTGGTGACGAAACGTCTGATCAAGATCAATGACCAGACCTCCACGAATGGCAACAACCTGAGCTAAGACTATTGCAAATTTTCTAATCTACTAGGATCTGGATATGTCTTTCATTGAACGATTATCGTTCGCTTTGTAGTCCGCTCTTTGTTGTGACCGTTTCCTACCGTGATTAGACGGCTTTAGATGAAACGCGTCAGTCGAAAAGAAACTCTAAGTAATCTGCAAGGTGACCGAAAATAAGAACATTGAGAAAAAAATCGTGCAGATGAGTTGATTAAGGTTTCTCATCGCCATCATATTTACAAGCTATAAGAGATCTTTCGATTTCAATAATGAAATTCGCTAATCTTCAAGGGAATTAGTAAGACGAATTGTTGATCTTTCAATCACCGGTGACACGGCATTGGTAGGGACTGTTCAAAAAACACGGATCCCAATGAGACATAAGTGTGGTTGGAATCTTAACCAAGCTCCGCAGCCCAAATGTGTCAAATTCCTTGTGAGATCAGCTAAGAGGCATGTGCATTATTAACAATGAAAAATTGAACAATACCAATTTAGCTGATGGGATTTACGTTTCTTAGAAAACACCAAGGTGAATTTCTCGGTGAGAATCAAAGTTGAAAGAAACTTACAGCACTGAGTGATGATGCGGTCAAGCACGGAGCATAAACAATTGTAGCAAGAAGTAGACAATCTACTGGAAGTTGTCTATGATCCATTACCCTTTTTGTTGTACAGTGATTCCTAGTTGTCTACATTGCAGGCCGGACACCAAAGAAAACGGGTCAGCTGAGCTTCCCAAAAGTGAAAGTACATCCCAACTCATAAGTTTTGGTCTCCGCACATAGCCGATGGAAAGGCTGTGGAAAACGAACATCGATTTAGCAAGATGCTTCTCGGCATGACCGTTTGGTTTCTTACAGATTCTTCTCACGTTGTTCCACATACATCCCATAACTGACGTTTTCTGCACAGTATTAGGGGACTGAAAACATTTTACGAGCAGAACACAGTTTATCGCTTTACTATGGAGATGCAATATACTACTATCGTGAAAGCAGCTTCTAGTTAGCAAATATCACCAGAAATGGAACGGACTTCAAGAAGAAAGTTACAAGTGCACTAAAGCTCCCAACGAATTTCTGTTTACACATTAATTTTCCATTCCAGTGTCGTTCTACCTTGGCAGCGAGGGCCGCAGGGTCTCATTTTCACCTAGTTAGATTTGTCGTATGCAGTCGGTGGACCGACGTATACGTGTGGTTTTGTGGTTGTTGATGCTGCCTGATGAGCCTATTGGGGCTTCGGCTCTTGTTGATTTGTCTATTTTTGTTCTTTCCAGGTCAACCGTGCAAGTCCTTTGAGGAGCCTTCTCCCGGTATCTGCAATAGATCCACACCAGCAGGTGAATACTGTGCCTACGAAAGGGCGCATGCAATATTCATTACAACTCGCTTGTACCTGTTGTGTTGACTGGTAAGATGTCCATAATGTCCCGATAAAACAAATCGTACGAGAGGAAGAGCGAATACAAACTATTCGAGGGTACGCAAGGCAAGTGGTGAAAGGTGATTTGGAGATCATTCGATTTGATGTTAAGTGGCAAACAAACGTCAGAGTTTTTCCTACCAATTCGTTTTCATTGGAAATTCTGTGTACCTCATGAAATGGTTCGTCGTGCCATATCAACATTCCACTCACCAACAAAAAGCAGGGAAGTTCAATTTCCCTTTGTATTTTTTGAAAGGGATACGCATTAGTGGTAGACAGTTGATTGTGCGCCTCGAAAACATGATCAACTGCCACGCACAAGAGTTACTGAAGTTACTGAATTCGCCGTGATTATCGATCGCATCAGCCTATCACTTGCGGACTGAGTTAGTCTCTCACAGACTGTGGTCGTGTTCAGGCCGTCTACATTTGTCTAGAGCAGATTGAATTCCTGGTTATGCATAGTCTGACCATCAAGGGTTGCAATTGTTCGGTTTTCCACTAATAAAGGGAGTAATTTCATGCACTACAACCGCGAATGCAACTGCGAAAGCACTTTACGACGTGTTCAGTAAGCAAAATTACAACCCTATGGGGTTTAGCTGTATATTCCAACTATCACTGGAAAAAGGAATCCATAACTGACCGTTCGTATAGATGCGGCAGCTTCTTGATCATCCAGAAGTTATTATCAACTGTCTTTATTTCTTGGTTTTACGGTAATTGGTTAGAAAAGAGTAGGAGGCGACGCATATCTGTGGCTCGATCCTGAGACGAATGACGTTGAGTAAATAGTCGACAATGTTAGACGGTTCGTCGGTGCTCACATCCCACTACTTATTATACTCCAGTACTTCCTGGGGCAGCACATTTTCGCTACCAGTTTTTCACAGATGCAGACCGTTGCCCAAACCAAACACTTCTACTTGAATGATATTTCCGAAAGGACCCTTGGTATAGCCGCAGCTCGCACCAGCGACTCATGCAGCTTGCTACTTGAGTTGCAAACAAGTCAATTTCTGTCATTAATGATCTGTGGTTATGCAAAAGCAATGGTCTAAAGGTACCAGACTGGGTTGGGTGTCATTTCAAGCAACTTTTGAGATCCATTCCGAAGATTCATGCGGTTACTTTCGATTCACGATCGTTGTTCCCGTTTTTCTGTTCCAATCCGGAGCGAGTTGAACATGGCGGTTTCTAACTGCCCGTGACTTGTTGTCCTTACCCCGTCAGTCATTCGTGTCAAGTACAATCGCAAACGTCTTTGCTACCTCTTATTCACTTAGACAGACCGGCTTGTCAATTAGTTGGCCCCGTTAACCGTCCAATCAGCCGACCACAGGGCAAACCTGCCGACTGGATAACCCAGCCCAAGTTTGGAAAACTTTTGCCGTCGAATCACCAACACGGCAATGACCCCGTTAACCTTCAGACAGCCTATCCTGTCGGTCACGGAGGCTAACACGGTTAGCCATCGTGGCACAAACTATTGGTTTGGTCATTGTGGCGACAATAGCTATCCCTTGTTCACGCTAAACCCATAGATTTCGGTCCTGTGCGTGCTTGTGGCTGTGCACTCATGTATTTGCGCATTTGTCTATCGATGAGGATTTGGATATGTAGATGGGTTGTGAAAGGATCAAATGAGTAAATGAATGGGCAAGATGATCGACGGAGTCAGCTGACTGTCGAATGACTGGCGCTATTACTAAGTGGTTGGCCTACCGGCCCAAGCGCTAAGTGGCATTGTGGCACGAGCCTCGAGGGAAGAATGAACCGGGAGCCCCGCCTAAGCAGTCGACTGGAACGAGTGTACGTTTGCGCTTGTCGCTGCTGTTGTCGAATTTGTTGCCGTTGTCGGTGTTGTTGTTCCTGTTGTTGTTTGCGTTGGTGATGACGATGGTGATGGAGATGACGGTGACGACTACGCTGGCGATGGCGTCTCCAAATGTGACTACTACGTGTTCACTGTGTGTGGCGCTCAGCTGAGCCACATCCGGTCGACTTTTGTGCCATTGTTCTGACTGGTGACCCTCCCCCCCTCAAAAAAAGGAAGACTAAAAACCATGCCGGTGGGAGGAGACCATTTCGGGGTGGTTGAGAAGTTGGAATGGGCTGAAGACGTGGTTGACGCCATTTGGCGACTGTCATCTGGTCCCATGAATCTACCAGACTTAACTGTTGATCCTTGGGGTTCCGTTAATCGGGTCTGTCGCATGTCATTGCTTTCATGCATGTTTGTGTTTGTGTGTTCTTGCGAATCAACTCAGGAGTTTGGCAGTGATGACAGTTCAGTGGGACCAGTCTGTCTTGTTGAGAAAAATAACTTCTCATTTGCGGTTAGAAAGAAGTGGGAAAAATATGCGCAAATGATTAGTTCACTTAGCTTGCTTTTATTGATCCGCGAAGTTTCACTCAGTCTGTCAGACATTTCGCAAGAACAACAGAACGTGAGATTTCCCGCCATTCCTTGCACCGTATAACCAATCTGCACTATTACTTCATGAACAGGAGTGCCGTGGATAGAAACGACCACTCAGTAAGATTCCGAATAAATGACTGATATTTAAGAATGTGGCTCGTTTACCGCCACACGAGAGAATGCATACATTCAGGCCTCAGCGGACAATTAATGAACAACGGCGACTAGGTCGGAGTTTTGAAATGTACAGATCCTCACAACTTTCCCCCTGTGCTGACGAATAAATATTCGGCTCTGATGCTATTTCCCTTTCGAACGTCTTAAAATTATCAGGGATGGATTATGATGTGATATCAGAAGTAATCACCGGACACAGAGAAATGTTGATTTTTGCGCGTATCACGTTCAAAAATGGGCAAAGTTTTATTTAATTCTGTTCTACTTCTTCTTCTTCTCCTTCTTTTATGTAGTTTCATTTAAAACAAAAAAAGATCATTTTGTTGTACAACTTTCAAGACAAAGTTCGTGAATTCGACTTGACCAAATTACCTGGTCAGGTGTCAGATATGGTCTGACAGGAGGATGGGAGGGAATGAAAGAAAAGGAGGAGTGGTTCCAAACTGCGAACATCGCGATAGTCACTCGTTTCCTGCTAAAAATGAACAATTTCTAGCCAGTTTGAATTCGTCGATCCCGTCCCCTTAATGATAAGCAAGCGTTGTGATCCGTCGGTTTATCCGAGTGTTCACTGGGCTGTTTCGCCTGAAGTTAGGTCCATTTCGTATGTAGGCTGTCTTACTGGCTTGGGTTGAAAGCACTTGTTTCGTGCACACGAGTCATAAACAAGTTTCGAACGGGGCTTTTCACTCTCGTCACCATTCAGTGCAATACCACTTGAACAACCAAATCACGGCCACCCTTTCGCCTCTTTCACCGACCTATGTCAAGATTTGGATTACTCCCCGCCAGTACAATGCACTTAGTGTGCCGAAAATCGGCCAACGCAACAGATCTCATCTGCCTAACATGACTACTGATTTTGATGTCCATCTTCGGTTGCTGATTGCTTTTACTTTCTGGTCCACAGACGACGATTTTTTCTACTATCACCCCATCTCAACAAACGTGCTTTTTTTTTACAAAATTCTTGCATTAAATCGAATACCGGACAAAGTTAACAGCCATGAGAGATCGAAACTTCTCCAGCTTCGGTGTTTTTAAACCATAGTTGCATTTGCATATACCGGGCTTGTCATTCAAGCCCATATCATCATGAATGGAATGAACAACAATCCACATTAGAAAAGCTGCTTTTCCTAGAGGTGATTGGTTGATCCGAGACGGCAACAAATTATCGTGATGATTGAAATGATTTATTTTTAGCATCAGTGTAAGGAACGGACAGCGAATGGAAACAAGGACGATGATGCTGCTTGTCCCTTCTCTCCCGTGGTCTGTGGCCTGACCCAAGCAATAGCCTTTAAGGTATAATTTTCACCATGTTACGTGACACACCAATTCGTTTCATAATTAAGATTCTCTGTTTTTATTTTATCAGTATTTGTACACATATCAAAAGAGGAGCAGTGTCACTCCTTCCTTATCCACACGAGGTTAATTCCTATTTGAGAATCCGTCACATTAAACTGATGAATTATTGGGTGAAATTCAGACTTAATCTGCGTTACTCCACTCGATGAAGAACGTCACCCAAAAAGTGCAAACATTTCGAATCCCCGTGTGGCGGTCACGTGATCGAAGCCCGTGCCCTATGGTTCGGATCTTCAACCGACCTACTAGGACCCTATTTGGCCCTGTATCACTCCAAGTTTAACGCCCACGTTTCCGCGATTCCCTCCGCCTCTGTCCATGTGCCGGGCCCCTTTCGACTGCACTCATGCAAGAACGGTATGGTCCAAAGGACAGTCGGTCAAATGCAGCGAATTAGAAGTAAATTTTGAATAGGACCGCAGGACTGTTTCCGCTTGAGGTTGAACCCAATGCAGCGGTCAGTTGGTCGGTATTTCTTATGCCATCACGACCGTGGTCTTCGTGGATGAAATCGGATCGGAACCAATCTGTGCATCCTGTCATTCCCGAGGCGATTTTGGTCGCTCACGAGCAAACGGAGTAGTGGTTTGTTGGGATGCTCGCATCGAATGTCGGCACATCTATTGAATGGGTCGTGTTCCTAGACGAGAAAACGTTGAAAAGAAATACTAGATTTACTTCTAGGATGATTTGGGTGCATCTTGACGTAATCCATGCTGTAGGATAAGGGTAAAATGTTGTCAGTATTTGATAACGAGCAGTGCAAGTGGGAACGAATCACGAAGACCTTACAAGGTATATTTGGACTAATACTTTTGCTATAACCGAGTTATTGGGTAAAATAGACGGAGACTGTTCCTAGTTATCGCACAGTCACTAACGAACAAAACATCACATGCGGTGGGAATCCAAATGGAAGCTTATTTTGCGTTACAGTTTTCGATTTATGGGATTCGGATTTCACGAGTATAGCCGCATCATGGATACCAAATGAGGTGCACCCTATTGCTCAAAAAAGAAGTCAGCAAATTTTTGCGGAACTTTTTTGTAATCGTTATTACTTCACTTCACAGATCGCACACTTAATATTACTAACGACAACCAGTTTGTTCTATATTAAAGCTGATTACTATTAGACGCAGTAAGCCTATTAGTGAACTTTGTTCTACTCCGGCTTGACCGAATTGGGAAATCTTGACGTATTTCGTTGACCACAAAAATGCAATCAACCTGGTCGACTAAAGGTTGTAGTCATTGCTTTCATAGAGTCCGATGTATCTTCATCTCTTCTGTCACTGTTCAGAGATTAGACAACGAGCAGAGTTTAGTTTACTTCCAGTTGTAGCAACATTACCGGTTCACTTCCTATTTACACCTGAAGAGAATCAAAGTCTGATTATGTCTCCATTTTTCCTGTATCTCTTGCATTCCCAACCCACCTAAGGCTTATGAGAAGCCACAAACCATTTAATGATCAGGAACTAAGTGTTTCTTCATTTTATGATTGCTCAATGGTCTTCGTTCTCTTGTTTGTCGCTAGGTGTTCAAAAATTAGTAAAATTAACTTTTCAATTGACAAAAGTCTTTGTGTACCTCCAATGGAAAGCAATTGCCTAGCCTCACACAGTGACAATGGTGCGGTTCTTGACAGTACATAGGTAAAATAACCTGCAGAAATCCTATCACTGGATCCCACCTGATGTGAACACCTTCACAGCATATTCGTGAAGATTGGTCGACTGTCATTCTGTATTCATTTTCTGTAGACTATGTCCTTTAACATTGACTAGGACAATTTATTGCATAATATCGCACATTTTTCTTTGTTGTCTTCTCATTTTAGCCGGGTACGAACAAACAATTTTATTAAACAGCACCACAAACATCACGTGGTATCGGTCGAGATGAAATTTTCGCGGTTGGCACCAGAATCATATTGGAATCGTTCGAACCGTGGACGGAAAACGGGCCTAATTAAAATCACAAAGCAATATTTGCTTTTATCTTCCATCTTTTCATTTCCTTTATCAATCAAATAACAATTTGCATCATTTTTCAGGCAGTGAACCACAGTTAACAGAGAGTTGCCAAGTGGAGAAGTTTACCAGGGGTGGGACGATTCAAACAGGCGACTATCATGTTGAAACGCTGTGATGTTGACCGCTTGGTCGGCGCTAATCTTCAGAGGAAGTTCCTAAGGTATGGGTTTTGTGGTTTCCATGGCTAGAAAAAGTTACCACCCAGGATACAAACCACCGGTTTTTCGTCTATTGTTGCTGCTCAGATCTGCACACCGGGTACCCTCCTCTCCAGTCGAACGGTAATAAGTGGAAAACCGATTATATGTTTCCGGGAGAATTTCTCCCATCCGTCCAAATGAGAACCACAGCAATAACAAAAATATCCTATAATTGCTGAAAATTTCATTTTTTCCCCATGAGACTCAATGAAAGTATTTGGACCAGCTACCTTCACGTCTAAACGCTGTCAACATACCGTGAGCCGACTAGCTCTATGCAAAACATGCACCCCTCTAAGCGAACAACGACAGCTTTAATTAATGAGATCACGATTCACCGGATATAGTCAACTATGTCCTTTTTCCGAGGCGATAACGAGTACAGTACTGAGATACGACTGACAGCGGCCAAGCGGATAAGCTCGTCACGTTTGGACGTGAAGGTCACGGGTTCGAATCCGCCCACCACCGGCAAACTTCCCCACTTGGCAGCCCTCTGCTGGCCGCGGCCGCTTCCTGAAAAATGATGTACGTTGTTATTTCATTAATAACGGAAGTAAAAAATAATGGATAGTTAAAGAGAATTAATCAGGCAACTGCCCCTTTTAGGCATTTTCCTTCGTATTGTTAGAAATCGTTTGGTATACTTGATAACCGGGTTATTCCCCAGTTTTCCCTTTGATTTGGCAATGGTCCATTCTATCAGAAGATAAACCGGATAGGAAAACCCAGGTAAGCGTAGCCGTGTTCAGAATTGTGAGGGCCAGTCGATTAGGGGTTTGATGTTGGATTCTTGAATGCCCAGTGAAATTCGAAGTCCGTATCAAATCCCATCTCCGAATCATACTGCTGGTCCCCATATTACAACAAAAGGATGCAGCTCAACCGCATGGCCGTACAATTTTCTATCCGAAAGAAAATATTGATGGAAAAGCCCTATGGGGAGATCGCATCACTCAGAAACTATTCTCTGGCTGCTTCACAAGACATACGAGATGAATGTTAGCCCATCACATTCAATCAGGTAAATAGAGCTCTCGACTAAAACGTTCAAGGATGTCTGTGCGTGTGTATGTGTGGAAAACAACGCTCAGTTTAGACTATATTATCTTTACCAAAACGGACATGTTTTTTTCACTTTGTCCAAACGTGGCGCCATTTTCGTCTCTTTTTCGTTGAATAAATCATGATGATTTCGGTGTTCGCTTGCAAATCGCGTCTACTCGTTGCTTCCTAATGACACATTTCTCCTATCGACATAATTTAACGATCTCTTTGACTAGGACTGTGTTTGTTCCGCTTAATTTAGAGACTTATCCGCTGATTAATTTTCTGTCATCACTATTCCACATCTTCAGATTTGTGCAATTTCAGACAGACAAAATTGTTTTGGACATCACCCGCCAAATAGACTGCCAACCGAACACAAACGAATATGTTCCAAAGAGAGATTGGTATATACGTGATATATCATCAAATCAGAGTAATAGTTGTACTACACTTGGGATCCCTATGAACATATGGACATCAGAATCAAAGCCTGTTAAATGAAGGTGTTTGCCTGATCTGGTACAGAATTTGAGAGGTATTTGATTGGGACAGACAGAACATTCAAAGCTAGGGGGTGCTGCTGGTTAGTAGTGAAGAAGACCACTGAATAGAAACTAAACATGTTAATTCTAATTCTTCCGCAGGATACGGCGGTCCATACGGCGGCAACACAGACATCTCCTTAATAGCAGAGACCCAGATATAAAAATTGGCAACGACGATATATGTGCATTCCTCATCAGGTCTAAACACAGAGGATCGTTTATGTGGTGTTTCCCAAGTGTTTAATTGACCAGACAACCTGAGGTTTCCGAGTAGATGTCATACTCTGAATGATAGTCATTCGGACAAAATATTTAGAATTCTTAAACTGCACAGATATTTGTATCTCATGCGGACGAATTCTGTTTTCAGCGGCCCTTAGGGAGGGTTGAGGCAGTCGTCAAGACTCGATGCCTGTTCTGAAAATGACAGTGAAATATGACGTCCATAGAAGAATAATTGTATGACTTTTAGTTAAATTCTTGATGCCACAGGCGGTTCGTCGTTTGGTAATCTCAAGCCAATTTTAAGCAGCCCAGGCTTGAAATAAACGCTTAAATGTCAGCTATTCACGCTGTTATCAAGCCACATGAATGCGTTCAGAAATTCGTACATGAAGTGCCCGTTTGAAGCATGTGGGATCAAAAATCGTGTAGTTCTTCGGTTTTAGTAAGGGCAGCTTAGAACCAATTCACATTCATAGACATTATTTACATGTCATTGAACAAAAGCAAAAGCTGCCATGTCGCGGCTTTTACTTCCCATGTGACCAGGAATTTGTCCACAAGCAATTAAGTGATCTTCATCCTTCAGGTACTGGTTAAGAATCCCTGTGTGTGGCCGTAGACAAGCGATATAATCCGGCAGTTTTAATCCTAATCATACATCTCAATCTGCCGGTTTTATGAATAAAAATTGGTGTTATTTAGCTAGCAAATAAGCTAGAAATTTAACCGATGTCCTGTTTTAGCTACCAAGATGTATAACCAGCCCGTCGGAGTAGACACACTGAAATTTATTCGCAACAATTTGAGACTTGTATTGGTGGAGACCCTGCATCAATAATCGATAGGTTCACTGTTCCGTTTGAGTACCTTTTTGCTCATTATGAAGTGGCGTCAAGCAACCGCCGTGTGAAATTGGCTTTGCCCGATACTCCACGTGGTTTTTGAACTCCTTCGTCAACATCAGTGAATAATCGCGTCAGAAGTCGAAACATATCTTGATAAAGTACATGAATCAAGCCATTGTATGTTTCTAGTCGAAGCATACACTTGACTCTTCTATGTTATCTTTTCATCCACATTAGACTGGGAAAAGACAACCACTCAACTCACAAGAACATGTTTACTCAGTTCCAACGGAGCGAGAAATGAAGCTTCTTTCGGATACACTGGTAATTTTTACTGGATCATATGTTGGAATCAACTTAATATTTCTAGCTCCGCACCCATAAAATTTCCTCTAACTGAAGTCCATTCTGTTCCCCGCATTTTGTAAGTAATCTGCATATCATTACATATCATGGGTCCATGAAAAAATTGAGGCATCACAATATCAGGGAGCTCAACATTTCCTATTTCTGCGCAAGACAGTTGTATTCCCTATTTTCTTCGCCAATTAATCCACCCACCCACATGGCCGGACACCCGGAGGGTTTAGATATTGTTCTAGTCAGCTCGGACAATGATGCTCGAAATGTCGATATTAATCTGCTTGGGGGGTTGATAAAAGAAATCCTGGGGAAAAATTGTAATACCGACGCAAGTACCTTTGCTGTCACTTTTAGATGCGATTGAAAAGCATGTTCTTGGCATGGTTTGTTCTAATATGATGTAAATGGTGTCATTGTTTAGCGTAGAACGCTGGAGATTCTTAAATGTAGAAATTACAATTAACCGAGATTTTAAATCCGTTCATTGTCACCTACATTATGCTACCGCGATGACAACCTGAGTGACTATCGCAACACGCTCGGGTGACCTTGACGCAAGGTCAATTTTGGTGTAAATCAAGTTCCTTCCCAAGCGCAAATTTGTCTGTTCGTAATCATCCTTGAATCTTAGACCTTAGTTAACGGGAAATAGCCGAATTAATCGCTAATTAATTTCAACTTGGGAGTGCGGGCGCAATGCTGAGTGGGATGTTAGATGAAATAGGTGCTTCTGCTCGACAAACAAGCTTGATATTATTTATGAATGAGCTAAGATAAATAACAGGATCCCTAGATTCCAGTTTTCACGTTTAGACGCATTTACCTAGATAACTAAGGTCATTCATGTCTAATTCAATTTACTATAGTCCGAAAATAGATATATTAATGAAAACCTTTGAATAAATTCATAAAATTTGCTGATATGCTTCGAAACCGTGTAAGTGGTACTGTGGAATTTTTTCTGCGGTACCACTAGGTGCTAGGTTTACCAGCCGTAAAGCAGATTTTTCAAATCGGTTTCCAATACAGAACTGATCCAACTGTAAAAAGTTTTCGACTTTGACCATATTCGAACCCACGAACTACCTGCGCTCTACCAGCGGAGCAGTGTTCGGACATCGCACTTAGGGGATCAGTGGTTACCCTTCACAAATGCCCAAGCACAGGGAATCCACCACTGGAAATTTACGGGAATTTGACTATCAGAGTAACATTTTTCTACAAATCGACCATCAATCGCTTGTTAGAATTCACGACCACCAATGATTGGGAATTTTAATTGTTGAAAATCAACTAACTGCGGAAAAAACAACAAACGCGATCCTAAGGCATCGAACTAAATTCAAACTATCCAAAGCCGGAGACCAAAGCTAATTAAGTTTCCAGGACGCGAAGTTTTATTTCGTACATTTCTCATAAGGTCACTCGAGATTTACTAGATATTCTAATGAACTTCACAGAATCGCAAGAGCTTATCTGTGCACAGATCTCATGACTGAGTAACCTTAGACGGATTGCCTAATCGAAGCCACTTCTTTGCTTTATCCTAGGAGATGAATTTGTACACAAGCTAAAAAGATGATTAGTATCAATTGGTTCTATTAGTAACAAGAGATAGAATGTTTTTATCAAATAATTCACCATCGTTCAACTGACCATTAAGAAACCATGGAAGCACTCACTGTACAGCTGTTCCATCCCGGTTGGGAATCATCAGCAATGCACCCCGTGATATTTTACTCCAAGTGAAACCGCACACAGATATTAATCAAGGGCGTCTGAAAAGTGACTTTCCTCAGTCCTAATGGACTTGGGTTTCCACGGAACGACGACGAAAAGCAAGCCGGTTAAGACTGTTTCAAAATTAGGATTCAATGCGATTTAACGTTACGGGCTACTTGACGGATTCGAGAAAATCTTACCAATTCTCGCATTTCTTCCTGTTATTGTTGTGTTCTTATTTTCGACCACGATCGGGTTTTCATTTAAAATTCTTCTGAAACTATTAATTTTAATTTCGCCTGTTTTATCCCCAATCCATTCAATGTTGGAATAATGACAGTTTGTTTATATGGAAAGAGTTGACATTTAGAATTGCCACTTTAGTGGAAAATGCGCGAGTTCCATTGTCACTGTGCACGGTTAGATTCGCAGGTGAGGAAACAAAAATTTGATTTTGTTGTGCGAATAAAGACTAAACGGGTGCCAATAGGTAAGGCACTGACTGTAAGGCAATGGGGAATCGTACCTATTTTTGAGATGGAACATAGTAAGTGCAAAATCCAGACAAAGTTTCAGTTGTACAAAGAATCGGGTCACCTAATTCGTTTAGCCGTAACTATGCGATCAGGACATGTGCGTGATAGGAGAAAGGCCACTAACGGCTGGTCAAGTCGCATTTTAGATTTGCAGTGAACTAGTCAGTTTACCGTTTTTTATCAAAAGCACAATATTTGGAACCATCTGGCGAACAATAACGGTTGAGTTAAACTAATTACCGTTGGAAAGTGATAACCAGGTGCAATGATTCCATTGGTTCCACTGTCGTAGCAATCAGAGTGACCTAGTGAAGTTGAACTGGAGCTCAGTTTGGGAAGAAACTAAGCAGTCAGAAATAATTTCAAATTGTCAATTGTGATGAATTATTTCAAAGCATGAACAAAAAATCGATTGAAATAAGGTAGATACTTACTAAGTCACATGACCTGTAGCAATGGTGTTTTTCAGTTGGAGGAGAATAGAAACAGAGCCGCAAGAAAAGTGAACTAAGCTCATATAGCTAAGCAATGCGATTAGTACCCGTAAGCAGTTAAATTATTGAATAATATCGAAAGAATTTCACTCACTATACTAACTGACTTGGCTATTATTAGTCCCACCACTTAGGCACATTGTTGAGAATTCAAATGATATTGTGGTATACGATTTAGAATGACTAAACACAGACTATCTGATACGCAAGGATGATGAATGATAATCGTTGCGAACAATGTCTTATGCGACCGGAACAAAATTTCTATCTTTCTAGCGAGTTCGCATCTTTTTGGATTCCTCTCGAGTGAGGGGATCTTCAGGTTTGTCATTGTTTTGTTCGTTGTTTGATACAGTCTTGTGATTTAGACGTTCTCTTTGAAAAACGCTTGATTTTGCCTTTTGGATGTTCGATTATTCGTGTGAACACTTGGTGGATTGGGGTTAAACTAGTGTAAACCTTGTCATCTTTCGTTAGAACAACAGTGCGACAACTAGAATAGTGCTTTTCGCGATTGCAGTTCTCAGAGTCACGGTTTTATTGGCCATGACATCCAGTCATGCAACTTGTACTCACGAAAGGAATTAAGGTGCGTTGCACTAAAATCCGCGCCAATGATGTAATCCTAAACGATTTTGTCTTACTGACTGACTTATTTCGTTAATTGTACCATGCATATTAACCTTGAATGTATACCCCATAAGACCAAGGGTGAAGTTGGTATGGCTGTGTTGGGTGCTGCAGACTTCATTCTAAGTTTGTAAGTGTCCCAGGTTTCTGCTCGCGAGCCTCGCTTTCACTTGGGTACATTGCTGATTAGCATACTTGGAACTTCTTTAGAAGAGATGGCCTGTTGTTTGTTACAGAGATGGTCAAGTTGTTAAAATCTAAGCTTTTCGACCTACACGTCACAGGTTCAAATCCTCTTTCATCTTTTTATCTTTTGTCTTTTACTTCCGTTATTAATGAAATAACAACGTACATCATTTTTCAGGAAGCGGCCGCGGCCAGCAGAGGGCTGCCAATGGGAAGTTTTGCCGGTGGTGGGCGGATTCGAACCCGCGACGTTCACGTCTAAACGTGACGACCTCACCGCCGGTCAAATTACCCACCTGGCAGCCCTCTGTCGGCCACAACTCCCTTCATGAAAACAGTATGCACTATGGTTTGAATAATGATGAGAACAAAAAATAATGCAACAGTGGACAGACAAACATCCAGTTATACGGTCAAGGTTACCGGTGATAATCGAGGTCAGAGTTCATGATAAAATTCCAAATACAAGACATCACTGCCGACGACATACTTGCTGTGTTACACTGAATAGAGCCAAAACTTGTACAGTCTACACGTCAAGGTTGTCGACCAAATTCCAATGGATTTAAAATATGCATACTCCTTATTTCGTTTACTTTCTATCAAAGTGTTGACACAATATTTGGAACAGGCGAGTATAGTCAACCGTAGCTATCAAACGAAAAGAATGTCGGAGTCAACCACTCAACATAATGATTTTGCCAAACGAATATCTCGAATTGGAATCTGTGTCTCGTTGATCAGTCTCCAGTTTGGTGGGCAAATTTGGCCACCATTCAACTCCTGAAATAGTGCTATTTATTCCCGCGATAAATCCGTAACAAGTAGACCACCCGTGAATGAATCGTTCGTTAAAGACTTGAAGTTTGTCATATTCGACCCTTTACCGTCAAGTAAGTGAGGAAACGAAGGTGAGAAAACGCCAGTCACAGGTGGTCGCATTGGTGAAAATGGCAAAGTTTCAGAGTATCGAGGATTAGGCAGCCACATACACCAAGATACAAACTAGTGGGAAACCGTATATGACATGGGAATATTCAAATGCTTTTAGCGAAATCTCACGCACTTTCCAGTCTTTCTCGAGCACTGTTACATTCGCATCCCGGCTAAGAGGTATCAACTGATTCATACCATTACCTATCCATCAGATAAAATTTCACAGGCCTATGGAAAGTTCAAGATTTTGCGAAATATGCTATTAATTGAACGTCACTCATGTTTTCCCATGCTCGTTTGGGCTTGTGGAGTACACTTGGCTATCTAGACGAGTACGCACAACCGAACTAGTCAACAGATGAAAACCACTCGGGCAGGAGATGGTAATGCCCCATTAGCAGTTGCATGTGCACGTAAATAATGCGTGTGTGTGTGTGTATGTGTATGTGTATACATATAGATATAGTGTTGTTGTGCGGCTGGTTAACCACGGTAATCGTAAGGGATAGGTTTGAAATTTGTCCCACGAAGCCGGTAACCTCCGAATTCGGAGCGCACAAGACTGCGAATTTCACGAGTATATATGTCGAAACGCAAAGATTTGGCAAACTTTGAAAGGTCATCAACAATCGTTTGACACATGATCAACTGCATGCAAATCGACCGGGATATGAGGCAAACTGGATGCATGCCGTATTCGTGTGTTCGGTTGCGGTTAGATTGTCGCCACCATTGTTGATGACACATGTGTGGCGCCAAAATGTATCATACGAACTCTTTGTGTTTGTAATACAGCAACAAAACGAAGGTGGGACTGGGAGCGTAGATGTGAATAGAGATGCTTTCGTGCGCTCTCGCACGGATACAAATACACATACACAAGCGAACAAACAAACAAACAAACATGCACAAATGCATCCCATATCATTTGACTAGTGAAGCACTACTGGCTGAAGAAGACAAGACAGCTTGTAAGCCACCGTGTACCGAGTTAGGCCGGTAGCCGTTTGTCACATAGCACAACTCTCCTTATTTGGTCTACTGCTGAGAGACCGCACCTACGGGAGAGGACATTCCCTTGAACCGGACATTTATTCTCCATTTGTTCTTACTAGAAATCTTTGTACTGCAACCAAGGTGGGCGACTCGGCGATTTTCACGGAAAGCTTCATTTGAGCCGAATCCTTTCCAAGTCTATTCCGAATTAGTCATCACTTCTCTTGTTAATTACTTCGTCAAATTTAGACTGAGAAATGTTAAGTTTCTTAGTCCAGTGCACGGATAAACCATCCCGGTTTGTCGAAACTGGATTTCGGTTGAATGAAATTCGCAAGGTAAGAAATCGCAGAGACCGAGGTTGGCGTTACGGACATCTGACAAATTTAGATATGGAAAATGGACACAATGACCCAATCTGACTTCGTACAAATCTAAACGAATTAGATAGCCCTGGACATGGCACACTGGCCGTTTATAGGGTGTGTTAGTGCAACCGACAGACTTGTTAATTCGAATAGAACTTTCACGTTGAACAGTTCAATCGATAAGTAATATATTCTTTTAACAATAAAGCTATCGATAGCAGTGGGGTGTAATAGCCACATTATGAAAGGTGGCACAAATCCGTGTACGCGTGTGCTTATCCGAAATAAATAAAGTCTGTATACTGACCAGAAATCAATGAATTCCGTGTCCTGTTTGGTACCTTTGTAGTTATTCTAAAAACCTGATTGCGACGCGTGTAAATAGCGTGATATGCTGCAAATACAAACTAGGCGAAACTATGAGATTCAATGCTCACAACCGCAAATTATCCTACTTGTTGTATGATTTGGTTTAAGCACAGTACGGGTTGAACAAGAGATTTCAAACAGTGTTTGCCAAAGCATTCAGGTATGTTCAAGCATGCCCCATGCATTTCAGGCCAACACAAATTAGTAAACACTCTGAGAACCAAATGGTCCAAATCCTACAGTTCGGATGTAAATATCGTTGGTCAGTTTCCAACTGGCACTGATCATGATTCCTTTGTATTCGAAAACCGTCTACTTCGTTCCATTAGCGGCAAATGGCCTCGAATAAGAGTGCACGGATTCCAGTCCTCCCTAGTGGTTAGTGATCATTGTAAGGGTTTATATTTGTATTCCTAAACTAACAAACAACAACGTACTTTTTGGGCAAGATTACCTATGATTGACCAAAGTAATAACGTGAATCATAATTTCAACTATCCTGATGTTTTGTCTGTCAAACCCTGTACCTGGTATGACCCTGGCAATTATGTATACTTGTTACCGCCTGTATCATAATGGCTATCAAATAGGCAACTCGCTCACACTCGTACTTTCTCGCCTGTCTCATCTAGTCCTACCAAGCTTCGTCGTTTATCTCTTACTTCCTTCATCTTTGAAATAACAATATGCATCATTTTTAGGATGCAGGAAGGACTGCGACCATCAAAGGGCTGCCAAATGGAGAAGCTGACCGACGGTAGGAGGATTCGAATCCGTGACTATCACGTGCAAAAGTCACTGCCCTACCTACCAGACCACGACAGGTCATCATATCATCTGCTTCCAGCATCAAATTGCACTCTACTGCATTGTATTTCAATATTATGCATAGTATCTTTGTGTCATAGTGCATTGCGTAGATTCTTACTCCTGCAAATGTTGCGTCGCGGTCATGCGGACAAGCAAATAAGATTGTGATGTTTAAAGGCCACATCTGCCAGTTCAGCTTCTGTGTCACTCACTGCCTATTCGGCAACCCCAGGCCCGAAATGGTGGAAATATGTTCTACAATAAAAACGAAAATAGAGACGTTAATGCTGGCTAGGATTACAAAGCTCGTTGCCTATGATTTGGGTTAATTGCCCACTGCACCCGTTTTGCCAAGCCATAGATGGGCAAGTCTGACTCCATGAATGTTATGAATGAGCAGATCAACTTAGAGAACATGAAATGGTTAGCCCCACTCAAGACGAATTACGCCCAAGCCTTATAGCAATCTATGGAAAAGGCAGTTCGTCTGTGACCAACATGATTTTTCTGTAGAAGCGCAGGAAGTGCTGGGTAGTATGAATGTCGAAAAAAAGAATAATTACAACAGGTTAGTCGGTCACCCGTAACTCGCACTGTTCAAACTCACTTGAAAAGCAACGCTAATGATGGCCGATAGAACATGTTTTAATAATGCGAGTAGGATACTAATATGCAGTGGAACAGACATGCCTTCAATAGAGACTTCCACGGAACAGCCAATTCAGTCCACTGTGACATGCTGAATTGGATAAATAACAGCTAGTTCCGTACTATCACTAATCTGACTGACCAAGTTAATCGAATTAGAGACTACAATGTAAAAACGTAACCCAAATACACTTGATGGAAAGAAAGCTAAACTGTATTGAACAGAATCTTCTTTAGTCATTCATTCAGCAGGTATTTACAGGATGCGTTGGAATTGGAACAATATGACACATTGATGAGCAAACAGGATTTTCATGGGGTTCTGGTCGTTGAGCTAGGCGTTTAGGTTGCAAACGTTTCGTCACCAGTCGAGATGACATGGTCAGTGGAAGTGCGCAGCTGTTGGGGTTCTTCTCCATTTATAGGGTTGTCATTGTCTTTGACCTTGAACCTCCTAGGCGACGTTGACTTGGAAGTGGTGCATCAGATTTCCAAATCATCTCCGCTGGTTTAACCTTGGACTTTAGAAGATTGACACTTGGCCCCAGAAATTTGATACGCTTAGTTGTGTGCCGTTATTTTTATTTCGAGTAGGTGAACATCGGGATCCAGACTCAGATTTGTGACTGTGGTTCTGTATGACTTGAATTCTGGTTCTCACAGTTAGCTGGGTTCTCTGCCTCTCGTCCGATCTAATTCAGTATGTCTATTGATTGAATTATCTGAAGAATGCTAGGCTTCTAAAAAACCCTCGTGTGTCTCGTAGCTGCTTGATGCAGAATTTCAACGTTATCCAGATTGAATTTTTGTTCTTCTTTTTGTTCGTCTACGGATACGAAGGGCGTTGGGTCGTGTCTTATTCTAGCTAGTTCGTGCTCGTATATTCGAGTAGTCAATTTTCTCCCTATTTGACTGATATATCACTTGTCGCAGTCCATGCACTTGACATTGTAAATGACATGTGTTCATCTCCCCGTTTTCAGTAGCTTTTTTGGTTTTGTTGTAAGTCTTCTCGAATTCAGTAAGCTTCTGTGACTTCTTGAGGTTGGAATGGTCATGCGGTTAATTCAGATATATTTTTGATGCATGATTCTTCCGTTTCACTGTTCCCCTCTGTTTGTTTTATTATTCGGTGTGTGCACGACTCTTCTTGCGAGATTCCTTGGGCAACCATTTTTCTCGAACACCTGGAAGAGATAGGTTTCATCTTGCTTCCTTAGTCTTTCTGTGCTCCAGTGAGTTCTGATTCTCTTGAATAAGTTCGTCATGCTTGGTCGCAATGTCATTTTGACGTTATTAGGACTCCGCGGACGTGGAGGTTATCATTTAGCTGTCAGTTCAAGTTCTGTCGTTTTTACTGAAATAAAAACAATGCCGAACGCGATGGGGCAACAAGCCCTGGGTCGGATTTCAGATGACAACTAACCAATGAACTCTGACTTCTCCCATCGTTCAGAGAGTAACCCAAAACATCCCCACTTGACGTTCAGCTTGTGAAGGATATTTATTGGGAAACTGATTAAATCTGCTTTTATTCGCTAGTTTACCTTTCCCATTGACTAATAACCTGCTGACCTGAAAAAATTCTTTGAGATTCGGTTACATTCGGTTACATTTGCCTGTCGACCTGTCAGTCGTGATTGGACATTCGACTTTAGAATAGCATCCTACGTCTTCTTTAGTTATAGTAATATGCAGGACATTAAGTCACGTCAAGATACAGTCTCGGCCGGATGGTAAAACACGAACAGCAAGGGGACGAGGGAAAAAACGACGTCACAAATGGCAGTACGGTCGTTAGGGAAAAAAGGAGTGGAGCAGCGTGGAGGTATTATCTAGGACGCCTGAAAGGATCAACAAAATACCCATATGTCTTTCAAAGCTTACACTATTCGAGACTATGCATCGCTATATCGTCCGCATAAAGTGTGAATGAACTCGATAGACTGAGGGGGCAGATCATATACATTGATGGGGAAGGAACACGAATGGCTGGTTGAAGAACACTCAATTTATAAGTCAGAATCTCGGGTGACTTCTATTTGGGATTAGTGTTTTGGATTCCACCTCGACATCCCATACGGACACAAATAATCATACATTCATGAAGGATCAAATGAGACGGTGATGAGAACACCCACCAGTAATGGTATGGCCATTAGTGAGCGAACAAATACCAACCACGGTTGCTTGATAGGCAACAATAACCGAGAAACCGTTTGTGTATGTCCGAGGTAAACAAGGATTATTAATCATACTTCGTTAAAACGAAGAATCATCAAATGCATCACTTGAACTGCGAGAATTTTTTGCCAGAATGAATTGACTGGATGATCTTATTTCCTGGTACGTTTTTTCTATTCCCAAGTTAGAAACTCGGATCCTGATAAAGTCGTTTGTACCAGCTTGGGCGGTTTTACTTCGCCTCCAATCGCAAGGCCCACAAACTTAGGAATTCGATTTCAGTGATCCTCTCTCAATCACCTTGGCAATTACACTGCATTCATCCTGACTAGAATGGAAATTCAAGTCTGCTCCGTTGACTGATGTGAAGTCTAACTTTCGATTCATCGGTTTTTTTTACGAGAAATGACAAAATTTCTTGCGGTAGCTTTGCTGAAAATCCTCTGTCCGCGACAGCAGATGACAACGCTCTTGGTCAAACTTTACACGAGTAGCGTGAAACCAGTGTAATAAATTAGAACTATTTGGATTTACAAACTTCACTGAGTATTGGTTATCAATTAATTACTTTTTAAACCTAATTCTCATCAGTAGATACCGCATTCTAATCAGGAGAACTTAGACCATTTGGAGATTCCGGGAACATTCGAACTCATGGCCTGAAGAAATCACGTCCAGGGAGATGTTTATTTTTTCATCCTCGGGCAGAAAACATCCGGTATTTCATGCTGGTCACCAGAGGAATTACATTCCACATCGGACGATAATCGGTGTCGCCAATGTGACGTGATCGCAAACACAATATAAGCTGTAGTTCGGAGCAAATTTTAACAATTCCTTTTCATGTTGCTGGGCTAAACAACGGTCTGGCCTAACAAAATCAATATTGTCGGTTTCGACTCTCAACCCTATTGTAATGCCAAGGAGGACCACTGCCTACTACTTGTCAACAACGTTCAAGTTTATGTAACGAGCTCAAAGCGATTAATTGCTTCTCCTATTCATCTTTGATCAACCAAGCGGTTCATTTCTTGAAAAACCTGTTCAATCCTCCAACCTCCTCGAATGCATAGCTCTCACTTATCTGAGCGTCAGTAGCACTCATTACTGTCACTTGTTCTAGAATCAGAAGTGTCTGACATGCGATTGTCTGACTGAAAAAAAAACTAATAGTCTGACAGCTATCTCAAATGCACACCCATACAATGATAAAATAAAAACAAATACGATTGCTTGATATCATATTTTTCGTGATCTGTATAATTCTAGTGCCTAAACCATTACACTAGTGCATCTAACAACTTTTTTCAAGTGGTCGAGTGTGATAGTACTAGACGCTAAACTAATGACCGGAACAATTAGGTCCTTTCCTAATATATATATATATATATATATATATACGCTCATCCATATACTACTTACTACTTATATAGATACATAGGTATATCCTGGTACATTCTGCCTTCGTTCCTAAGGTTGGCTCAGCCTAACTGACGAGGAGTCACAAACGAATCACAGTTGGGGTTCTTCTATGGACTCTTCGACGAAGAGCTTCCATGCACACTCCTGATACCACGATATATATATATCGAATTTTTGGCATCAGGAATGTGCATGGATGCTCTTCGTCGAAGGGAACGACGGTCCTGATAGGGGCATCGACCTATGAGTTAAAAGTTAACATAGACTTGTCACGTTCCACGTGAGTGAGTGGCAGCATCCACACGAGGTGTTGGGTTCGGACAGCCGCAGATGACAGAATTTGACCGACTTTCTGTACACTTTACAAACATTACTAGTGGGGACTATCAAATGTTTATCACATTTTGCAAAGGTCGTCGTTAGTATAACCTATTCCGTTTGTCGGACGATTCGGTGACAAAAATTATCCGAAATGTTGATTCTTTGGTGGTGTCCCTAAGCCCAAATGGTTCCCCTTTTCGCTGACCTCCAAGTCGAAACAGGTTTCCCAGTAATTGACAAATGGCAAAATGTTATTGATTATGCGTTCAACAGGGAATATACAACTGCTCCTTAGAAATTAACGTCCCCGAGAGTTATGATAAAAGTACGGAAAGCGGAACGTGGATTCGAAGTTGTCCTTTCTGGATCTGCGTGCTTGGTGACGCCATTTTGTCATTGAAAAAGCAACCTGAATTGTCTAAACTCAACGAGGTCGCACTTTCTTTTTGGTTATGCATAAGTAATAATGTGAATGCAACATCAAAACCTTACTCACAAGTAAACGCACATACCAACATGCAAAAGAAGTTTAGCAAATCGAGCAAGTTGGAAAATGATCAGTGTGATCACTGGAACTGGATGGATGGAATGAGGTAACAGTCATCGATCATCGATATTAAATTAGATTGTAGAATGCGCCCACGCTGATGCATGTGAGCAGGACAACTTGCACTGTGTACACACATTTCTCCCATTATGAACACTTCATGCAGATATAGACTTGTGAGTGCAGTTTGGGATGAATGGGCAATGAATAAACCGTAAAAAACCCGGTTTCTTGATGGCAAGTTGAAAACAAGTGATTCTGGCAATGTTTGTGTTAACTAAAATTGTTTGTGCATAAGCGATGAAGAAGTGGAGGAAGATGCAGACCAGAAAATGTGTATGCCTGAGACTAAGACAAATGTACTGTTGTCACGGTAACAGCGGCGGTCGGGCGGAGTCATTTTGCTTGCACAAGAATATTCGGATGATTTTATGCTCCTGAGTTGCGATCCACGTGAGATGCAAGTATCTCCGATCCTCTGAATCATAGTGCAAGCAACTTTGCACCTCTAAAGTGTAAAATCCTCTTCCAGGAATTGATTATTATAAATCCAAACCTTGATCTTGGTGGAGAGGATTCAATTAAAGTTGTTAGGTTTTCCTTTATTTGAGATCGCATTTCACCAGACAGTCATATTGTGGATAAAATGTCTTCGCGCATGCAAAAGACGTGATTGGATTTTGTCAGTTCGAAATAGCCTTGGAGTCGGTTTTACATCCATTTATCAATCACATGCTAGTTTTACCTAATAAATAAAGGATCATTCTTGCAATGCAGCTCCGAAGCATGAATATTTCAAGCACAAGTTGTACGAAGGCAGTCTAAGTTTGAGCATCAGCATCCTTGTACGAATGCTTGCAGATGGATTCCTTCGTTACGCACCCGTGCCTAAGGCAATTAGTAACCGGAAGATAGGTCGAAGTAATCACTTTGAGATATAGCAAAAACATCTGAGGAACTTAACGAGTGAACTGGCTCGTCTAGATCCAGATAAACTGCTGATTTGGACTCCACGTGACCTCCCAACGTATTCTTAGGCAATATGGCTAAATTAAGCAGTCATTCAGGCTCTTGCACTTTAAATCCCCCTGCTTCTCTGCAGTTCTGATTCACAGTCTCACAAATGTTCATTGGCACTGCCTAGAAGCAACCAAAATTTGAGCTTATCGGCCCACGGTCAGTGGTGATTTGAATTGAAAAGACTGTGTAACGTGGGAAGAAAGCGAGTGGCCCATTGAATAGTCATCGTGAGGAAGCTAACTAAGCACAACTTAAAGCACAGCATAAGAGATCCTCCTAAGGACATTTCCTCGAATTTTTTTGTACCTGGCGGTTGCTTTGTTTTCTTTGTTGTTTCACGACTGACATTCGCATTTGCTTTGATGGACTTTTTTCAACGCACACACACACACACACACACACACACACACACAAGGGAATCAAACCATCCTGGGACACAGATTTCGTACATGAGTTTTCTTTTTACCCACAAAGGTAAATGTTTTTGAAAATGTGATTCTTCCCTCTTTCGTTGGGCTTGTGAAATGAGAATTCGATTCTACACATCATGTATCCTTACGTTATCTCAAAGTGATCTCAACGACATCTGCTGTCCACACTGATTGTGCCAACTTGTCCGTTCTTTTTTGAGCCTGCACACATACCCGCAAATGTATATACATTTTTTCGGATCATTCTGAATTATTCTTGCAGATGTTTGGATGCACAGACGTCCTCGTTTCAGTCCAAAATTCTTTGACTATCGCATGATCATAACATGTGACATAAGAGGCATTGGAAATAACGCAATGTGTTATGAAACACCAGTAAGATAATCAGCCGAGACACTCTCAATTGGTTCGGATTCGAGCAGCCTGAGAAATGGTCAGATTTCTGTGAATACCATCGAGCGAGCATTGGGAACCGGAAGTGGAGCGTGTGGAGGAAAAGAGTGACAATTTGACATATCAGTGTGAAGGCACTAAGCATGGTCCGACAGAATCTTCAGTAAAAAGGTTTCAAAATCACCCATATACGAGCAGCACAGTCCGCTGAATAGTTTTTCCGGCAATAAGAAATGCACGCTATTGACAGCGGTTTCACTTTGGGGCAACATTCTGTAATCCTCCTTTAGTACACCGGTAGAAGTGATAAATGAACAACTAATGGCAGCAGA
>LUCM01004022.1:314791-549881 GCA_008360955.1 Fasciolopsis buskii
CGTTTGTTGGCTGCAGGGGCATCTTATCTTTCTCCGCCTGCGTAGGTCCACTCGCTGTTCCACTTGGATATTCACTCTTTTTATGGAAACTTGTTATTTATGGGAAAAGGCAGCGGTCAGTGGGGATTTCCTTGTCTTTCACCGCTGAATGATAATGATGATGGCGGTCGATCACCAGGATAAAGATACCGCGAGAAATTAAAAATAAGAGTTGGCAGGTACTCGAAGCATTCGAGTAGATTAAGATTCAAGCTAAAATACGCGAAAATCGTTAACGTTTTACAAACTTCGGGGAAATAAATTAATGAAATGCTGTCCTTCAAATATGGTTCAGCAAAGAGCAACCCTATCCGCAATTTCATTGTACTGATCAAAAAACTCATTGACTTGCGAATAATGTTTTTAAAAGCAAATTTGGAGAGAGGATATCTTGGGGAAATGCTACGATATAGGTCAGCTGCTTAACTGTTTTCGGTACAGTCAAATAAACTGAGTTTTGTTGCTGCAGTAGTGATTATGGTTAAGCGACAGTTGTGCTGGGAACCAATCGCACTTATGGAAGTAATATTGGTGAAACCAAGCCAAACGTACCAGTTAAAAAGTAATCTTTTGATCAATCGTTCCAATGTGTTTGAAGAAATCCGTCGCAACGTTTGGTTACTCTTTTTCTGAAACTTTACCGTGTACACGTTTCTGTGATTTCTCTGGCTACCGGGTTCTTATATTTTGATGTTTCAAGCAGGCGCAAATTAAAAGTATGAATTTGCCCCAATTTTTCTGTTTAGTTCGTGTCCAACTGTTTCAATCTCCCCGAGAGAGAATTGCGCGACTTGGAAAGGTCATTAGTTCTGCTAACGATCTTTTGGTATGGCGCCAGGAAATATCTTTGACTAAGAAAAATGTCACATACCATCAGTTCGTTAAATACCAATTATTAATTATTCCATTGACTTTCGTCTCTGATTTCGATTGTGCAGCATTTGCTGTCTTATCTGGTCTGTTTTGTCCAACTCGGGCTTCCTTTCGTAGGAGAGAATCTCGAGCAGACGAAGACTGAACGCTCGAAGCAGCTGAAACCGTCGATTTGTTCGAAAAGATCACATTTTAGCACGGTAGGTTAGACACCACGATCGGAATAGTTACTTTCGAAATCGATAAGGTCGTAAGTCTAGAGGAATGAAATAACCACAATTTGGGTTTTCCATTTTCTTTGGAGACGGAAATTTAGTCAGTGGTGCGGTACTAATTCACTTAAACTTGACGCACACTCAGTCTTAGTTTGTGAACGCCTATTAGGTTGTATTGTACTATATTGGGCACTGATACTTGTCAAGTCGAAAGACCTACCTAACAGCCCGAAAATGCTACGAAGCTAATCGTTTCGGCTTCAGCGCATGTCGAAAATGCGAACCAAAAGGAACTTTCAACTTCTGGACCTCGGCCTTTTCAGCCAGGGTTTGTGCTATCCACGGAACACCGAATGGTACGGTGGTGCAAAATTCGTACGAGAGAGGATCCATCCACATGTCAAACGAGGGGACCATGACGAAAAAAATGCAGCGTGAATTTTTTTCGCAATGCCTATGGGCAGCTCGCTTGGCTGTGAAGTAAGCTAGCGGGCTTGGAAGAAACGAGAATAATAAAGTCTCGGAAAATCTACTTGAAATTGGCATGGAATGATTACAGCACGGCAGTAAAGTAAGATAGTAAGGACAGGTGGATGACCAAAAAACATCAACTGTCTGCTAGAATTCAAGCAAGCCCGAGTAGCTTCGTTTTCCAGCTACCTTGGAGAACTTAGACGAGGCGTTCCGAATGAAAAACAAAAGATTTTCACCCTCAAATTGACGCGTAATCAAACACTTTTAACTTCTCGACTCTCTTTCTCTCCCTGTTAGTCAAAGATCTTATTCGTTGTTGTCCGTAGCCGCATCTGAATGAGGTCGACCATACGGTCATGCAAGCAACGGCCTTTTGGTTGCACTTTTTTGACGGCTGACCATCCGAAGTGTGGTCGGGTGGCTGTGAATACCATGAAATTTAGCGTTGACTTCAGATATCCGGCTGCTTTTGGACTAGCAGAGAATTAGCTTCAAGGTAGGAGACGATTTATTATTGGAATGTATGCATGGGATCTATTCATTGTGCTAGATTAAGGGTCGAAATCAGGCTTCAGACCACGGGAGAAATTGGACAGAATTGTACTGACCGGACTCGTGGTATGTGGATGGGACGGTCTTGTTTGTTTGTTTGACCAAACAATTGGTTCGCGTGCAAACTCTGCCAGGCAGACGCGAACGATGACAGAAAACACCACTGATTTCAGTTTGTCACATTCGCGGAAGAAGAGCCGAGGACTATGGAGATTAGTACGGCGCAGTGACACAGGCACAGTTCGGGATTCTTGGGATAGGATTTTGGAATCAAATAACACTCTCTTCCCAGAGGAAATGTTAGGACGACCGAAAACCAATTATCTGTCGCCTTTTTTACTTCCCATATTATTGCACCAATTGCTTTAAGGCATTTTCGGAATGAGGGTCCCAGCCAACATGGGCCTACCGAGTGGAGAGTTAATCGGCGATCGGAGGACTGGAGCCCGTCCAAACGGTCCAAACGTCCAAACGTCCAAACGGTGTGACAAACTTATCCGTTTTCCTACCGCCAAGCAATGCGGTTATTGGCCTTCAAGTCTCGTTAGTATAAACCTGTCCAGTCAAATGTCTCCCAGATTAGCCGACAATGCTTGCCGTGGTAGGCAATTTTATGTGAATCTCAAATCGTCTCGCCACAAAGTGTCAACATTTAACTAGCCACGAAAATGTCCGACGAACATAAGTTTGGAAACACTGACTAACGACTGGGCGATTGTCGTTCACCGAATGCGAACGAAATGAAATGTTCACGCTCTTCGAATTAAACGAAGTCGGGACGAAATTTTTCAGCCAAAAGCAAAAAAGCAAAACAATCAAATTCGAATGGTACAGGACTACATACGGATACAATTCGGTTGTACAGAAGCCTCTATGTCCATTGGTTTGATTCATTTTCAGTAATTCCTCTACACTCTACAACAACATTGGAGTAAATTTAATTGTATATCCCCGAAATTCTTTAATGTTGTACATCATGAACATGTCGTTGACATGACTGTCATAGATTAAAATTTCTATCAAGCCCTGCCCTGTTTATCCCAGAATAGAGCTTATTCAAAAAAGATGTCGAATTACATTCTTGGGTAGATCTATGCGACCGTAAGCTAGCATTTCGGTGAAGTCTCTTTCTCAGCGTTAATGCCGATATCCATAGGTCACATTTTTTTATTGAAAACTGCAAAGCATGACTTACGTACTCGCCAAACCTGACTTCGTTTGACGGAGCTGCTGTTGTCGGTTAAATGGAAAACTACCTGAAAATGTCCTTCATGAAGCCCACAGCTCCGATTCACGTGACTTGCATTCTAAACTGCACTAAACTATGAATCTCGTGTAACCTAGAACCCGAGGTGTAGCTCCGTTAGCTTTGGTTATTACCATGTAAGTGGAGATTGGGAAAAGCCGCTCAGTGCTTCATGAAACGATCTGAACCAGACGCTGAGTCCTCACATGTTCTCATGTTACTTCTGGACTGGGTTGTACAGCTGCCTTGAATGGTCACGGGTGGACTTCCTAATTGGTGTTCACAATCTCCGGAAGTTTCATGTTCAGTAATCAACCAGTTATGAAAGGGCGGACTAAATTTGAAAAACAAACGTCAGCAGTGGCCTAGCAACCTTGCGCCGAATTGCCAACAGGATAGATTATTCAATGGTTAGATTACTTAAATACGGAAACTTGGAATTTTTTACCACAGAAATCTTCACCATTACAATTACTGAAGGTGAACTGGCAAAAAACCTGCTATCATCGTGTGGTAAACGAACCAACCAGTCAATCTGTACCCAGAATGAAACCGCCGATTTGCTGAAACATCACGCAATTGCTGGAAAGAACAGTTTGGATGTGTTCAGTACGTTGATGCGTGGAACAAAATTTTTTCGTCGATTGATGAACTTTTGCAAAATTCCCCACGGAAGACGCCATTCCCGGTTTTCAAAGACAAAAATGGAACCGAAGTAGGGGAGTGGGACCGGGACAGTGTAACTTCTTTTGTTTCAAAACGAGTCCGAGTATTTTATCATATTCGGGAATCAGTTAGTATGAACCGATTAAACCATTGTAGAAACCGACATATCTTCAATCGCCAACACTGTAGTGGCGTCAGAAAGTATGCAACTGTTTTTTTCTTTCTTGCGATAAAACAGTTCGGTCGGAACCCAAAAAAATTTCCGTAAAAACTGGCCTGCAAGCCAATTTTTGTGTCGTGTATTCTCCACAGTGCATATGAACCGGGGGAGCAGGTTTTGGATTACGGCACAAGGTTTGGAACAATCATGATTAGCACCAGCTCAAATAGTATCCAAAGCCCGCGAATACAAGTTCCGATTTGTACTGCCCGTGTTAGAACTTTAATAACTGGCATGGATAAAATACAGTCATACTAAACGAATTCACACATTTCGAAATTATCCCACGAAATGGTGTTTCACCTCCATAAGTGACGAATAACGACACCAAACAGTTCACGTGCGGTTGAGAATGGGCAGGGGTTAAATTGGTCTTTCCTGGATCCGTTGTAAGCTCATTCAACTGTTACTCAAAAATTTCCAAGGATAATCTACACGGCAACCTTGCTCATTTTTCTGGCTACCAGAGACTACCTCAGTGGTGATTGAAGATAACCGGTGATACTAGTCACCATCTAGACCAAAGCATATAACACCGAAGTATCGATTTCAGGGAATTGTGATCAATAGAGTGCCAGGCCCGATTACTTGTTGCTCGGCAATTATCTGTAGTATGATTCATGCAAACTTTATCCATCTATAAACAACTGCTTGTACCGTATGCGTTTGTTAGTTTATCTAGTTAGTAAAATGCACCGGAATAAATCAAGATTCCCGGAATCGTATGCCCAATTTCATGGTCGTTATTGCTGGTCAACTATGCGCACCAGCCAATTCGCCGCCCGTTCCGTTCTACAAGCATGAATATTACTATCGTCAATTTTCTGCAGTACCGTTGTTCTGTTTGTTGATAGAGCCTAATTCACAAAGCACAAACCGGTTTTGATCGCAAGTATGGGTTCTAGACGTATTTTCACTCTCGGTTTACAAACAATATTATATATACACATAATTGTATAATATATATAATTTGCAGCGTCAGGCGTGTGCATGGAAGCTCTTCGTCGAAGAGTCCACAGAAGAACCACATCTGTCACTGGTTGATAATTTTTTGTCATTTGGGCTGAGCCAACCGTAGGAATGCTAAAATCTAGATTCCGGTAAGACAAACCAGTTTGGGATGTACACCTATAGGGATGATTAATCAAGAGCAAGAGCATACCTGACGGACAGCATTGACCAAGAAACCGGCCCTGTGCTTTCGGGGATGTTTTGTTCACTCGTACAGATACTACTTAAAATATATATATATAAATATGTACATTAGCAATTCCTTGTAAGAAGAGACCATTTTTTGCACGTATTTCAAAATCACATCGGTGCATCAGGCTGTTAGCAGGACCCCGGCAGCTTATTTGAATTTCTCCTAGTATATCAGTTTCTTGATTGACCTAAGTTGAGTCAAGCGGTCACCGTCTTGGAGTCTCTACCTGAAGGAGTCTGGTGTGGATCTTCCCACCAACAGTCAGCTCAACTGCGCAACCACCATTCTGAAAAGGCTCTACTTTGGTGTTTCGCTAACAACTGTAATGTTTGCTGCCATGTTCATTTTGTCGAAGCACGAGAATTGAACACCTAGCGCGCCTGATAAATATTTCTAACTTTGGTAAGACGCATTTGTGGATCTATCGCGGACTGCGCTCTCAAATGCTAACTGCCACATCTAAGGGCTTAGCATCGCTCTTCGGGAGGCACGTCGAACGTAAATCGTTAGAAATTGAGTGACTTGGCCTTTACTAGACTGAATTCTGCATT
Organism: Fasciolopsis buskii; assembly: GCA_008360955.1. Lineage (NCBI taxonomy): Eukaryota > Metazoa > Platyhelminthes > Trematoda > Plagiorchiida > Fasciolidae > Fasciolopsis > Fasciolopsis buskii. The sequence continues at coordinate 320,832 of LUCM01004022.1, forward strand.
TGGATTCACCATATAAACTAGTAATTTTGATTTACACAAATGAAGAATTAGGCAAATAAAAGTCAAGTTTCTTGACATCCCGATCTAATGAGATTAGTATCAAATTTTTACCTCCTAACTAACTTGAACTGCTAAACTGAAAGTAGTTTAGTATTTTGAAATAAACAAGACCATTCTAAGTAGACAGGCAGTAGCCAAAATTTCTAAGTGGAAAAATGTCAACTTACAAGGACCCATCCAAAAATTGTGCATCGGAAATTCAGCAACGAGAGCATGAGTTGAATCGGTGAACTCCCGTTTACCGCAAAGATGGTCGTTCTCGAACTCGTCGTGGATGTGATTTTGAAAAGCACGGTAATAGAATGAAAATGTCGTAAAATATTGTAAATAAAATCACCTTGATATGGCTGATTACTAATCGAATACGTGCTCTGGATACTGTTCAACTTTCTATTTCGTTTACACTGGAACATGACAGATGAGGCCAATGCACTGACTAAAACCAGGTTAGTCCCTACGTGTCATTGAACTATTTCCTCGTGCTACACTGAATGTTCACTTATGGGATCTGTTTCCAAAACCCATGCCCAAAGTACCTCAACCGTGGACTACACTCCGAGCATGCGGACTAGGATCTGTTCGATTCCGGCCCGTGGAGTCGCGTTCTGAAAGCATAGTGCACAAATGAATTTTCCATTTCGTATAACATCTGGCTGCTCAGACTACATCTGTGAAAACAATGACATTCTTTCCATGGTTTTATTTAACAATTTAACCCACATTTTTCGTTTCAAATGTGGACGAAAGTTTTAAAATTTTTAAAATATCCGCCTGCGTAAAATACGAATTCATCTACGCTCCAAGATTCGAGACCGCATCTTTTAATGGTAAGGATGACTAGAAAGGGCAAATTTGCCCATTGCCAATGGTTGAAGGTTTCGATAGACCGTTCATCTCTCCACCCCCGAGGCTTCCAAGAAGAACAGTTTTACCACATGGAAAATAACAAGCTGCAGCTTAAGTCCGGATAATCGGTTCCTCTTTTCCGAAACGAAACTCTGTGATATGATATTCCAATGATTTACCACATATTGTGAAAATACGGCACAACAACTGTTTTATGCATATTTCTAGGGAAATTATGCTAAATGCGTGTTCAATGCCCCCAAACTGAGACATGACCGCAGGATGCATGGAAATAATTATAACGTCTGTCCAGTTATCCGGGATTGCTTGTCAAGGCTTCGTTGAACAAATAAACACTAGGACACGATTCACGCCTCTTATCGGTCCCCAGATTGCTCATCCAAGTGTTGACTGCTGCATACCGACCGTTTACATTGCATAGTGGATCATTTGAAAATCGATTAGGCGTCGCAGAATTCAGACAACACTTTTACTAATACAACAACTAATAATAACAATAGTTTAATTCCTTATGTTTTTTTTATTACGTATGCATTACATGTTGTTATAGGAGGGAGAAATTAATTGAAATGCGATCTAATAGGGTAGTGACCAGTAGTGTCTATATGCGTGAGTGGTGGTAGGAAGGAGTACGGAGCTTCGAATGTTTCGTTCCAAACGCTATCAAGTTTCTCATTTCCTTGGTTTTGGTCGGGGTCACGTCAAAACTAATGCTGCTTAGACTATCATTTACAGCCTAACATCTCCATCATCTCCATCTAAAGGTCCTTTGGTGTAATTACTGTTATTTTTGGCAAGTTGATAAAAAATCGTCTCCTTCTGGGTTATCGCAAAGTGCTTTCCAGTAAGTTGGTCAAATTATGATAGGGAATTTATTACAAATCAAGACCAGTTGTTCACACTTTACCTGTTCAAAATAAGTTCAGTTCCGGGTGTAAAAAATGAATGTTACGCTTTATGAATTGCTACTCTTGACTGTCAATCTAAAGTGTGCATGAAATGCACATTTCTCTTCGAGAATGATAAAATTTCTACCAAATAGCTTAAAGGAACATAGACCACAATGTTTTCAACCAAGAAGATATGACTTTGGTGCTACTTCTTGGACTGGGGCGTCAGATGAGATTGAAAGATGAAGCTCATATTATGCGCACACTCCCATCTCATGGAACGCACTAGGTCACAAATGACAAATCATCTAGGCAAATTTGAGCTTTGCGGAAAAACGGAATCCACCGCATTCTACGGAGCTTTTCCTGACTACTTCCTTTGTGACTAAATATCATGTTTTGAGAGACCAGAATGTAAACTGCCTGCGACAGTTTCCAGGAGCAGCGCGTCACCTTTTTCCCGAAAATTTCCAGAATGTAGGGACTCGGCGAAACAGAGATTCAATACAATTTCACTATGACACTTAATTCTAATTAGCACTAATTGCCTTGACGATTTCTAGCAGAACTTTTGCACGTCTGTTGCCAAACAGAACGCCAGAATAATTTATTAGTTGATTAGAAACAATCGTTCATACGTCCACGTGGGTTTATCAGACACACAAAAAAGCGACAAAACGTCCATGCCGCAGAAATGAACCGATAGAAAAAAAAACGCCAAGTTTGATTTATCTTTGCATATGAAATCAGTTTTGTGTAAATTGTTCATTGCTGGCCAATCATATTGGTGGCCATGATTGTGCCAACGAGTTGGCGAGTCAGAAGCCGGAAATATATGTGACATACTTTAGGGCCTGTTTCATAACTAATGGTAACCAACTAGTTGAGATTGCTTTCGCTGATGCACACGACAAAGTTGGGCTAAAAGAAGGAGGTAAACAAAAAAAACCGGATGCAATGGGATATCTTGTGATGTATTCGTGGGCAAGAATGTTAATGTTCGCCGAATGACAAATATTTGTAACCACTTTGTCATTAATAGTAGCAAATGTAATTAATGATTGGTATTGAATATTCTCCACTTGTCCATTAAACGTGACTATTGTAGGAATTCGTCTGACCCACAAATTAGGAAATGTTGGAAATATTGTGACAACAATTCGACTTATTGGTCAAACCATATAGTTTTTAATAAAAGAAGACCAAGACTGCTCGATGCTAACTTGTCGTGTTCTTGTTTTCAATCGTTTGATCAAAACAATCTGTGAATTATAGAATAGAACACTTAGCCAGAAACGGCAGCGGAAAATCTTCGGCGTCAGATTCTGTGCAGAACCCAGCTGATAGCATCTCCTTGGCAAAGGTAATCTTTGTCAATAGGTTTCATTTACAAAAGGCTCATTTGCGTGGCTGAACACTAGAATCTTCCAGTCAGCAATGAGTAAAAAAGGATAGAAAAACGAAATAGAGTCAACTGTACGTTTGGTTTCAATCAAAGGTTTCGCGATTGATGATTCGGGGTCAGGATGAAGAGTACAGTCTTTCGTATGACGTTGCAAAAGTGTCAGCCCTGTTCTGTTCGCTTTTCTCGTTCGCTGGCATGCTGCTCAGCGGAATTAGGAAATGTGAGTACTAAAACTGATCGGCGGCCGTAACAATATTAGTCATAATGATTGATTGAGATCTCTTGATCAACGATTCAATGATTTACTAATGCACCCAAGTTTGCCGGATAACGATTTGATCCGTGAGTATCACCTCGCTCTCAGCCGCATCAACATATTTCACCATTCTGCCCATTCAGAGATCATCACATTCGGTGGTTAGACTTTCACTCCATCCTGGAGATGATAAACATGATCGTGGACCAGCATATAGTGACTAGGCAGCACCCTATTCTTTTGTGATTGTTGTTAGTTTGAAACCTTCAGGTTCGTCAGTGAAATGTAAGTGAAGATGGCTTCAACAATCTGGAAATGTGGTACATCTAGAGAGGCGTACAAACTGATATCTTACGATCGTATGCTTCTAACTGGAAGTCAGGTTCCCATTTACTGAATTCAGGAGTTGATGCCTCCAGTGTCACGATCTTTATCCTGGTTCGTTCATATCTTTTAAACTGATGAATGTTAAATTTTGTGGCAATTCCAGAATTGCTGGCTTCTTTTTTATAGGACAATTTTTACAAGAATTCTATTTATTACAAGTTATCAGGACGGTCACTGTGGTCGTGGAACTGCTCTAAACCCATGTTCGGTGAGTATCGTGCTTGTCCACTGTGAACTCCGTCGTTTCATGATCACGTAAGGCCACAACGTACCAAATAAAATGACCAATAAAATGGCGGCTTTTTGTTTCACCTCTAGTTAGAATCCTATGGAATCATGAGTGATGAATAATAAGCAGACTTATCCGAGTAGATTGCCTTGTTGTACCCGTTGTTTTGATTTCAGACGAGAGAGCTATTTGGACACAGAGTTCATCTCGACCACAATTCAAAATGACCTCGCAGCTTCACCAGTAATCAGAAATGTTGGTTAATAAGACCGCCAAATCAGCACCACTCATTGTCAAACCCCGAAAATAGCACAAAATCCTGCTTAATTGAAATATATCTGGTCGAAACTTACTTATAGCCAGCCTCCTTAAAGAACCCCGCTCAGTCAGCCGCTATCCTTATCTCCAAGGGGGTATGCGCTACCTTTTCACTATGAAAGGAAGAGAAAAATAACGATTCCAACGCAAGGACATTAGTAATCCATTACACAATTCAACTCTACAGGTATCTTTGGTAAATCCATCTCAATGAATCCCGGAAAGCAATAAAAAACTTCGTCTAAGTGCGTTCAATCTTGTTTCCTACTACACTGGTCGATTTGGTGACGAATATCGCAGTGTTGTCATGGTTTTGCAAAAGTTATGGAAAATTCCCAAACATTGTGGCCTCCTAGCGGAAAAACAAAATGCAAGAGATTTATGCAAAGTGAAAACCTCGTACAGGATGAAAAATTACTGTCCTTTGGCAAACGATTTCAAATATGGGCCACATGTCTTCCGAGCTCGCTCATCCTAAACTCGCACTTCGTCGTAAGTATAACCATCTGGAAACCGCATTCTTTCCAAAATCGTGACTTCACAAAGACGACTATTGCATCGCTTGCTTCCGTGTCCCATTGACACTCAGAAAGAAGGGTTAGTAATCACTTCCGGAATATTTGATGTAAACTTGTTAAAATTTCCATCTGCAAACTTACGTCCGCATTTCCTTCATCCTTTACGAGTCCGCATCTGTCAGCGACCGCGGTTCATTAATTTTCGCAAACAATTATATTTCCCTTTTCAAGTCCTAGTACAGCACCAGAAAATGTTTGTGAAACCACCTTGGAGATATTTTTGCTGTGTATTGTCTATTCGTCATAGTTCGTTTGTATTTCTTTTCCCGCGTACGACATCAAATTTCTGAGACATCCGGGATCTGAAAATAGTGTGGGCTATCTCCACTAGAACTGAGGTCAGTGCAACACTTTTGCTTTTCCAGCAACCCAGCTTTAGTTCAAGTTACTTGTAAAATTGCATCGAGGACATCCGATCATCCTACCCTGATGACCAGTCCGATAGCTCACAAACTCCAAAATCACACAGCTTTTATTTTACCTCGTGACCGGGAACTTGAAATGCACCAATGGATTTCTGGGAGAACGTCAATACCTTCGACCCATGACTGGCCATACGGATCTTACAATTTTCAACCACAATGATCCCGGTAGAATTTCTCGTCCATTTACCAAATATGCATGCCGTTCATTGGAAATTTTGAATGCTCTCCTTAATTGTTCCTTATCTTCTGTACCACGGAAAAAGAGTCTGTAAAATAAGCATCATCAGTAGATCAAAGCTCTTTCTCTGTCTCGACCAAATCACAAATTCCCGGGCCCAGTACCACATACTGAGAATTGCGGATATCCCTTAAACATAAAACTTGCATTCGCAAAAATTTATTTCCGAATGTAACGTTTGAAGAGAACGTTGCTTACAGTTAGCCACAGCAAGTAGTCTACTTCTGACATCATTGGCTCCAAAATGAACGAAACATCTGCCGCGGCTGTTTCCAGGAAGCTCAAAATCCTCACTCAAGAGGAGGTGAATGATCCTGATAATTCATCTTCCTAGAAGTGATCAATCGTTGGCCACACCCGGTCACTTCGATAGCAACAAAAGGCTTTCCTTAAAGCTTGACCGTCATTAAATCCTCGATCGTGTCGAGAATTACTTCAGTTGAGACACCGTTCGCACCGGTTGCGCGCACCTCTGATAATACAAGGTTTTATTGAATGCCATTTCTCCAAGAACCGTCCAGCAATATTACGAAACCCGACCCTTATCGATTCGACTACACTGGTCCTTTCTCCATTCTGGGCGCCTTTTCTGGACTAGAAGTTAAATTGCTTTCCTTACTAAAGCAATTTAGTCGGCATTGTTGACAAAATCGAAACTTCTTCATACTCATTCAAAACATGTTGTTTGGTTGTCAGACATCAAAATTCTTTAGATTGTTTTTTTTCCCAAATGTGCAGTAGCCTGTAAGATGCGGGGGTAAAAGTTCTTCCATGTCTCTTTCCACCAGAGGTATTCCACAAAGTGCGAGTATTTCGTCCATTTTGTTCTCGACATAAATCTGCTTTCTACGAGCTAATGACAATGCTTTTATCTTGATATGCACTAACGATTCTAGTGCAATATCCGCTATTTTTTGTCCCAGGCTGATCTCTGCAGCCCGTCAAAAGACCGCAACTTACCGTAAAACCCACGCAACATTATTAGTAATATTGTTATTTCACACGAATTTGAATACAGATCATGTGCCCCCGGAGTCATAGCGAGGGAAGAAAAAATATGCGAAAATCCCGATAGCAAAAGAAACATTATGCAGAGTTCAACACACGTGATGGGTCATCCATTCTCTATCGCCGTGTCATTGGTGATCCATGATTCCTCGGTGGGTATGTTACTACCCGGTTGGGTAAACCAAAGTAGAGGGTTGGCTTAGGGAACCTTACCCAGATCTTTCTATTAAACTATCTGACATACAGGGCAGCAGGAAGCTCTGAGGATTACACAGCCCACTGAGAACCGATGATTGGTGCTTCAGATCGTGAGCATTTCGGATGGGACTCGACATCCAGAGTGCTTACTATGAGCTTTCGCTGCGGAAGTCGGTGAACATACAGCTATAGGCTTCGCAGGCCGTTAGTGGTTCGCTTGGAATCAGAGTTGAGCCATCTCTCCTTAAGTGTCCGGCATTCGCTTTTGATTGCACACTATCGTGCAAACACTTCCTCCACGAGAAAGTTGCGTACAGGACTTGTTCGGCAGAGGCTCTTTGAGACACGCAGTCATTTAGGAGCGTTACGAGATGCATTTAGGAGGAGCAGCCAACCGGGCGCTTTTGGAGACCCCTGTAAGTCTGCAGATGTCCATTCTGTGCGAAAGCGCGTCTCACGCACACGAATGCGACTAAGCCTCTTACGGAAATCAGTGGGAAAAATGTGTACTGAACTGAAATAAACTTCTTTATTTGTCCGTCAAAACATTTTGTTTTCGTTTTTACTAAAGTAAGTGGTTCTCTGACGACGTAATCCGCCTTAGGAGGACATGGCCTTTGAAATCTCGTCATACTGGCATATTTTCTTTGTTCGTATACTGCTTCGTTGGTTGTATTTCCCTTCTCTTTTTCCTACCTCGGTTACTAAACAGAGAACAAGAATGTCACCCGACCATTTACTCTATACGAGTTGATTGTCTTTGAGAATTGTGTTCCATCATGACCTCAGGTGTGCAATTAATTCTCTCCTGTAGAATTTGCAACGATTCAAATCAACCACCCCACAAGGATCACACCAAGTGCGTTTCCTGTTCATTTTCAAGCGCAGAAGAGGCGCAAAATAGTCCTTACCCCATCCCACCTTCTCCGGAATTTGACCATCAGTGATTCACGGTTCCACAAATTGATTGCAACGTGAGTAACATTCCCCTAATGAAATTAAGTAGGTTCGCCTTCTAGGCGCTTCATTACATCCAGAAATTCCTCATTTTTGTCTATCTTCTTTCTTGTCCAATTTGTTGTCACCATTACCGTGATCAGATGTGTCTCATCCTGAATGTCGAACAAATGGGGGCACATAAACTAGCGAATTCATCTGAGACACTTCTACACGAATAAAGAGGACATTTAATAGCATTGACGTCCGAGAGATAATAGCCAAGCAAATTCTATGGTATATTGTTCCATTTATATATGGGAGAAATATCAACAATCTAGAATGTTGCATGGACTGAAGGAACTGAACGTCTTTTTTACTTGTCTATCGAACGGTTTCTCAGTCACGTGGACGCTGCTTATTAGAGAGGACAATTGTTCAAACTCCTTCCAGTCACCATGGCCGGCTGTGGCGAAGCGTATAAGGTCGTCACGTTTGGACGTGAAGGTCGCCGGTTCGAGTCCTCCCACCGCCGATCAACTTCCCCTCTTGGCAGCCCTCTGTTGGCCATGGCTCCCGTTCTGAAATATAATGTATACTTTAGTTTCATTAATAAAGGGAATAAGTGATTAGAAAAAAATACAAATTGTGACAATTTGTATTCATCTCTGCTTAGACGTAGTGCTTCTTTTCTGATGGATGTTTTTATTACAGCTTTTTCTCCGGAATACCGCGAGCCTGTCTTGGTTGATCCAATCCAGTCAGAAGTCCCAACATTATCTGACCGTGAATTGCAAAATGCATGCGGCAACTAAGCGATGATGTTTTTCTACAAACGATCTAGTTGAACTTTTGTCAATCATGTATATAGGCTAGAAAGATCCTCTTTGAACATCGTGACCTCATTTGTTCACCGTTCGCTCAAGTCTGTGTTTGATGCTTTCTTCTGCTTTTCTTCCATATCCAGCTGCATTCCATCACCTCTCCTTCTTCGTATACTGGGAGCCTTTGATTATTCCAGCTGCTAGTGGGATGGATCTTTGATTATTTTTCCGGCAGAATGTAAAGCACCTGGTTGGACAGGAAACGTCTAACACTTTGGTTAAATATCCCAGAATTCATCCGGGGTTTTTATCTTTGCTCTAACTGTTTCCCAGTTCTTGATGGTTAATATGCGAAGCGTGTCTTCTTCCGGAACAACTGAGCGTCGCTATTTGGGCAGTAGTAAGAATCGAACCGGGAGCTTTTGGACTATAGTGCTCTATTTTTGACCGACTGCCTATCTGCTTTACGAATGAAACAACAGTGCGCTTCATTTTCCACAGACGTCGTAGCTAACAGAGGGTTCCCCAGTGGGGAGGTCGGACGACGGCGGGAAGATTCGAACCCGCAACTCCCAAATTGAAATGTCATTGCACTGACCACCGCCTTGCCACCAGTCTAAGGATACATCTAGCACCTCTTCTATATGCACTTGCTGGAGTGGATCCACTGAAATATGTAGGAGTTTCCAGCAAAAAAACTTGTAGTGATCATGCCACATCTTTTGACACGTAAAGTAACCCGGAGGATAATCGTTTCAAATAAAAAGCTGCGGTTCTTTGAAGCAGAAGAAAACAAAAACCCTCTTTATCACTTAACGTTCTCTCTTCCCTCCTGTTAATTTTGTTGGCTTTCTACTGGCGGACATCAAAAAAACTTCGTACGGCAATCGTCAGTGGTTGGTAGTGAATCTTTTATACAACTGACTGATTTGTTGATCACTGTCTGTCCGCGTGGAACAAATACTGCCAGACCCTATCCACCCCTCTCTTTGACTTCTTGAAGTGCGGCTGTCAAATCACGGCATGCTTCACTTTCCGTTTCATATTTCAACCAATGCAAAGCTAGGTTTCCCCTACCTACCCTGGCAAATTGGAGACAAACCTCCGCGGAATCTCCGAATGATTTCCGGCAATTATTCCCATTAACTTTGTCGATTTTTTTCGTTTCTAATAGAATAATGAGTACTAACTTCATTTAAGATAAAAGTTCCGACAATTACAATCCAATGCAAATGTACTTTTTGTCACATAATTGAGTTGATCTTTCGTTTATGCTGTCATGCTCCTTGATTGCGTAAACTATTGCGAGCTCAGTTGGATCGGCGCGGCTAAATGTTCTAGCTCGAAATCAAGATCCACTCGGATGGACTCATTCCCTATTGGTTAACTTGCTATTGCCGTGGTTTACACACTGATTCCCCCTTTGAACTCTGTTATCTCACCCATAGGCAGGCACGCACACGCGGGCTAACACGCAAATTTGCGTTCGTATTCGTCAACACCTCCAAGTGATTGGTCAATGCATTCCCAAGCTTCTATGGACAGATGTTTGGCCGATCGGCAAGAGACGCGAGGGACAAAGGGAGAGAATGACAGACACACGAGCACATACCGGATGACGGTGCCGAATAAACCAAGAAGTCACTCTCATATTCAACATCCACACCGTGTGGTTCTATGCATTATAACAGTTTCCTCACAACCGATCTACATACGCTCAGCAGGACACTAAGAAATCCGGGGAAAAGTTTCGGACATATCCTACTTTTAGGGAACTGATACCGGGAATTTCGATAAGCTCCAGCTTGAGTACACATTAAATCGGTGGATTCTGTTATATGTGTTGCGTATGTACGCTTGCAGAGTCCATGAGTTACCCCTCGTGAAAGCTGGTTGTCATCCGATCCGGTGAACGTTTCCTGCCATGCTCGGTCGTGCTTATTGGCTTTCCGGATTGATTGTGCTATTTCATTTGTCCGCTCTGTGTAACGTGTTCCTATCCGGAATTTATGTGGCCGAAGCTGAGCCCAAACATGTTCTTCCATCAGTACCCACACCGGGAATATATACACATGACAAGGTGCAAATTCAAATGACACGATTCAGTTCGTCACCCGGGACGCGTGATGAACAAAAACGAACATCAAAGGTGGTGGCATTAAATTTGAACCAGTCCACTCATACCAATCCAGACGTTCCCGTGCACGTGGGTGGTTTGGGCCTGGCCTCGACCGTACACAATCGAATTAGTCTGGGTTCTTTGACAAAGATGGAATCGAAAGCATCGATTTCTCTTCGACCCTCGGAAACCTCGACCAAAGTGACGGACCTAGGCTGGATAGAACCCACTGTGGGGATATCAGGAACGCCGACGGCAAAACAAAGCGGGAGATATGAGGATGTCAGCGTTCGTGTTATGGGTCAGTCAATCGACCCTCGAGTGATTAATGATCTGACTCCGGATGTGTCTCCGTTCAAGGCTCGCAAGTTACGAAAGATCCTTGCCGGTTCTCTCGATCGCGAATGGACATCAGAAACTGCTCCGAGGGTTCTGCGTCAACGTGGTGTGGCTGGCGCCAGTGGGTTGGCCCCGGATGGTATTATGACCTCTTCGCCTGTGGACGCGAAGTTGGTCAATGAAGCATATAATTTGAATTTCACACTTCGACACGATTCTGGTGAATCATTTATATTTTCTGAACAACAGGCAAAGTTGTTCCGTTCGTGGTTAATTGAAAAAGCTACGTGTGAAATGGAATTCATATGGGAGGATTTGGGCTCCCTGTTCTGGCCCCGGTGGATTCGCCGGGGGGTTTGTCTAAACAAACCGAGTCAGTCATGCTCATGGCCACCGGGGATGAAATGCCAACCCTCGGGTTCACGTGCTCTCCGCCTATTACACTGGAAATGTGAAGATGCTGCCCAAATCCAGTCACGCAAACGAGCGGCCGAGCAGCGTAATCGCCGTCGGAATGCAATTAACACATTTCATTCACGTTTTCAAGACATGCAACCAGCTGGCAACGATTTCGTTCTCCCCTCGGTCGAGAATGGTGCTTTGTCCCGACTAAGTTTGCGTGACACACACAACATGATTCCCGTTTCTGGTCTCCCGATGATGCGAGTTCAGCTCCGCGCTCCTCGATGGCCAACCGAGACAGCTCAGACTCCCGTGGACAAACGTGAGCCGGCAGACGAATTTACTCGTGAGGAGCGACGCAAACGTCGAGCACGAAGACTGATCAAACGATTAAGTGTAACGGCAAACGGGTATCATTGCTATTGGCAAGTACAAAAGTATTTAATTAGCGATCGATGCTCCTGTCTTTGTTCGTAATTCAGTGTTTACTTTTTTCAATGACCAACAGATGAGACGGATAAAACAACTGACTTGTGCAGTAAGTCCGAATGAAAGCATTTACCGTTTCGTTCCGATTATTTAAGTTCCCTTCCTGTACAGTTATTTGTAGATTTCAATTCTGTCTTCATTCTATTCATTCTTTTTAATCATATCCTGTTCGCTGTATCTTTCCTTTCTTGGCACAAACTAGACCAAAAATGATCCAGTGACGACAGAATGAATTTTGCTTTTTTTGTTTCAAATAACTGGTTCAAATTATTTGTCTACCTCAATTTTCCCAACGTGATTAGTTGTGCACATAACCAACGTGACTCAGAATGCCCAGTGGATATCGTATTCTTCTTCCACTGTTTATCACCCACAATATTTTATCATAGGTTTTCTTCGAACTATGTTCTTGATGTTTATATCATGCGAGGAGTTGAAAACGCAATTTCGTACTGGTGTTTATTCGTCTGCTCAGATCGAGGTTGTTACGTGATTTCAAAACGTATTCGATAATGGGATTCTTATTGAGAATGTTCAAATAGCTCTGTGGGCTTCACGCGGAATTCGCCAATATTTATCGATTTTGTACGACCCAGTGGTAATTGTCACTCAAACTATGGATAGGAATCCCTATGTTGATCGACGAGAACGGATACTATTTCCATATTTTGCCGTTACCACTATATGCGGTATTTTGCATCTACATGTCTCACTTTGTCTCCGTAATTCGTTTCCATTACCAATTATGTTTTTCAAATGTCTGCATACATTAACCGGGAAAATAATTTGTTGTTTGGACTCCACTTCAACTACCATTCAGTCGGTATTATACTCCCGCGGACTTTTTTTTTTATGCACTAACTGGCACGAACACATGCGCACATACACACACACACACACACACACGCACACACACACGGAGATCGTGATTATATTACGGTAATCACTTCATTACAAATGGTTTATTAAAGTTTGCTCGTGCAGTGTCACAGTCGTTTGTTTATTTGGAGTCCTCACGGCTTCCTGACCGGCGGCACATATCTAAACGAAAATAACATCAGCAAAAAATTCGAACGTTTTATGGAAGTTAACAAGACAAACTAATCTTGGAGATGCAAGAGAACGAACATGCTTAGACACGTGCACAAGCACACATACACGCAGGCACGCACGCACGCACGCATGCGCGCACGCATGCACGCACAAAAGTGGAAACGGGAGAATTCGAGGGCACCAGAGATGGACATCCGAGTGTGGCAGGTACACTTTCATATATACATTCGGTTTTCTTATTCCTTCTTTGCCTCGACATTTATCAATATTCATTGTATATCCACAGACTCACGGTTATATGAAATGGCAATCGAACATTTTCTGTGTTTTTGCTCATTTCGGCTAATCTGATGAACAAATTGGGGTTGGCATTGGAAAGAGGGCAAACACCGCTTTTTGTTCACTTTCTAATCGCACAATGGTTCTCAAGGAGACTGAAAATGGTTCCGTCTGGAAACCGAAGGAGAAGCATTGTATAGAACGGTTTAACTTAAATGGCCTTTATCGTCCGAAGTGATCAGTTGGAAATGGTGCTTCCATTAAAATGAGAAGCTTAACTGTATGAATGATTTCATAGATTGGTATTGAATACGTGGATTATACCTGGGTCGGTATACATTGCATCACGTGACTGGGGTAATAAAAAGTGTGCAGCACAATGAGAAATTATGATCTCATCAAGTGGACATTTACTTATCGAAGATGGAAACCCAATTCAAAAATAACGTGCCCAGTTTGCTAGAAAATCCATTCCATTTCATTGGTGCTTCTCAGATTGGCGCACCAAGAAGGAAATACATTTGGAATGGGATTGCAAAAAGCCGAAGCTGAATAAATCCTGTCAGCCAACCATCGATCACACCGAACCCAATCTGATGATTTGCCCGCCAAATGATCGAAACATTTTGGAGGTTTGCAGAAAACGTGTAACCGGGAGGGGGGATGGTTTTCGAACAGGTATTGCTAATTTGTTTTGAGAACATTTAGTTGAAGCCGGTACTTTTTCATACTGTGACTTTGATGAATACATGTGCATTCGGTTGTATCCATGCGTAAGGGATGCAGGACCTGTGGTTATAATCCTGTGCTAATTTATCATCCGTACAGCCAATCATAGAAAAGGTTCCTTCACGCATAGTACAATGAGGTTTCCTGATCTTGAACGACCGTGATAACTTCTCACAAAAAGGGAAGTTGGACACAATTAAATCAAAAAATAATCTTCCAAGACACCCATGCCCAGTGACCGAAACTGTTCGCATTAGTCATATGTTTCAGTACATGCAATAAACTCCTTCCTAAATGGCTTTACTGATCAAGAAACTGATAGAGAGCAACGGTTTAAGGTCGGTGTCGATGAACTGTCATTTCCCGTTTCCTATGTGATTTCGATCTCTACTTCTTATTGCAGTCAGTCAAAACGATAACATTTATTTCGATTCACTGGTGTTCCGCAAAATTTGCCAATTTCTCAAATCACTAATTCATTCTATGGATGGTTACCTTCCACCGATCAATTCGCTTTGTCACACACACATGAGAGGCCGTTATTTTCCTCGGCTCTTACGAACAGGTCTGCTTCCGCAGAAATTAGCCGTAGGTAGTTCAAATTCGCGTTAGGTAATAGAGATCGGTCCTAAACGCGACGGTTCGTACCTTGTTTAACATCGCGTCAGTTTTGATTCAGTTTTTATTAATGGGAAGAATGATACGATTTCGAAAAACATTCGGTTTCTAAGAAAGAACTTGAATTCTAGATTCGTTTTAACTGGGATTGCCTTCTATTAGTGGTACCGGCGTGTGGCCTTCGTCTGCGTGTTAAATACGGAAAGATAACGAATACTATCGGGGTGCTTGTAATTCGTTTTACTCTTCCCGACCACATACGAGAATAAACAAAGTGAGAATTATATAACGCCCAGTTACGAACTTAAGTGAACATAAACGAAGGCTGAATTCTTACCAAAAGAAAACTGACCTCTGACCCATGGCAACCATGGGGTCTGTGTAACTAGCATTTATGTAAGGCAAACTCTTTAACACATATGAACTCATCCTCAACATTTCCCGGCCAGTATTGGCCGGCGGTGGCCAAGCGGATTAGGCCGTCAAGTTTGGACGTGAAGGTTGCGGGTTCGAATCCTTTCCCACTTGACAGCCCTCTGTTGGCCGCGGCCCCGTTCCTTAAAAAAAGATGTACATTGTTGTTTCATTAACAAAGGAAGTAAAGATAAAATTGCTGGCCTATAATAAAATTAGTAGTTCCAACAGTGTTTAGTTACTACCATGAGTTGAACAATCAACTACCCCGAGTCACGACCGAGATAACTGCTAGATGTCTTATGATATTGATTTGATCAGCCATTTCGGCTTACATTCTGAGATATTCGGTGTGCTTTGTTAACGTCAATGTCAGTACAACTGTAGTTGAACTAATACATCACGTGACGTCCGACTAGAATCACATTGATTCAGAATAATTCTCCCGGTAATTGGGAGAATGCAAAATTCGGCAGTGTTCGGTTTACGACCGGACTGAGTTTGTGAAACGAATCACCGTGCACATGGTCTCTCGCGAATTCCAGTCTGATCCAAGCGACTCTTCTTTTCGGACTGGGTCAGCTTCGGTTTTCATTGACAACAAATATCGATACATTCTCTTGGCTAACTATTGTGAATGAATCTTGAGCGTAGGAAGGTACCTTTTCTTTGGGCGAGGTAATACTCCTGACGGGACCATGAACGATCTCTACAAGTGTGTGATTTTGCACTACAGATGTACAGTTTGTGCGATTTAACTGTTAGCCAATAAGCCACGATTTCTATACGACTGGAAACGAACGATTTTGGAAGGTAGGAAAGCAGACGCGTAAAAGTTTGTACCAGCTATGATGCAGAAAGACGATTCACAGACCAATCTTAAATAACACCTCCAGTAGTCCGATAATTTACGTTGGATTAACATTCACTTTCTGCCTGTCTTTCACAACCTTGGTCCAAAATTCACAAAGGGAATTCAAACTGTAAGCATTTTTACTTAGCTAAGTGAAATATGCTGCAGTATTTTTCCCCCGAGAATCTTACTACTTGTTTTCTTTTTTACCAAACGACAAATAAGGACATGTAGTACTTTCCATGGGATGTCAACACGTAGTTTATAATTACGTAACCATGAGACCAGCGTACAAATGCATCAGCCCCGGTAGGGAATTACATTAAGTCAAAGTGCCTATTTGAACCGGGGCTTGATTTGAATGTTTCTAACTATCACGGTATCGAGTGATACCGAGACTATTGAAACGATCGGTAAGGTATGTTCCATTCACTGTACGGAGGGTTCCTTTAGTTTTGTCGGAAGCGTAAGAGACCATAATCTGACTGACAAGACCATCCTATCCTTCAGTGCTGGATCACTACTCACAAACCTTGGCCAAGACGGTAAATTTTATTTCCCAACAATGGGATGAGAATGACATCAATGTCAAGATCCTGTTGGGTAGACTGTAAGACTTAGTTCTCAAATGCAAGCAGGACAAATTTTTGTAAAAAGGGAGATACAACAGGCCTAGAAATGGCAAAGCCAATTGGTTGTTGCTTGGACCTATTACTACAAACACAGTCCTGGCTAAGCTGGAGGGTGGACCCCTGCGAAGTGCCATCTATCTTATACGTAAGCATACGGAATTTACGAATGAAACGTTTATTAATTATAATTCTACCCGAGAACCCATCGAATTGGTAAGTATTTCTAACAGTGGACAATCGACTGCCGAGTTTCCGATCGAGCTGGCGAATGACGATTTTCTCGGGTTCCTCAATGTGTCCGCGCGGATTGGAAGGTAATCGCATAGAAAAGAATGCAATACTCAAATTCGGCGGGGCAATGGGTGCATTTTCCAAGCTTCGTTCTCTTCTTAACAAACTGCTTAGCTTACCGAACGTGGTAGATTTGCTTTCCGGAGACACCCGATAAAAAGCTGAACTACCTACGGAAAGCGTTGAACACAGGGAGTCACCCGGCTAGGTTCGTTCGCAGATATGCCGTTGAAGGTGTTCATCAGCCTAGAAGAAAAGGAGAGCATATTATCGTCCCCGTTAGGAGAGATAAACCTTTTGAACTGTTCACATATCGAAACTATTGGAAGAACCACGTCAAAGACTAAGCCCTGATCTGTTTCGTGAGCCACGGATAGGTCATCTAATATTTTACTCACTTGTACTATATCAGGTCACGGGTCCTGCTATTGCGCCGTATATCGGGTACACGAACAGGTGACTTTCGAAAAAAATAGCTGAACACGTCTCGGTTTCACCCTGCAACAGAACGATAAAGACAATAAAATATGGAGTCCTACAACATCGGGTTGACGGTGAACGTGAAATTGATCTGATAACAACGTTCAAGACAGACCCGAGAACACAGCAACCACTGGAATATGGAAAAGTTTCCCCATTACGGTTGGATTCATTTCCTTGAAGCCGGAACTATATAAGCAGCTTAATCTTGTGCAACCTTTGTTGTTGCTTTGCCCAGGAAAATGAGAGTGATATTTCTTGATGGATGCTCAGTCTCTACTCAAGAGTTTTGATGTTCATTTTATTCCCAACTCCTATCTACTTTTCATCCCTCGTAAGTTCTATTCAAACCAATTCTTCGGACTACGAAACTCAGGCCGACTGTCAAACTACCAAATCTGTTGTACTTATTCCTTGAATACAAGAAACAGCTACTGAGGTTTATCTGAGCAATCCAACATTCTAAATGTAACCACCTGGAATAATAGATTCTAAATAAATATTTTCGGGTTCAAATCCCTCTTCACGTTCTACTAGGCATAGGTCCGATCTTGCAAGACAAAAGGTCAAAATTTCTGGAGGAGATCCGCCACTACCAAACGACTGGAAATGAGGAAACTGACTAACTTTGAGAGGACTGGTCCCGTCGGCCAGGATGTCTAAAATTAATTATGCAAACCTCCTGGCCACCGTATGTAACTATCAAATGTTAGCCTATTCCTCAAAAGGACGAACATTTTGCAATCTGTTAGCGTGAACGCGGTAAAACACTGGTGATCCAGTTTGGAAGTTACAGTCTACTTAAAACGGGGAGGAGGGGCACGTTTCAGAAGGACCTAAACTCGATAGGTAGACGAGTTGTAATTAGCACCGTTTGCACACATGACAACAATGTACGTCCACTGTTTCTCTACAGTCGGATATTAGGGACAGGTAAATTCATACAAAGACATATCCACTCTGTGGGGCTTTCTTGTGGACTGCAGTTGGTCGATCTGTTTCTCTGATTGCAAAGGATAACTTTATATTTTCGGTCGAGAAAGACTAGTTAGTACTAAGCGATTTGTTGAAGAATTACTGGAAACCAAAATTAATTCGAGTGAACAGTGTTATTTTGCCACTGTCCAACTTGTGAATGAGCGCAACTTCGAATTTTATTGAAGCCTTTTATTGTGCATAGACAAATGTTTTTATTAAATACACTTGGCAAAAAATCGTTTCTCAAAATAGACTTAAATTCGATCTTTCAGGATGTGGATTGATTAGCTCAGTCGTATTTCAAAAGTATACTTGGCAAGTACGCATATATGGATAACCATGAAGAGTTAGAATGTTGATTTACAGGTGAATTGATTATGATTCCAACTTGACGGGAAACCTAAAATTTTAGTTTTACCTAGGTAGGTTTTACGGAATAAAATAAATATCCAATTTTTGGACAGTGGTCAGGCCGATTTCAAGCCTATTATTCCCAACTAGTCAATGATTCGAATCCCAGATCGCTCGCTCACACTGTCTGACTCGTAACCCTACGTGCGTTGTTGGGACTCTATATTTTAATGTTGCCGATCTCAGATTTCAGAATCATGGTTCCCACTTGTCACGCCCCCCCCCTCGACTGTGGGCTCTGGTGGCTGGGAATCATGTCCCTTCCACTACAATTAGGCGTTGAGTGAATTCTAAAGCATTATAGATATATATGCATATATTTATGCACGTATATATGTATACATATAGAAGCAGCAAGTAGCATAGTATCTAGATGCGTGAACACGATTTGCCCGGGAGCACACGACCGGTTTCGCGGTTATTATCGCTCGTCAGGTATGCATACCAGGTACTCTCTTGTCCAAACATCCATATACGTGTACACGCCGAATTGATATTTTTCACCAGAATCGAATCTGTAGCATCAGGAGTGTGCATGGAAGCTCTTCATCGAAGAGTTCACAGAAGAACCACAACTGTGATTCGCTGATAATTCCTTGTCAGTTGGGCTGAGCCAACCTTAGGAACGAGGGCACAATGCCCCAGAATATACATATGTATATATAGAAGTAGCAAGCAGTATCTGGATGCGTGAACAAAATTTGCCCGGGAGCACACGATTTCGATTTCACGTTTTCCTGACAATAATGAGATTTACGGACAAGCAAAGCCACAAAAATTCGAGTAATTTTCAGATCCCTGATTTTTATTCTCCTCATCTATTGTTGGTAGGAAAGTCGGTTGAACTGTGACCAAAAATCACACTTCAGAACACCATGAAATCTAGTAACTGGATTATAATTTCTCACAAGAGTGGGTCACAAGTATCAGTGAAAATTCCCTAATAGTAAACGGTAACTAGTAAAAAGGACGGTATTGACAAGGAAGTCCTTGAACCCAATATCTCTGCACCAAGAAGGATGTTGATATCATTGGTACATTGTTAATATTAACAAGAGTATTAACAAAAACGCTTACGGCACTAACAGAACGGGTAGTAGTAGTAGTAGTAATAGTTGTTGTTGTTATTGTTGCACTAGTAGTAGCAATAAATGTGGAACTGGTAGCAATAACCGAAGTGGCAGTAAACACAGCGAAAGCACTGGCCTTGTTACTAGTAGCCATAGTAGCAGTAGTGTTAGTAGTAGTAGCGGCAGTAATGTCAATCGTTTCCCCGTTAAAATAAGAGGACGAAATTTAGCGTCTGGCATTCCTCACCGGGTTGACTGATTGTTTGTAGTCAGTCTAGAGCAGAAGGCTAGAACTTGTTTCGAAGCCAACCACCCGGCGACTTACGAAACAGTTTCATCAGCTGATGTGTGAAAGAAAGTTGTACTGCATACTTGCACTATATGGCCAAAGGACTAACGGACAGCGAAATTAATCGTTGGCCTTTGGTAGTTTACGAAAATCGTGAACTGCCCCAAGCAGGACCCCTAGGTCGATCCTCTGTACCCGAATGTTGGCAAAGGGCTAGTACCAGGCACACTGCGAAATTATGGAAATGCGAGGATATCCAATGATGAGCTTGTGCGCATTGGGACAAATATCATTTGTTTTAATGACTTCTTGGCAGTTGTTCTTTATTTTCTTATCCTACCTCATCATCTTCGTCCATAGCCATGTTTCTTGTGCCAGTTAATTTGTCAAAAAATCAGTCCATCGTGTATAGAAAAATCAATGAAACAAGTGAAATAAACTGCCAATGAAACGAGGATAAATACAGAATCGATGAAGGCTATCTATCCTCTGGATCAAAACAGTAGATGCTGACGAACCTGTAATGGTCAGACGGATAAGATCGTAGTGATTGGGTTTGAAACTCGCCAGTTCGAATCTTCCCACTGCCAGTTAACTTGCTCAACTAGACGCCGTCTTTTGGCCGCGGTCCTCCTCCTGTGAAATGATGTATACTTTCGCATCATTAACAAATGATATACAAAGATAAGAAAAGCTAGGACACGTGTTTCTCAAACGGAAAGAGAAGAGGAAATTGCAAGACCGAAGCTTGAGTTTCAATTTTCGCAATTGGCCACATAAAACACGCCAATATGTATTAGAATGAGCCACCGAGCAATGCAGCAAAAATGAACATAGCCTCCGATTTCGACATGAGGTCCGGTAAAAGCTAAGTACCTAACATCGAGTAGGCAGAAAATTTTGGGCAACACTTTCCCAGCCCATAGTGGTCACCGTTCCAATGCATTTTTAATAAATTGTTTCTCGGATCTATGTATGGGCACTAGTGATGAAAGGACAAGTTACATTTAGGATTTTGTCAAGTAATACGGCCAAATCGGGTGCCCAGAGTTTAATGGTTTTACGGAATATAGAGGAAAGTTCACCGATTTCCTACAAGCCGAAATATTTTTGCCTATTTGAGATCATTCACTCTGGTGCAATCCACAAGATTAGATCGACCAACCGGCTGGCGGTAATTCGGACAGCCACTGTGATTACACCCGTTGCCAGACGTTAGACTTGCATGCCAGATCGTTTGGACATGTTGCGCACACCAATATAGTTCTGAACAACGCACTGTTATTGCGGATGTGGTTTTTTTAGCATTTGACCATCATTTCTTGTTTGCAAGATGTGACGAACATCACCGGACGTTGCGCTACCTGACCCAACATGTTCTGTGTCTAGTCGGATTAAATTAGAAAAGGCTTGAAACAAACCTACTCTGTTTCATTGTTGACGTTCCTATTCCATCAATATCACCGTAACTACACCCTGGTTGTTGTTCCGTATAAATTCAATCCAATAACACCAGGTCATTAAACCAGTGTTTATTTTTAATTTCCGGGCCTGAGCAGTTGATGTCCACCAAAACGTAAAACTTTCTCAGAATTGACCCAATGCATCTCTCGTCTGCCGTCTTCTTTGAAATCACGGACGTTGTTATTGTTCCCCATGTTGTCAGGAATACGGTGGCCGGGGCATGTTTTACACGTGACTGTTGTACGCAGGTGATGCTTGGTAGATGGTTCGTAGTGGTCAGTTGTTGATATGGGTAAAATAAGTAAGAACTTTACCCAGTAGACTGGCTCATGTAGGTACAGTTAGCCAATCGGGTTGGGGCCCTCGAGATCCCCGAAGAGGTGAATGCAGACAGTGGGTGATGTGGCTCCGTGCCACAGTCAGTGGAATTCTTGCATTTGAAATCTTTTCTGTTCTCGATAGTTCTTGAACCTGCTATTTTATCGTGGATCATCCAAACTCACCGTTCGTATTTTGTTTGAACAGATTATGCTGTGATGTAGCAATCAATGCATGGTTAGTGGTCGTGCAAGCTAATCTGAACTGAACTGCTGTCAGGTAACTCTGGTTCATATATTTTTCCGGACTTATATTTTACGCTTTTCAAGTCTCTATTTTAATCACGAACAGAAATTGTCGAAATGTGATTGGCAGTTTTGACAGTAACTATTTATTCTTCTCCAAATTTGGTCTATTGAAAAGTCACGAGTCATTCGAGAACAACAACACTCCGTCCGGGACTGTCACTTTAATTTTAGTTTGAAAAGAATGTTTGCTATCTTCAATGGACATTACAGGTCAGACCAACCTGGAAGTAAACTGACATGAGTGAATTTGTGCCGAAACTGATTTTGACTAACGTGAAAGACCGATAGTAAATACCCCTTACCGAACTGCAAGGATGGGGAAAATTTTTGTCGTTCCAATCTTGATCAAAGCGATACTGACTAGGAAAGCCACTCGAGACATTCGAACAAACATTCGATCAGTCTTTTCATCGAAGACAAAATAGGTTGGCGAATAAACTCCATCAGTGTAGAAACTAGATAAGCGGTGCGTAGAAGAATGACAATGTTCGTTGTCTCTAATCGCTTAAGAAAAAAATGAAACATGAATATCCGATTTGCTCTTTTTGATCCTAGAGAAGGAAGATGAATGAAACAGATGAGGATGTCAACTGTGTTCAGGACTAATAAGGGAACATTTATGGCCGGTTGCCTTCGCTGCCAGCTAACGTTTCAACACTGTACGATGAACAAACGAAAAACACGTGAGGATAAAAGTACGAAGACGAAATTCGATCGTTGATATGATAGATCTTTGCTCGTTACACATTGGACTTCCTTATGAGGTCTTTTCATGTGCCCGGTTTTTATAGCACATCCATAGTGATGCAGTGATGGTGTTCTAAAGTTATACACAACTTGCACGAAGGAACAACACATATGAACATTATGATCACGTACAAACCACTCAACGAATAATCAGTGCCGGTGGGAAAAGTCAATTGGGTGAACAAACGTGACGGAAACAAGGTTATTTCCCCCCACCCCCGTGGTCTACGTTAATCCACCGTGTGAACTGAAGTCCGGAAATATACTTTCGGACTTATTATGGTTATCGTAATGCCCGCGCAAGTGGGCAGAACTGGCAACGAGTGATGAGAATGACGAACATTTATTTGACGAAGCAGTGACTGGCCTAACACGTGTGTCTCAGCTCATTAGGCCAAAAAGAGACAAAGACCATTTCAAGACCTGCAAAGATTTCAGGTTTCGCATGCCACAATTAGAAATGTTAACTCCGACAGGAATGTTGTTTTCCAATCTATCGAAGAGCTATGAAAACGGACCTCATTTTGCATTGGTTACTTTCGAAGAAACCAACATAAGATGTAATGCCACTTCGTTACTACTGGGTTCTGTGCTTCGTGAATCACGTGACAATTCGCTGACATGTGTGCGCTTACTTATTCATAGAAAACATAACCCAAATATTAGATTTAGTAGCAAGTCGTGTGCAGTTGCAATCTGTCGACTTTCGTTATCCAGCAGCTTAATACGTTGGAAACGTTCTAACGGACTGCAGACGGTGGTACGCTTACTTTGCATTCCACTATTCCTTTATACCAGAATGTTCCTAGATTGATTGCTCATTTAAGTGGTGCGGAGTCTCGCAGGGTTTCTCGAAGTCTGACAGTTTGCATCTCCTCAAAGAAATCATTACACGTGTTTGGAGCAATTCTTTAATTAAGTTTCCATATTTTTACCCACGTAGTGCGGCCATTTGCTAAAAAACACCGAGAAGAGTGTGTACTTATAGACAGAATTCCTAATCGCGTTCATGCTAGAATTCTTATCTTGACCAACTAACCGGTAATTGCAGTGTTTGAAGACAACAGATCATAGTATAACAAATCGCCAAGGGTACGGTGAACTTTCGGCTACTGTTACACTCTTTCTCACATTCGGTTACCTTAGTGGAGCATATATATATATATATTGTAAAGGTTAGAGGCGCACATTGAGTTGCAACATTTTTGTGACATCTCGATCCACACTTGTACGGGCTGCCAAACATGAATATATATGTATATATACATATACATAAATACAACTGATTTGGTATGGAAGTAAATCATTCCGTGATTATGTTTTCGCTTTTTAAATCAATGCAAGAAAGTCGACTCCTGACTGAAGCTTCCAAATAAGTCTGCGCTACGTTTGCGTTTCAGCAAAAGTATAACCTGGAGCAATGTCTGACGTCTAGAAGGTAAAAAAAAGCTGTCCCCTGAAAGTTTGATTTTTTACCGTTTAGTCACGGTTTCTATCAGACATCACTCGTGACAACACTAAAGAGGTGATGAGACAAACTTCCGGGCTTGTTTCTAACTGGCAAAATATCCTTGCTATTGCACTAAAACTTTCTTTTTCCTGGAAAAAAACTTCGTTGCTTCACTAAACAGTTTGTCCGGGCGAACGAGCTTATGAATTCACAATTTTGCATGGAACATACCTCACACACAAACTGCAAGTTAAACTCTAAGATTTGGTTACGTCATTTCATTTGATCAATTACTGTCCCTGAATCCTCTATGTGACTTCGTGTGATTCATTTTTTTGAACGAATTACAAGTGGATTGGTCGCTAGCTTTAATGAATATCATTATGGTATTGTTAAAAAATTTTAAAAATTACTAAGCTGAAAAGCCCTCAATCAGGCAATTGTCAAAGGATTTCGAATATCAACGTAATCAGTCGAATATATCAGGTCACGTGCAGAATTTATTATGAACGTTTGCTCCTTCGCCGAGATGTTCTCGTCCTCATCCTCAGTAGTTTATTGAGAGGTCCAACAAACCCGAAAACGGGTGGGACGAATGAATATGTGATTCATAGTGTCTGACGCAGGATTCGAAACGTCCGTTGGTGATGTGAACCTCATCGGTTATTCGTGTGCTAAGAGGTTGACAAAACATGTGACTGGCAAAATCAGTTTTTTTGTTATATTCCCGAAATACCAAAACACAACTACTTAGAAGGAGATAACAATCAGATTCTGTCTGTTTCGTGTCATTTCCAAATTTTCATGTTATCGCAAGCCAAATCCAATTTTCCTCTCTCCACTGACGACAAATCGAAGCAGACTGCAAAAAACGACTATTCACTTTTACGAAAGACAATTAATCGGCATAGCGCATGATGTGTACTGACGGTTGCATTGCAGTTCGCCAGCACATCCAGTGGGATAATTATACTACTTAAAAGGAAGTTTCCATGTCTTAAGTGTCAATGAGGTAAGAGTTGTCTAAGAATTGTCCATCGGAATGAGGAAACTTTCTCGGATAGGACAATGCAAATCGTTTCATCGTCAGCGTTTTACTTTTCTTGTCGACGAAACGACAGCGTGCATCATTTTTAAGATGCAGGCCTTGACCAAAAAACGGCTGTCAAATGGGGAAGTTGATCGGCGGTAGGAGGATTCGAACCCAAGGCATTCAAAGATCATACGTCAAGACATTAACCGCCTGACCACTACTGATCAGAGTGAGTGCGTCCATCTATGGCATTTACGGAAATTTGCTAAATCAACACAATCTGAAAGCAAACAAATAGTACGATGCAGGAAAAAAAGATCAATAATTTTTCATACGTCCAGCTAGGTGCGATAGTCCTTGTGGACCCGTATTTCAATCGAATGCACGTTAGTCGATACCGAGGGTCTTGTGTATTGTAAAACAAGGTACTCGTTTGGAAGAGTATTTTCCTCCATTCGTTCTGTCGATACACTTGCTACAATAGTCCAGCCATGTAGTTTTCCGACCGGATCAGCCACGAGACATTTGCAGCGATCGAGCTTGAGATACGATAAACACCATTGGTTCGGAAACTGAGTGTAGGCGACAAGATGCCCGGCAAAGTAGATGTGAGTTGATCGCGGATTGCAAACAGGGAAAACGACAATCGTGAACAGGTTTTTTAAATTGACAATCACGGCACATGTGACCGGTGAAAAATGTGCCATTTTGTGCAGTCTTTGCATACGGAAATTCGATACAGTCCGATAGGGCCAAACGTATTCCGAAAAAGCAGTACTGAGTATTTTTCACGGTACCCAGTCGACAGATTGCTAAAGGTTCACGGATCGGTCACTCATCCAACGTACGAATCTGTATTTGCCGATATAGTCGTAGGGCACGAATGTTTATAGAATAGAATACACGATAGTGATGATTCTATTTCTAACTCAGCCCTATGTAACCAAACTTTGCTGATACGGATCTCATTTTTTTCGTGCATCAATCAACCACTGTTCCATGTTAATGAACAAAAATTCATCATTATTTGGCATTATTCCCAGTGGACTAATGAGGGACTCAATCGACCGCCTTGATTAATCAATGATTAGGTTTTCTCAATTCATAGGACATTCGAGTAAAATCCTGAATATTTTGGTTGTAAAACGGTTCACAAATAACGCTTTTGCAAAGACCGCAGAAAATCTGTCTCGATTACTAGTGCCGTGCAAGAATACCTGTGTGTACTTATGTGTGCATGTATGTTTATATGCACTTGTGCATGAATGTCTGTGTCTGTGTATGCATGTTCAGATGTGTGTATGCATGTATGCATGTATGTATGTATGTATGCGTGTGTATGTATGCATGCATGTATGTGTGTATGTATTTATTTAACAATTCAGCTAAACTCAGTCCTATTCGGATTTGCAAAGTGATCTGAAATAAACTTTAATTTGACCACTGAGTGATCAAATTGACCAAATTTAGGCAAGCATTCGAGCCAAAAGTGGTACTTCTTACGGCTATTTCCTCCAAAAATTAACGTTTTTTGATAAACGTGTTCCACTAACCAAAAGACCATGACTCCGTAATGCAAATCACTTTCAACCGTGTCAGATTTATGAAGTAACAAACAACTCCGCTTTCAGCTTCCAGTTAGAAAATAAAGTCAGTCGATGAACTTTAATCTCGACTTTGAGTAAATTTCCAGTTGAAGCATATGATCAATACGACAAAAACGTAGACAATGCTAATCCTGTATTGGTACACGTTGGAGTACAAACAAACGCAGTTCAAAAAACGACGCACGAAAATGAGTAGAGATGTACAAATGGTCACTGTTTCATGCTATCAATGAATATGCTGCCTCGAACAGCTTCTTCCCAGCTCACGATTCACTGTGAAAATGGATAGGATAGACAACGGGACTGTCTTCACTCACGCAGATACGAGAAGCCTGGACAATCAGTGGGAGATGAATTCGGGGATAAAATGTTGTCTTTCTAAGTGCTGAGTGAAAAGGTTAGTAATGAAACACCAAACCGTTTGAGAGTATATTGTAATCATTAAGTATCATAACATGCCTATTAATTTCAGCACAACGAATTAGTGACACGGTTTCCCGTAAAACATTAGGAAAGTACCGAAAGGTAGTAAAGTTTTAAAACAGTTATATAAGTTGACAAACGAGTGAACAAGTTACGGAAATGCGTTCAGTTTCTTTGATATAATGACAAAATATAGTAGTCCGTTTGCTTCATGGAACAGAGAGAGTTCAAGCCTGGTTCGAGAAGGAACGCGCGTCAAATTAATTCCAAGAAATACCGAAAGCGATGAATGGCCACTGAATAAACCTGATCGCCGGGAATCGCGCAGAAGTTTGGCCAGTGCTTCAGCGCTTTCGAAAGCAATCAACGACGGGGATTAGGAAGAGAGCCGGTCAGTAGGTTCGTTTGCAGCAGTAAATAGGAGAGGATGCATCCCACCACCTTTTTAAGGACAGTCAAGCACCTGGATCCGGATAAATGTGAAGCTTGTCGACCTAAAAAGGAAAAAAAGAAATGATCGTAAAATAACCTGAAGAATTATGACATGAACTGGCAGGACAGAGGACGTATTTTGGACTATTCGGAGAGAACCTACCGAGATTTGAAAAATAACTAAGCATGAAGGAGTTATGGAAAAATAGCCGAGGGATTCGAACATTTTAACGTAGGGGTGAAAAAATGCATCACTATTTGGTGTCCACTAACAAAAAAAGAATTTACTGAGTCGACAACATAGTTTACACCGTCACGTGTGATATTGAAGATTTTTTTTCCAACTGAATGGGTTCGGGAAATTGAAACGCATTTACCCTGTCTTGGGCTGTCTTCATTGGGGATGTGGACCAAGTTTTGGGCCGGTACTTATCACGTTCTTCCTTGGTCACTTAGCTTATTCTAACAGTTTTCGAATAACCATCAATAGTTTCGGGAGACCGGTGAAAAATTGTTGAATAGTGGAATCGGAAAGTGAAATAGAAAAGGTTTTGCCAGTTCAGGCGACCACAACTTGTGCTCACGGGACTTATTGTTTTCAGCGTGCGGAAGTTGGTGTGAGTTGGGCATGAACAAGCCAATATAGAGTAGGATAACAGAGTTGGTCAGAGTTTATACAAAGCACATGAGTGGATTTCGTTTTGGACTGCTCACCTTTTCGGGGCAACCCAAAATTGTTAAGCTCACGTAGTACTATCCAAAACTCTCGGCAGTTTTTCACACCATCGTGAACTTGGACTGTTTATCTATTTCGATATCTAACTTAAATACTGATCATGATACGAGCGTGTTTGGTTCCCAACTACCAACCAGCTCTGTGCTGTCGACGTTATGGTAACCGTAATTGAGGGGAAAAACTCACACGGCCCAGGTTTTGGCGTCTCAGCGACCCTACAAACCGAAGCTGATGCTCGCGGTCAAGTCCAGCAGTAAAAGTTGCCTTGCAAATCGAACAGGGAAAATTTCAAAGATACTCAATTGTCTGTGAATGAAAGTAATTTAAGGTGTTTTTGCAATATCACCAAAGAAGATAGAGGCGGATCAATAGTTCTCAAATTGTTCCATAATTCTATGAAAACGCTTTGACGAACAATCGGAAAAGAAGTGACAAGACAGTGCAGGTCGAAAGGTGGGTAACCAAGATTTTGTACTTTGACCCGAGTGGAGCATCAAGGTAGAATCATACGAAATAACTCGTGCAAAGTTTACTCGGTACCTGGAAACAACAATAACAAATGTATTTGTTTGTGATGGCATTTATAAGAGCATTTCCAGGTAGGTCACAACACCCGAAGATCTGTTGCACGGACGTCGTGGTCAACTCAACTTCCGCTTCAGCAAATCAAGAAGATTTAGCGGGTGACACTGGTGTTTGTGTGGCCGGCGTGGCGTTTGGACGTGAAGGTCGCGGGTTCGAATCCTCCCACTGCCGGTCAATGTCCCCACTTGACAGCCTTCTGCTGGCTGCGGCTCTCTTCCTGAGAAGTGATGCAGATTGTTATTTCATTAATAAAAGAATTAAAAGATAAAAAGATTAAAAAAGTCAAAGTGAAATAAACTACAAATTTTTGAATGTGTCTATCTGACACGGAAAACATGTAACACGAGAGACATGTAGACAGACAAACAGACAAACAGACAAACAGACAGACAGACAGACAGACAGACAGACAGACAGACAGACACGCAGACCGATGGAGCAATATATTTCCAAATCTTCAAAATACTTCCTTGGTGCATTTTGGAGAAATTTGAAAAAGCCAGTGAAGCCTGCGCGATCATTAAGAGCATGCTCCAGCTTCTTGTTGTAGCAAACATGCTTGGTCGAAGTGCGCGCCGTGAAACAGACTGGTCGTGTCTGCTCCAACCCTCCGAGGTTGAAATAAGAGGTGACAGTCCGACCACTTAAGTAACAAGTGACGTTTTGTCATGATTTGTTAGAATTAACTCCAGGAAATTCTCGAGTTAGGCTGTTAAGACTGGGGAATTCCTGGGTCTTATCTACAACCGAGGTTTTACGATTCCGTCTCTCGTTGTGGAAACAGTAAGGCTTCCTTGGCCTACTAGGCAGCGTCAAAAAGCCCTCGAACCCTTTATAGACTTGGGTCGCGTGTGTGAAGCGCGTCTCTCGAACGTTGATCCGTTTTCTACATGTTAGATATTGACATGATTACGAATAATTAACGGGTTTGTTCACCAAACCTTGCTATCTTCCACTGAGTTCTAAAGGATTATTCGGGAAGGTTCTCCAAAAAATTTTTTGAAACCGTTTAAGATCAGGAAGACTCGGAAGTGACGTGTACGAATTGTCAAACCTGTAAACATCAGCGGGGCTATCACCCAAAGAATGGTCAAAGTAAATAACCAAAGAGTTGTTGAAACCATGAAAGATAACAAAATGGAACCACATAACGTATTTTACAAGGGATGTGGATAAAATGAGCAGTTAGACCTCAAACTCTCCTCTCGTGAACCGGGTGTTGGAATCGGATCACACAGCCGATGGGACTCCAATTCTTAAAATCACGTGGTACAAAATCCAAAAATTCTGTCCTTCATGAAAGGCAATGCTATGCTCATTACCATTTATTTGTGTATTGAAACTTTTGACCGTGAGCACTAGGCTCTCTCCTGGCCTTAGCACACACAATCTTCTTTCGTCCAGAAATCTGGAATATAGACACTTGAACGAGAACGGTCTCACTGGCTAGTTCCACCGTTTTTCACAAATCGCGCTCTACAAATCGTCATATTTTACGAAAACGTGAGATTTTGAAGCAGCAAGTTCCTATGCGAACGGTTTACTTCATAGACGGGTCTCCAACATAATCTGCTGTGTTGTTAAAATACTTGCAAAAGTAAACACAGAGAACAAGACATGGATTGTTGACCTCTCTTCCATCCTATTTCATGATTTATATTGCTTTGAGGTTGTTTTTTCTGTTCGCGTCTGAAATTTGATAAACCAATGTTTGTGAAAACATCGCAGTTAGACAAGGAATCTCACATGTGCACAGAAATGCAAACATATGAACCAATAAAACAACTTACATGTGCATACGTGCACGAACGTGTCCGTGTAGTCAGATAATGTTAGTTCAGATTAACTGGCATTTCGACCACATCAACGAGAAGTTGATCATCCTTTTTTAAGGAAAACTTGTATGGTTCTGATTGCTGAGTTTGGTGTTTGAATTCCAAAAGGATTGAACCATTCACGTCCTTATTACTCGAGGCAAGCCAAAGGCCGAGTCAACATGGGACAAGTGGTAAAATAAACGCATATTTCCGAGATCAGGGTGGTGGACGGGGTCAAAGGTCAAGCTAATGGCACACCCTGAAATATACAGGTAAAACCCCAACGATGTGCACGTACTCACGATATCACCGAGACAGATGATGAAAAGCCTCCAATCTAAATGCCGTGCTCAGCCATTGGAACTGCCCGAGTAATATAGATTATCAGTATCACCGAGAATGAAAAAGTTATTGTCTCTTTTCTAATTGAAACTAAAGTCCAAATTCAGCTGCTTGTAGAAGAAACTTTGTTCTTGGCTTAGCATCACTTGTTATGGTCAAACAGTCACCTTCATTTGGCATGGTAAGGTGATTGGGGGTGGGGCAGGTGTGTGGAAATAAATCTCACCGGTTCGACTGCTTCCAATCCGGAACACCGATCAATTCGAAAGTTTGCAATTTACCACAAAACTCTTGCGGGAGATATGAACCATATTTCTGAGTCATTTATGAACAAATGTTTGGAAAATAAAGGTTGAAAAACATTTTAGATACATAAATATCTCGGTGGACAAAGCAAATGCGTGATGTCTCGGTGACATTATCCGAAACAAACGGGATGGTATTTGACAAGCAGATGTGGGATTTACAGTCTGATACGGAAAAGAAACCTAACGGTGTTTACAGTTCACCTTACTTCTAATATCTCCTTGAAATGGATAATTTAGAGCAGTCGCGTCTGCGTAGGACAGGACAAAATACAATATAAATGTCGATTGCAATTGTCAAAACCAATTTTCCCTTTAACATCCAAATGCCTTTTTGGCAAGAATATCTGTTTACAGCAGGAATCTGCGCAGATGGTCACGTGGCATGGCAAAATTCAAGATGATCTGAACAAGAAAGCTTGAACCGCGTCATGGTTTTGAGTAACTTTCCTCCAAATCTTCGATCCTTTGCTTGAAACGTTCCAACCGCGAGCTGATATCGCACTTTTCTTAAATAAGGTGGCTTACAAACTTCTAGAAGGCTAATCAACGGTTATAAGGCGGTCAACACCAAGGGAATTAGACATGAGTCTTGCGGATTCGAATTCCGAAGAAAAATGGTCTTTTATTCATATTAATCTTCTGTTCCATTCCGGAATTGTTAAACAATTGCTTTTTATCACGAGAGGAAAGTGAAAGAATGTTAATATCATACTAATGCTACTAACCTTACTTCATCTGCAATTTGAATCCATCATGTACCTATCAAGCTGACTTCAAGAACTCGTTTATGCCGGATGATAGTCTCGACGAGCGTTTTCGTTCCATTTACCAAAATTCTGGTAATTGCAATGACAATTCCCGCACATCTTCCACACAGCAATCGAAACAACCAACTTCGATTGAATTTTTAATGAAGTAACCTGTTGTTCATCAATTCCACAGAGTGTTCACAAGCACATCCGAAATTCGTGAGCCAACAAAATAATCCATGCATTCCCCCGGGAGAGTTGGGAACACAAAGCTGAGTTGTGGTTTCAATTGCTACTAGCTGCGCCAAAGTCGGTTGGGGAAATTCCACGAAAAAATGGTTACCAGAGCTTTGAACATACAGGAAACAAAACCGGTAAAACGAAATGGTAATACAAAAAGTGAACATCAATGAAATGTTGTTGGATTTTGACAAACGAACATCGTGGTTTCAATTTTGGGAACACGAAAATCAGGCGGGCAATTGAATATCTGGTTGAATTAACAATAAAAAGGATAAACTTGAAAGGGTAAATTTACAAACGTGAAAATCATTCGACACGGACAGTATTTGCCCCAGATCAACGTGGCCGAACTGTAGTGAATACACCAATGCGTTTGCCAAAGCCACAAGTGAATTTCGACTTTTCTCTGATTCGAAAATTAATCAAAAGCAGTTGGACAGGGTGCATGTCAAAACTGAACTGTACTGAGTTGCTCCATACCGAGTACGCTTTGCTTTAATCGGAACCAGATGGGTCAACTTATTACTTTACTAATTTATATTTGTTTCTACGTAAATATTTAAGTAAACAGATATTTGAATTCGCTTGAACAATTTTTGTCACTACGCCCGCTCCCTCTGTCATAATGCGAGAAACCACATAAATTGTTGAGCAAATAAAGCGATTGGTCATGAAACGCTGTAGAAGAAGCCAGCTGAGAAATATGCATGATTTGTTAAAATCAAACCCGAACAAGGAGCAGTCGCTGTCCCAGGTGAAAAGTTCCGTGACATTAGAACGGCGTCTCGATGGATCAGCATGAACAGGTGAGAAAAGATGGAGGGCACCTTCTTCCAATCCATTTTACAAGCGGCTTGATGTAAATCACACGGTTTTGTGGTTGACGTCCACCGCGGTAGGAAAGGAGTTACAATCCGAAAAATAATTACGAAGGGTGAAGTGATACGGGAACCGTGAAATGCAGGATAAAACGTTATGCGACTAGAAAAGATGAGAGATAGCACTCGATCTATCGCTAATTTGTTAGTTTCCTTAGCAACGCCTTCACATTCCGAAGTTTACTTATCTTACTTTGAAATATTTTGCCAGAATTTAAACACGTGTGGGTAAGTTGTTAATTGAGCGGTTTCAAAATGCCGAACATCTGCAAATTGCTTTTGGCCTATTGCGGTTGAAGTATAACTCAGCCGGAGCTAGCGATTGGTGCACGGCCTCCTGATGGACAAATTAATGAGGGCATTGCGATTCGAGCTAGGGAAACCCAGCATGTCAAGGCACCCGCGGTATTGAAGATGCACTGGCACTTGTAGCTGACCGAACCAGACATATATGATCAAATCAACTCTGATAATCCAACCCTGACAAAGTTGAAACGCAACAAATGTTTCACGCCGACGGAACTGTCTCTCAAGCGCATTGGTTCCCCCCTCTCTAAGAATTCTTTTGGCCAGCCTAACTACGTTAAATATGCTCGGTATCAATCCGTGGATAGGTTTGATTTAACTGTTGTTTCATGTACAAAATTTTTCTACACGGAACAAGTATCGATTATGGATAGAGGGAAGAAACACCGCGGATTAGGAAGTCAAACGAACACTAATCACTATTCCGCATACATGGACCAGATCTTTCATTCCCCGGGTTCATCGCCCACACAATTTGACCCACCGTTTCTCAATAACCGTCACATCGCCCGGTGACGTAAACCAAAGTAGGAGATTTCCGGGATGGTATAAGCAACGATAAAATCCCGTCCACTCGGAGTGAAGCAAGCAAGCACGCAAAAGACTCTCCATTGACCTAATAGTTGCCCAGTGGAATGGATACTTCTATGCATTACTGATGCATCTGCGATGTCACTTCTGCGCCCACAGTGTTGCGATCACAAGCTCCGGGGTGCATTAAAGCATGCAACACATAGAACATTAGGAAATTGTCTAACATATCCTGTCAAACCTAATCGCTTTTGATTAATGGCGAAGGGAATAGGGCAAGAAATTAATCTGACGTTAGTCTGAAAACTTTTGGTGATATTGATCAGTTGTTTAACAAGCATCCTCGTTTGTCAGCACCTATTTGCAGTGCGTCGACCATGGTTGTAAAGCGGAAAATTCAAGCTAGGTGTTGTGAATTAGCAATTTTTTAGGGCACGTGACAAAACCGAGAGAAGCAAATGACTTCGTGGGAATGAAAAGTTAATCGAATATCTGATGTGTTCTATTGTCTACCATATTGTACCTCGTTTCTATTTGATCTATAAATGTGCACAATTTCCCACGAAGGGGGTCGCGGAATTCGACAAAAATAACCCAAATGTTGTCAACATCGAATCACCCAAGCAGGACTATTTTGGTAGTGTAATCACACATTTTACCGAGAGGTTTTCAAAGGAATTAAACAGCTTCAAATCAAACATCCCGAACAGTGACAAGATTGCATGGGTAAAGTGTCAATTTATCAGAGGCCATGAGATCAAGTGCATTTTGACTAGGATTGGAACTTGTACAACTGAATTGTGGTTTGAAGAACCATGGAAAGATTGTATCGTTGGCCATTATTGATCAGGCCGGATCGATAACTGTCACGCTGGTGTCTGTTCCAAATGACACTATTCTGTCAGAGTAAATGGTTCTCGATCAATTTCGGACACGGGCTCAATTCCCCTTGCAGGGCTTAGCAATACAACTGAAAAAACTAACTGTCACATATTAGAAGATCAGTACTGATTTGGTAACACGACCATTTCATACGGTGCGAACCTCATGAGTTCTGGTGAGGATAAAACGAGTACGAATTAAAATATCCGATGATGCGGAATTGGTAAGGAAGTGATATGCAGATGAAACGGAAAAAACCGTACAAGTGCATCCGGGGTTACAATCGAGTAATCAGATGCCTCATTTAAGCTCATTTCATTTGCCCAGCAGAAAAAAGGCAAAAGAATAAGAATTGAACAAATTACGAAACACCGGTATTGAACGTGATTTTGTTTAAAGTGCATTTGATCTAAAAATACGCGTAGTATGATACAGCATCATGGATATCATTTTAGTAGAACAGGTGGGTTTGGAATGAAGAAAAAATGATTTTTTCACGCTCTTGTTTCTAAAGTACCAAATAACTTTCTAAATGGTTCGCAGCTCCACTTGGCACAAGTTTACTTGTGGCTCTAACATGACAACAGGATACCTGATAGATGTCTACAAAATCGCACTGTTCTTTTGTCATTTAGTTCCGGCTGGTTGCAAAAACCTTTCACGTGATACTCGCTGTTATCCACGGCATGGTTTCACTAAGGAATTGCTGAGAAAACTGACTATCGAACTGTTTGATTCCTGCCCAAATTCATGAATAGAATCGGTGCAGAAGAATCTGCTCGACTATGCCCAATCTCTTTAGGCGTTTGCATCAAACTATCGTTCGTATTCCGTAATATGTCACATTCTTCGCTCTACGGTGTCCCTTATCTGTACCGGTTTTTTTACAAAATGGAACCGTGTCTCAGCCAAATATCTCAGTATTAATGATTTTTTGTTTCTCGTGATAATAAACTCAGCTCTTGGAATGGAATGTGGACGTACGCTCGAGCGAAAGTCAATAAAAATACATTTATATTGGTATGATAAATTTTTTCCGAACAGTGTGGTCCACATTTTGCCCGAGTGCCTTGGAAAATTAGTTCATCCGAACAAATTGTGAAGCACAAGACTGTCACAAATAACAAATTATGTTTCTATTTGTAATCATGTTGAACTAGCCAAACTACTGAATCGCGATAGCATGGTCACATAGATGGCAGTGACATGTTGTGAGAAGAGAGGCTTTTTGAAGCAATTAGCAGGTTCTGTCAGGCGGAAGCTGAAAGCCAACTGTTTTATCCCAGTTAAAAACTATCAGCAGTTTGCATCCATCAAGTCCGGAGTTGAATGGGAACCCTGGGGGGGGGTGAATGACGGGGGATCAGATTTCTTGGCCGATAAACCAAACGGACTGATTCTTAGAGGTTGACTGGATTGTGACGTGACGTATGATATAGCACCCACCTGTCACTTTTAGTCCCAGGTTATTGGCCGTCACTCACACGGATTGACTGATTTGAGGGAGGTTAAATCCCGGAATAGCGGTAAGAAAGTACCGCTAAAGGAGGACTAGGTAGCATTTGAAATGTAATTGCTCGAAAGTGAAACAGTGTGTTTCGTTGAGACGAATGACGAGTTCTAACATTGCGCAAGGTTGGTATCTCACAAATACGCCGAGTCAGACGATGTGACAATAAAATAAAGCACGTGAGAAGAAGAGTTTTGGGTCTTCTGGACCTGATTAAACTGGATGAAAAATTCCCCTAGGGACGTTTGACCGCTCGTATAAATGAAAAAATACCCTTAGTGATGGGTGGTAAATGAAATATGAATATGATCTCAAAAGCTGTTTGTTCGCAAACGTGTTTCGGGAATAAAAACGGAAACCTCAAGCGCTTATCACCTGGACTCGTAATGATGATCAGTGCTCAGACCATCGGTCTTTGTATGGATAGCATCTGGATTAAGAGCTCTGGGTTCGATTCCCCGAAAACGGTTCTCTATTCTATTCGACAACGTTCGAATGGTAGCGGCCTCGTTCCAAAATTTGTCCGAGCTCATTCTACACCCGCTACTCCTCAAGCTGTGCCAGTGGAAATATATTTTTGAAAATACCGAAAACAAATCATTTCAGTTTGATTGCAAGTTCTGCTAATTTATGTGTTGCCTGGTGAACCGTTAATGGTGTTCGTCTGCAGTTCAACTGTTCCATGTAGTACCCTTCTTTCCTGGCAAACATGCACATTAGATCAATGTAACATTGGTCAAGAAACAAAATTTCCTGAATAGTCACATCGGGCAGGGGTATTAAGTTTCGATTTTTATTCGATTCCCGCGAACAACACCTAGACAAAACTACATTGTTGAACTTCCGAAAATGCCTGGAAATTACATTTGATGTCTCATCCATTTCCAACGATTGATCGGAACGGCTTAGCAATCCAATTAATTCAATTTCACATGCGAGAACGACTGGAATGCCCACCAGCCATTGTCAAAGTGAGTTTCCCTCTACAAATGAAGCTTGATTGTCCAATCCAGTTTGGATCTCTCTTGCTCCATCTTCTTTCGTCGGAAGAAAAATAGAATCTGTGGTTAAATCATACTTGATGACGATACCAGTTCGGTTTCTTTTTTCAACTTGATCGAAAAGGAATGGAAATCAGAAGGAAAGTTTAGATTCTTTTTTGAAAACCAGTAAATTTGTATCCCCCTCGCTCGTGTCGCCGCTTTGCACTCTGGAACACTGTTTCGTAGACGCGAGTACGAATGCACTTCCAACAGGGTAGACTGTTACCATCAGCGTTTTGATAAATTAAACAAAAATCATTTATCATCCCGTCAAGTTTTTTCATTAACCTGATCACATGAACCGCGGACGAGATCCCTGTTAACCGAATGTTCAAAATTAGGAAATTAGAAAATGGCAAACCCCGGGTGCCCGGGGTATCTCGGTGTGCCGAACGTGATCCCGAATTGCAGGAGTGAAGAACAACAGTCTAATTGAATGGCTTGGTTTCTGGTTTCTGGTTTTTTGCATTTGGCTGAGTAAAACACAAATTCAGGGTATTGGGGCAGGAACTTTGGAAAAAAATAATCATGTTAGAGAATGACTGACAATCGGATTATTGTATCCCAGCTTCGTGGCAGTTATTAATAACCGAGACCAAGCTGGTTCGATTCGGTGTATTCTACTGCCTCAGTTGACAGTTCTCAAGTTAATATTGTCTAGCAAATCATTTGCGGCCGTCTGTTTGCTTCATGTACTTTTGAGTGCCATTCTACTTCTGCACACGTGAATAATTATCTAACTATGGACACGGGCGACTAATTCAGTAGTATTGCGTCCTACCTGAAGAAGATCAAATGAAAGCTAATCGGTGCGAATGGCCGCTTCGAAAAAGCACAATAAGGAAACAAAACGAAAGTGTGCAGGCAGGTCAAAAATGGGACTGCGTGCCTAACACTGAATAAATTTATTCACCATACTATCCCAAATGTATCATTGGCTGCTTTTTGGATGCAATATAGATTGTAGACAGTGTTTTCTAATGGGTTTTACACGTTCCAGGAAATGAAATGGATAACGCGAAAGGAAAACTAACGTGAACCGAAACCCGGTGAACGCTCACATTGCCAAATCCGATATGTCAGAGCGCAACCTGTTCCTTACAGTTCTCCTCTACCCAAAACGAAAGAATACTACCTAAAATATCTGATACAGAACTCCCACAATTTAGAACTACAGATCGCTTCCAGAGAACAAACAGATCAGGCTGTGTAACCTTGACGTATATGTTTGTGATTACGTCATTCTAAAGTACATCTTCCCCATGTTCATCAAAGCCTGTTATCACAGCTTACTTTGCATGCCAGCTGGCCAACCAATCAGCCATCGATATGCTGCTGCGAAATTCTACCAATCACATTTGTCCATTAAGCTGAATAATCAATAAAAAGGTCACGTGGTGATCTGTTGCGTTTTTATGCTATTTAAGTTGTTGATTCACAACTAAATTTGGACAAACTCTCCCTATTTGTTCATGGTTAAACGTATCTTGGGTAGTGGACGGTCCCAAAGTCAAGATAATACAAAGATATGGAACCTGAGATGAATAGATAGGGCTTGGAACTATACAAGTAGGTACAAGGGAAACATTCCATCACTAGAAACAACGTTATTCTCCACGAGACAGAAGAATGTTCCCATATATGTTCTTTTGAGATTGGCTGAGACAAATGTATCGGAATATCTGTAACACAGTGCATTCCACATACCCGAAAATTTTATCGAACTATTTGAAATGGACAAAAATGAAGCGTATATTGTATGGGGCAGTTAGATTAATAAAAATTAGCCAGCGATAATAAAGCATTAGGCTATGGTCGTTGCTACAGTGTGTTCGTTCTTGCCATTATTTCTGAAGTGACAACGTTCAAAGCATTTGCAATGTTCACGAAGCACGGGAACAAGAACTTTCTAACCGTTTAGATTTGCGAACAGTACCAGCTCACGAATGCTCACATTCGGGCTAGTAGAGTAAACGAGGCATTGCTTAACGAACTGATGAGTGATCGAGAGCAGTCTTCGAAGAAAGAGGAATCATTCACCGAATATCGAATCCAATTTTATATGGCATGCGGCAGCTTTTCTGGTGTTTGAAATTAATCAATGGCTATGTCGACAATTGTGTGCGTTTTGCATACAGTAAAAAGCACCACTGGACATCCCCGCTAACAAAACGTGTTCACCAATATCTTTGTAAATTAGGTTGCCATGGATTGAGAGGACATTGGAATGTTAGCTACTGATTTACAAGCCTCTGATTTTTCCAAGGTCTACGAAGTTGGCTGTTGGCTAGTTACTTAACTCATCCTACGGAATAGGGCTTTTGATTTAGATTATGGCAATGATCTCGACTTGCTAAGCAACAATCTACAGGCGAATTAACGGGCATTAGATGGCTTGGAAAGTAAGGTAGCCAGGTACGATATGTGCTTTGCACCTTCAGTATGCAAGGTACTTCTTCAATACTGGCAGGAGCGTGTGCACTCACCCTTTGTGATGGTCGGTTAAGGGTAGTCAATAGCTTTAAGTACCTCGGGAGCCTCATCACACCTGGCAGAGGTATTGAGGATAGGGTCTCACTGCAAATTCTGAAAGCCAGAACAGCTTTTGTGAATCTACGACATGCATGGTGCCACCATGACATCCGGCTTTCCGTCAGGGGAAGGGTTCATAATTCCAGAGTTCGTAGTGTTCTACTTTACATTTGCGAGACTTAGCCTATCCGCATTGAGAATGCCCGCCGACTTTCCATGTTCGACGGCCATTTTCTCCGAAACATTGCTCACTTCTGGTGGGAAGATCGAGTGAGCCATGACAAGATACGTTGTTGTGTGTTAAATGTGGACATTCGCATTCTGACTGATTTCGTCGCTGTATGTCTGTTTCGGTGGCTTTGGCACGTACTGCGTATGCCCGCCCGTCGTCTACATTTTCATGCTCGTTTTGCAAGTGCTGAGCAAGGCTGGAAAAAGCGATGTGCTGGTCAGGCTCTGACTTGGCGTAGAGGTATGAAGAAGCTGGCTTCAGCGTTGGTCTTCGTGGTCGGTGTCCAAGAGTTGAGGACTGTTGTTGATTGCAGTAACTGAGGATACGGTTTTGAACGTAGGTCATTACGTGGATACCGCATGGCTTTTCTGCAATATCTGCATCATGCCAGTTTTGAAGCCGGTGCAATATATATATATATATATACATATATATGCCATCGTCTGTGGTACATTCAAGAATCTCCGTCATTACTATCCTTAGGTCATTAGTAAATGCTAAACTTATAGACGCGTCAGCAATTTCCATTAATTTATTTACAAATTTCCTTTATCGTTTCCGTTTAAAGGCAGCAATGAGACCAGTTAATGAAGAGCGACCTTTATTGTGTAGGTAAATGCATTTGGACAAGACAGATGAAACCTTACTGGAGCACGAAAGTTTCATACGCATTTTCCAGTGGTTCCACGGATTTATCCCAGTTTAAGGTCAAAAAAGCTGACAACCCACCTTGTCTAACGAGACCAAGTATTTCATCGTGTATTTTAACCACGATTGCACCTGTACTTATAGGTTAAGGATAATTAATTATTAAATGAGATATTTTGCTTTTTCTGGGGCCTAAAACCCATTAACAGGGAAATTTGTGTTTAGAAAAGAGATTGATCTACACCAAAGTTGACCTTGTGACAAGGTCATCTAAATGCGTTGCGCTAATCACTTAAATTATTGCCATGATGGTGAAGCAGTGAGCAAGAAACGGTAAATCTTCTGGTACCACAATGTAGCTGGTAGAGAACTGATTTCAGAGCATTGTTCCATTTAAAATTTCCTAATTAAACTTGTTCAGCATTTTAAATTAAATAAGGCCATCATTTGCGTCGTGTTTTTCATACAGGAAATCAATCACACCCGAAAATGACCAAAACGTTACCTATAGTCTTAAAATTTCACGAAAGAAATTCCTTTCTGTAATCCTTTCCCAGTTTATTACTAGAATTTCGTGCATCATCATCTATATAAACTTGAATCATTTTTCGACCCTCCGAGTTTCATCGGAAATATAGCAGGGATCAGTCAAGCAACAAATTAGGGAATATAATTTATCCTAGGTTACAGTAGAAAATACTGACCGTCTCAGTCTACGAATCCGTTAATTTTTTTTATGGATAAACGGTATGTGGTGCCCAGAAAAAATGAACATTTCTCGGAGGAAACTGTCCGACAAAGTTGCCCCGCTTTCTAATTCCCGTGCACGTTGTTTGCTTCCGTGCGATCAAAAGGGAATGCATTCTGGATTGGGGGGGGGAGGTTTGTCGTTGAGGAAACAAAAACATTCCCTCCAGTTTAAGGTAGCGGGAAATATATGAAAACAGCAATGTCTGCGAACGAAGCTTCGTGTTCCACTCTACCAGGATTGAGTGGACATGTTATCCCAAGTACGACGGTTTT
The DNA here is from genome assembly GCA_008360955.1 of Fasciolopsis buskii. Lineage (NCBI taxonomy): Eukaryota > Metazoa > Platyhelminthes > Trematoda > Plagiorchiida > Fasciolidae > Fasciolopsis > Fasciolopsis buskii. The sequence goes on from LUCM01004022.1 coordinate 363,044, forward strand.
CATTCTGATCCACGTTTTTCGGATGAAATTACACTTGAATGATGAGCATGCATCATATAAAGTCATACGCTGGCCTGTATATTGAATCTATCCAAAATGTTTTATGTTGTGTCGTAATAATTAAAAGAAACATCTAACTAATGAATACTGACTTCGAAATTCTAAGGCTTCGCGGAGTATGAAATGAAACAATTTTCACCGTGGAGGAGATGGGTGCCACAACGAAATGACCAAAATATCGTTGAACTGTATGGACGGGCCTTTTAGTTGCCACAGCTTACTGATGCTTGATTCCCAACAATACACCGGCCAAAGTGTTGTGAATTAATCTCACTTTGTTCTTCCTAACGAGCTCGTGATGCTGCATGGTTAGAACATAGATACAATGGCCAAAATGGGATTTCGACTGAATTTCTGATCTATTTGCTCAATAGGTAATTCTGAAGCATGTCGCGTATCATCTAAAAGAATTGCCATTCCTTCCTGAATAAACGGAACGCAAAGTTAAGCGATTGCTTTCGTATGCTCTTGTCTGCTTGATCAGTGATTGCTAAAATGACGTTTACCACATGAGTTTTGTCAACACCCGTACAAGTATCGCCGAAACTCGTCAGCATATACATACCTGGATACGTATATGTTGACGTGATAAGACTTTACCAGCTGCATTCAAACAAATATCAACCTAAGCTAAAAATTAATCGATGATCGTACTGTACACCTTTTTCTTAGTAATGTTCTGAATTTGCGTTTCGACTAAACCTAGCGAACGTGGAACGAAAAAATAAACAGAAAACCCACCCTTGATTCGAAAACAAAAACTGCCCAAGCAATAATGTTGTAATATATCCGCTATGAATAATATAATTTTAGTAATCCTTTCTGTTTGTTTCATAAATATTGTATGAGAAACTAGCCAAAAGGTCAAAGACGGATTGATGCTGCCAAGCAATCTAGTGAGTGTGGACACGAGCGACTACACTTGTGTTCTAGCTCCATTGTGCCGACTGTCTGATCCATGCATAACAAACGTGCAATGACCGAGAAATGTTGACAAAGGAAGCTAATAAACCCTGGTATTCTTACAGTTCTTGGCCGTAAAAACAAAGCGCAGAAATAGTCGCCTAGGTCTTTGTGTAGCACCGTTTTATTCCGTTCCAAATTTGCGCGCAACGAGACCGTTCAAAAAGGTCACGGAGACTGTGCGTTGGACCTTATCAGCTCTCATCGGTTAATCGCCTATTACAGCGTGTATCTCACACATCGGATGAACGATGAGACTGGCAGAGATCTTTTCATTCACGTGTGTATGTGTGTGTGTATGTGTGCATACGTAAGAAAATCACCAAACTGAAAAACGGCGCAGATTTGAGAATGAATTTGGAAAATGTTTGTTTTGACTCATGGGTAGAGACACACGGAGTGAAACGAATCACCTCCGTCCTCCCCATACAAGGCAGTTACAAACTTCAAGATTCAGTAGTGATCTGAGTGAGAAGGATGAAAATTTTGTCTCCGATTATTTAGGTTAACCCTGGAAAAAAATACACACGCTCGGTGAATAGTATCAGTTTATCTCGAGCACAAATCGTTCCAGAAGAATCGTAATGAGTCTAATCGCATTAGTGCCTCTTCCAACACCCGTCCGACTGGGAAAAGGGGATCAAATGGATACATCTGCGAAATTCGAGGAAGAATGCTGGCCCGGAAATGGATCTGTATGAACGATAAGTTTCAAGTTTATCATGGATTGCTGGCAAAAATTTAACGTGAATTTATCGACAGGTTAAATCGCGCGAGAAGCGAAACGTAAGCAGATCTGGGAAAGGGAAGAAAGGACCAAAGAGACTGACGGTGCCAAATCCACTTGGTTATTTGTGAACAGACCGTGTTTCGATTCTCAGTAGTATTTTTCGCATACGAATGGAGGAACAGCATTTACCCAGAAGCGCAATACCAGTTTCGTGGTTATTACCGCTCTTCAGGTATGCGGAACCCATATTCGTCTGTCCAACCATCCCTATACCAGTGTGCAACGCTCCGTTCTTAGCTTCTCACTAGAATCTCATTTGAATCGTTAGAAGCGTGAATAGAAGATGAGTTCATTTAAGAATCGCATGATGAATCTTGGGAGGAATTTCGTCGGTCATGTAAGGCTAAACCTCAGAAATGCTACTGAGAAGAAAAAAACAATTCTTTCGGGCCTTGTGTTACCTCTTCTGAAGGTTAGCCTTGCCTGACCGACGAAAAGACTCCGGCAAATTACCATGTGATTCTTATGTGGACTTATCCATTCACGCTCCCAACGAGTCAAATGAGATTCTGGTGAGTTGGTTTTGCTTTTTGATAAGATTGTCAAGGATGCAAAAATGTCCCTGGAATAAGCGCATCTCCGGCCGGTCGGATATGTCAAGTTCATCATATATCTCAATGTGATCATAATCTAGTCTAGCGAGGTCACCCACAAAATGTGAATAAGACAAGTCGAAATAGGAATGAACAAAAATTGAAGTTGAACAGTGAACAGACGGCTGCACAGGAAGGAATATAAGCGTGAGTGACCGTTTTGCTTAGTGACAGTTACGTCAACTGCTGAACTAGCTTTCGGCACGTGCATCGTCAAGAGTTCAGAACACTGTTTGTATTGATCCCTGATATGCTTGGAAATGCGTTACAGAATCGTTTATTAATGGAATAACAATGTACATCATTTCCCAGGGATAGGGCAACGGCCATCGGAAAGCAGCCAGGCGCGACAGTTGAACAGTGGTCGGAGGATTTGAAACCACGACTTTCACGTCCGAACGCCACTACCTTATCCGTCTGACCATCGTTGTTGTCATTGCTGACAAGATTTTGAAAACAACTGTTAAATCTTTTATTACATCCTGCTAAGGACGCGATCCTCGATGGACCCCTCGATTTGGTGATGGAAAGCTTGCAAATTTACGAATTAAGCTCAATGCCTAGGGGGTATGGAAGGAAATACCGAATCTGAGCTATGACCTATACCAATCTGTTTGGTCAAACCAAGTCAAGTGACGCTTTTCGCAATCGGTTGACGGCGTTTTCTGTTCAACAAAGTGACAGATGTAATGGATATTTCGGGAAGGCACAAACCCATTGGTGAACAATGGGATCAAGTGATCGGGGTGATGCACGAATAGAAAGACAGAGTAAAGACAAAACGCGTGTTAAGCCAAGTCTGTCGGTGGTTGTCTTGAGCCCATGCACGACCCGTCACCGGTTTGGTATTTAGGCGTGAACGAACAAGTTAACAAAAAAGGCTGCTTCTCAAACTGGAGATAAGAGAAGGACAATCTACATGTGCTCCGAGTAGAAAAAGATCACGACATCACATGAAGACAACGATTAGTGTAGAACAGCAAACTGCTCCCAAATTCGTGACACGCATTAAACACTGTTGATAAAACGAACTTTACGTTTATGTGTAATTGTCAGTACAATGTGCAAGCCGTAAAAGAAATATGGCGATGAAATCGAAATCGTTTCTCCTCAAGCCGGAGAAGGTTACCAAAAAAACGATAAATTAAGGGTCAAGAATCCGCGGACTGCCAAGTCAGAGAGCACCATTAACAGAGTTTGTAAGACTTCCAAGCCTAGAATGCGAGAAGACACGAGCAGGTTTGTATCTCATGGAACAAAGATTCACCAATTCTAGTCCAGACTAGAAAATCATAGGAATCTTTTTTCGAATGCATTCGTTGTTATTTCGTAGCTGTGAAATGCAACTGAGTACAACTGAGTACCGGGAATTACGCTGACGAGGGGAGGGACCAGAAACCCATACATTTAGGAAAATTCAGTAATTCGAACGGGATGAAAGATCAGTCGCCATGTTCGTTTAGATTAGGTTGCGAATGCATAACGACTCCAACTGTGTCGTACGTAAGGCTGAAAACAAAGTCGTTGCGATTTGGGGGAGCATAACGCTTCCTAAACCCAAAGGAAAGAAGAAATGGATGTAGAACGTCCTATCGAAAATCGTGAGAGTTAACTGGTATGAATGAAGTACATAAAGAAATAAAGTGATTGCAAGGCATTTAAAACAGTGCTATTGGCTTGAGTTTATAAAACAGGATCTAAAGACGAGGAGAAGGACTGAAGGAGCCTAAATGTTAGCGTGGATGAGTGGAACGCAGCATCACACGTGGGACTGATCATCGAGAGAGGAAGGGACTGAGCAAACGAGGTAGCCCAAAACATCGTGTGGATACTGAAGTTTGCAGTAGATATGGCGGTTGAAAATTAGTTAGAACAAGAGGAACCCTAAGTTCTGAAATAATATCAACGGAGTTGAGGAACAGTCAATAGGTCGTTAGTTGCCAAATCCTGTCCTGAAGCGGGATCTTGCTCTGACCGGTTTCGGACAGTCAGCTACGGTCTCGGTCAGAAGACAAAAACTGAAGTGTTTGGATGACTGGGTCACGAGTTCCGAGTAACTAAAGAGTAACCAAATCACATTTGCAAGACTTCTGGCTCTCAAATCTTTGCACAGTTTTTCGGGATTGAATTTTTAGAAAGTTGAGTGGACTCAGTGAGAAAAGAAACACGGTGGACCTGGAAATGAGGCTAGACAAAATTGATGCAAAACTAATATTTGAATAGTTACAGGCCAAATTAGAATACGGGTTTTGGGCTGAACCTTCGTTTACTGACGTCCCAAATATCAATGAATCCTTTGTTATCGAGATGAGCATTTATATGTAATATACGGTCAGTTGTCTAACCTCAGTTTTCTTAGTAATAATAAAATGTTCGTTGGTATGCCGCAAACCAAACGTGTACATCCTTTCCATAGCTTGACGTACAGTGTCAGGTAGAGGAGGGGTATAAACATCTCTCAAGTTAAACAAAATGCGTCTCATTGGGAGAGCCGATAACACGGCAAAAGTTAGGATTATCAATCAGACGGTCACAATGAAGCAGTCCATCAGGAAGAGAGAACGCGTAGTGGAACCTACAAGATCACTCAGTATGCCCAGGATCGTATGGAAGCAAAAATGCCTGGTCTCGATGCGCGGGGGAGGCATAGGTAGGGCAAGGGAATTGCTTCTACAAGAAAAATTCCACATGAGAAAGTTATGGACACCAATCGGAAATTCCAATGGGCACCCCTTTAGGGACCGGAAAGATATTGGGATAATTAATTATGCCTAGTCCAATAAATGTACCACTGGGAGGGAAAACTGTACAAAACTGAGAAAACCAGGAGATAATAAAGATCAGTATCAGTGATCAAACAGTCCTATTGGTTGTCGAATACACTATGTTAGTTTATCGGGCAAATTATGTAAACTGATAAAAAACAGACGCATTGAAAAGCATTGAGATAACTAGGTCTCCGACGGATAAGGGCCAAATTAGTTTATGAATCGAGGAACATTTTAATCATTTACTAACATTTCTTTTCGAAAAGTTGATAGAAGGTCGCCCCTAGGGATGTCGTATCAGTCGGCCTGGACAACAACATGCGGACAGCTTAATTTGTCAGACAATAGCCGTATTACATCTAATTGGCCGGCGGTGGCCCAGCAGATAAGATCGCGGCGTCTGAACGTGAAGGTTGTGCGGGTTCGAATCCTCCCACCGCCGGTCAACTTTCCCACTCGGTGGCACTCTGTTGATCGAGGCCCCCGTCCTGAAGAACGATTTACATTGATATTTCACTAATAAAGGAAATATTGAAAAAATGAAAAATAAATAAAAATGAATAAAAGATACTTTCGTCCCAGGGAAACAGGATGAGTAATATTACCAATTTTCCAAAATTCACTGTGTATTGTGGCAAAGAAAATGGATGGTCTACTCAATCTGTCCACCGTGTGATATTTGTCAACCGTTTGCCATCTACATTGATGGTTTTCTATGAGATACCACAACCTTTAGAATGACGATGTCTACCCCGACTTCTAACCGACTGCTCCACAACTCTCCCCGCACAACCGAGTGCACCAGTTGAGGAAAACGTTTCGTCTCCGAGATAGTTCTCTGGAACACGGACGATGGAATAATCAGCAGAATCCGGTCAATAGCGCAGCCGTTTTTCACAGGATCCGTTCGGAGAAATGAACTCGATACGTTATTTTTTCTTATCGTTGGGAATTTTCGTAACACACTTACGTTTGAGTTACCACGGACAACGTTTTTCAGAACATAGTGAACGTCAGATTGAGTTACAAACCACGCTTGGATAAAGCTGTCAGTCGGAAACGAAACGTCCGCTTATTGTCAGAATTGTAAAACTTGGTTTTCCCGCACACATTAACCTTTTACGTGCACTCAAAAAGCACTTCTGACTGGCGTCTCTGGGCAGGCCCCGTACATTCTTTTCCGAACATGAAGTTAAACACAACATGTGGACAAAGGCTTGCGCTCCTTTTGGACAGGAAGCATAGTCAGTAACAGGGTAGAGTGAATTTTAACCAAGTACATGTATATTACTAAGGCAACAAGGAATCGGGGTCCATTTGTATTTTTATCTCGTTTCACCCTAATGAACCGGAGTTAATTGCGTTAGCAATTTTGCACATCAGCGACACGATTATTACTCCCATTGTGAACTCGATATGGTATCCACTAAAGTTTCCATGTGATTCAAAGTGCCCAGATGTCACGCTCAATTCCAGATCCTAAGACTTTTTATTTCTATCCGTGGGTTGCTGTCAGGGTTTGGCACTCGCAAGTCTTTCCGGGATATCAACGTGGCCCAGTCTGTCGGCTGGTGCAACCATACAATTTTATAAAATAAGTAAAGCCATCCAGTTGTTGCCGGGCTTCCCGTGATCAGAGCTCTGATGTGTTTATTATTCCTTTGTTTGACTCTATTGATGACCTGGGTGTAAGCGTGTGTCTCTGGGTGGTAATCAGTAAATGACTTGGCCAAGCCAACTGGTTCCATCTGCCAACCCGTATTTGTGCACCGCTTACCTACGTTCCTCATTATTCACCAAGGACAATGACACATATTGAAACGTCCTAAAGATCCACGGGTGGAAAATTGGGTGACGTGTGACCAAAATGCTTGTAGTTCACCTTTCAATTTGTTCTTTTTAGTGCTAAAATATTCTAGACATCAAGAACATACCAGTCTTGGAAGAATTCAGCTGACAGCCTGTCAAACGTGGTCGTATTTGCACAGGCATTGATTAGGAACGTTATCAGTGATCCAAATTTCACTTGCGACTCCATCCAAGAGACTGACAGGAATGGGAAATTTTATCTAATCGCCCAAATTCCATTTCCACGTTCGAGGATGACAACTGTAGGTTAGACATGGAATGTTGCCACATTTTGAAGTAAGTATTGCTGGTTACAATTTGTCTACGGCTGATTAAATTCTCACTCGATTGCCAGCCAACAGTACGTTCCTATTCCAAAAAGTTTATGCATTCATAATGCGCCAATAATTCTCGGCATCGGATGTACAAAATCCTTGGAAGTTGTGGTAACTCTTTGTTTACGAGTTTGATCTTCACAAAATTAATTCGCGAGCTTAATTTTACCCAAACATAATCTAGTGTATTTGTTTGCATTCATTGATTTTTCTCTAACCCCCAAAATTGCTGGTATCAAACTAAAACTAACCAATACTGTTTCGGGAATATTCTTGGGCAACTCCGTGTAAGAATTGCTTCGTTTAGCCACGTATTCCTGACAGAACGGCCGCAAATTAGAGCGCATAAACTAGGCCTTGGAGTTTGCATGGAACAAAACTGGTAAAAAACGAATAGTACTTCTTTTGTGGAACATTTAGGAAAGTTCGGGACAACTGCGACTCATATTACCAATGAACCGACCGAATTCAGTCGAGCAAATATAATGTCAGAAGGAGGAAACCGGTTTATTCTGAATGTGAAGTTGTATATGCACGTAGCGGAAACTAATCAACGGCCTTCTCACGAAGGCGGGTGTCTGTTTTCATCAGTTCTGAATCGGAATGGAACAGTTTTAATTGGCCTCTCCAGGAAATAATGTAGGAGATTGAATGTTTTCAGGAAATAATTTGCCACATGATTTCATTGCTCAACTCACCATTAAGAAACCATGCAAATCAGTGACGGATGAATAAAACTTCAGCTCAGCAAGTCGCTGACAGTCTACCGGGTTGTCTAGTGGCTGAAGTTCAACAAACCCTTGACACCCTGCCCGGTAGCGTAATGGCTATGGCGTTCGACTCAAAGCCACTGGTCTCGGGTTCGCGTTTCAGTTCGGGCGCAATGTGTATGCACTGTTGATGATTTCTAGCAAGGATAAAACAGCTGTACAGCTCGGCGGTTTTGTCGTAATTTTATGAATAATTCGCAAGTGACCCCTAACTTCAGGGACTGTTTAAGTGCTCGGGTAAAGACTATCCGTGAGTCAAATTCCGACACAAGTCACAATTTGTATCCAACTGAAAGCTGGCTTATATACAGCCGTGCCAATCTAAACTTAATAACAGACCGTGACCAAGTGGTCGTTCGCAGACAGACAACAAAGAATAGATCATGCCGAAACTTTATTAGGCTTCTGCTCGACAGAGTGGCGTAGGAGAATATCACGTAGCTTACTTTAAAAAGATTTTCAAAAGCTCTGGTGCGAGAAAATCCTTGCAAACAGCTTAACTTGTTCCATGTTCATGGAAATCCTTGAGGTGTAAATATTTTAGACATTAATTTTCATCTCAGCAGTATATATTCCATACGGATAGATGAGCAATATGTCCCCGGAATCATAAGACCGATTTCAAGGTTATTACCGTTCTTCAGGTATGCGGACCCCATATTCGTCTGTCCAAACATCCCTATACTAGTGTGCAACGCTCCTTTCTTAGCTTCTCACTGGAATTTCATTTGAATCGTTAGGAGCGTGAATGGATGATGAGTTCATTTAAGAATCACATGGTGATTCGTGGGAGGATTTTCGTCGGTCATGTAAGGCTAAACCTCAGAAATGCTACTGAGACGAAAAATCAATACTTTCTGGCCTCGGGTCCTTTTTCTGAATGTTAGCCTTACCTGACCGACGAAAATCCATTTATCATCCATTCACGCTCCAAACAGTTAAAATGAGATTCTATTAAGACATCACTTTACAGTTTGCATTACAAATAATTATGGGTAAATCATGACTTGACAAGACTTCCGTATTTAGATTTTCTGCACCCCTCGTTGTAACTGCCACTTTCCGAAGTTTACGTTTCACCACAAAAGGACACATTTATCTCCGACGCTTAAATCTCACTGGACGATTGTTTTCCTGACTCAGCATGGATTCGCACTGCGTACTGCCCTCTCTCCACAAGTGTTCCGTTTGTATTGATTGGCCGCATGAATGGAAGCATACGAGCTTAACGCAACCCGTCAGCGTTGCGCTATTTCAATCGGCGCGGTTACACATTCTGTTCCTTGCAATGTTTCTCGACTTACCGAATTGACAGTTTGCTGTTGGTCGCGATCATATTTCTAGGAGCTACTTACTTTGCGGTTTGAGCACTCAAGGAAACAAAAGGCAAACTGTAATTAGAATACATCGCAGAGTTAAATGTTGCACGATCTGCCTCACGAATGCCTCGTCCCATTGAAATAAAATATGCTGTATAAAAACACATCTAAAGTGATTTTCATGCGCTTGCTTGTTCTTATGACATTGTCCTGGCGAGATATGACAGTCGATTGCCAACGTGAATGATCACGCAAAACACGATGCATGTGATTCCGGCCAGTTACGTTCAGCCAAATAGGTCCTGGTGATAGTGACAAAATAGCTTGTTTCAGCGTATGAAACTTAGTAGACTACCCTGGTTGGGTCACGTGTTGCTTATGACGCGAACACTCGTCTACCATACCGTGCCCTATTTTGTGTTCCTCCTAAGGAATCAAAGAAGCCATGCGGAGGCCAACAGATGACGTGGCAAAGTGGGATGAGAAAATGTACAGCGAAGTTAGGTAAAGTAGGTGTCTCACGTCTTTGTCTTCGTGGTTGGGGTCCGAAAGACTTGTCGACTTGTTGGCTGGAGACACTGAAGGATATGGCAGTGAACCGTGAATAGTGATCGTCGTGTTGTCATTTTCTATCGAATCAGAATGATTGAAAGAGTGCGTTTTTCCAGTTAGACTGTGTTTCGTGTGTTGGCTGCAGCAGCAGCTTATCTTTTCCTGCTTGTGTAGGTCCACTGCTCCCGTTGGATATTCACTCTTTTTATATAAACGTGTAACTCTGGGGAACGGCAGCGGTCAGTGAGGCTTGCCTTGCTGTTTAACGCTGAACGATGATGATGATGATTATGATGATGACAAAATGCAATGGATTGCCAAAAAGTAAACCATTCCAGGAAAATAGGTGTCACAAAAACCGCAAACAGTGCACAAATTCGAGACAGCCCGGTTTCCGAAACATGAGCATAATATGTAACAAACATCTGAGTGCTTAGATCGAATTGCACTCTGCTAAGATTACCTCACTAACGTGAGTACGTGTTCATTAGACGTCCACGGTCGTTCGCTAGACAATTCAGCAGTCTGGCTACCAGTACCGAATGTCTACGCATAGTCGTATGTGCATCACCACACTGAAATGACGTTCTTAGAGATAGGAGCAGAGCTTCGGCCTATTTAGCACCAGTGAAATGACACAAAAATGTCTAAAGTAAATCGATGCAACAAAATCGTTTTGCCTTCAAGAATAGTTATTTGTTCGAATGACCCAAACTTTCGACACAATTCGTTCCGTTGATGAAAGCTTCACGATACCGTGGTCTTCTGTGACGTGTGAAATGTTCTGTTACCCAAACCCTACTTGATACCCGAGAAGACCGGCCTGATCAAATAACATAAATTGTAACATTCCAATGTCTAACCTGCCACTCCAGATGTGTGAGTTGATGAGTTAGGCAATCCGACAGAATCTGCACTCCCCTACCCCAGGAGGAGGTGGGGTTTGGAGCGAATCGACAGTTAATTGTACAAATACAGGACAACGATTGCGACTCAAAAACTCCCAGGGAAAATGTCTATTGTAATGCGGCTTGGTAACACCTACTTATGGTATGTCTACATATATGTAGTGATTCTAAGCGTGAATTGTGAATGTTTAGTCATGACTTTCAAATTAGCCAATGCAAAAACTGGGAAAAATGACACGATCGTCAAAATGCAGTGTATGTGATCGAGCCTCTGATCGAATTTTGGAAACGTGAATTAATCAGCAAAAAAATTAATGACCACCACGAGGATAAATTTGCAATTAACAATGTGATACCCTCTCAACCACATCAGGATGCAGATAAAATATTTAAAAAATACTTCCAACTCCGTTTTTTTAACATTTTTGAGTCATTTTTTTGTTACAAGGTGATTAGTCAACAAACAGTATGAATACTCATCAATGGAAAACTTCAAACACTTGAACGAATACAAATTTTCAATAATCCATATTTACCGAGCCCCAACTGGATTTCAGAATCCTGGAATGGACCAATTTCGATTGCATATCTCAATTTCCCGGCCATTCTTACACCAACTTCCGTTCTTACATGTTGTCGATGGAAAAGGGTTCAACATTGCGGTGCTTGGACTGTGATTCCGTGGATTCGTTATCGCCCATCACCGGTCGCACCACTCTTGATTCGAAACAGTGACTCACGTGTTGTAACTGACGAAAAACAAGTCATAAGTACTAACAAGGCCTAAGTAATAATCACGTTAGTGTCCACAATAATGTGTCTTGTGCCTCGTGTTTCCCAGGTGGATGGGAGTTAGATGATGTCCAAATCGGATGCACCCTAATGTTATCAGCTCACTAGTCAGCCTCCGAACCCCAGCAACTTATGAAGTAAGATACAAAAATCCCTAAGACAGGAAGGGTACTGGCCAAACACAATCAACTTCAGCTTTTCAAACAATCTTTTGCCTTCTTTATTAATGAAATAATAATGTGCATCATTTTTCGGGAAGGCGGCTGCAGCCAACAGAGAGCTGTCAAATGGGGCAGTTGACCGTCGGTGGGAGGATTCGAACCGACGACCTCGGCGTCCGAATGCCATGACCTCATACGATTGGACATTGCCAGCTGATTGGAAACGACTGATTCTGCAAAGCCCACCAAACAAAGAAGGATCGAGGAATTTTATTGGCCATGTATACTCAACAGATGTAGTAATGTAGGAATGAAACATCGGGGCTCTTTTTCAAAGGTGAACTGATTTTCCATTCAAGGGCAGTTATCGGTAATTTAACGTGGATAATAGCTAACCCAGCGAATGATATTCCGTTCCGTTTGGCCTACTTATTTGACCAATCGAGCGAAAGAATGATTCCGTCGCCAAAACGGCGATCAAAGCCACAGAAATTGCATCTAGCGCACAATCAACACTGGAGTCCTAGATGATGGGTCTGAAATCACTTTGTTCCAAATAATGTGTTTCCGTTCAAATTTTTCGTTTGTGATTTTCAAAACGTAAATTCCACAATGCACGAATTCACGTGGACTGTGGACCATTGCCTAATAACTTTTCAGAACTCCTTTCTCCAGGCAGCCAATCCTTCTTCCAGAGCGATATCGCCCTCCTTAAGTTGAATAAGGACAGCCAAAATGAACCGGCCTAAAACTCATTTTGTTAAATGAGAACATCTTGAGGTTATAGATATTTGTTTGCATATTTGTCCTCGTGTGACTGCTATCATTTCATCGGCTCACCTGGTCAGGCAGTGATTGTTCCATCTCGTTTGGTGTATGTTGCCTGAAGAATTTCTTGTCGTTGGGTCGTCGAATCCGGACCGCTCATCCTGATTCATCAGCGTGACTCAAAAGATGAAGGTCTCAGTTTGCATATCCGCTTTTGCTCCTTCAAATTTCGCCTCCGATTCAGCGGAGACCTGTTAACCAAGGTGAAAAACTTGTCATTTATTTGACCTTGCTATCTGTACTAGACCGATGCTTGATGCTGCCGGATTAAATCTTCTCCAATGCATTGAATTCGATTTGCCTGACATGGTCTATTAATGTGCAAACGGCGATAACGATCGGGAAAGCTCGATCAGATTTGGGCTCAGTGTTGATCAAGTCAGCACTCCTTTCAATCAATAATACCCCAGTTTCAGGCCTGTACATCCGTTCCAATAGTAATCATTGAGGGAAGAATGGAGAAAAATTGCTTTTTCTGAACTATTCTCACTGTCATGATGCAAGCCAAACCGAATTGCACAAACCTGGTCTCGTCAACCTCCTGTTCGAGTTAATACGGTTGCATATCTAAATTCTCGGTGCCAATTCGCGAAGTCATTCCAGATATCCTAATCAAGCACCGCCAATTAGTCACAAACAAAGCAACCATCCGCACATGAAGTGAATGTAACAACGTAATTTGATGCCAGATGTAAAATAACTGTCGTTTCCGACTACAGACTCAAAAACAGACTTCCTAGCCGCTTTTGCTAACTATTCCTTTCCTATCAATTATCTTTCAAAAACAAAATTATGACAATCAGATATGCCACCCTTGCGTCAGATATGTATGCTACTTGCTGCTTAGTTCACCACACTACGGAGCTCCAGGAAGTGAATATTGAACATGGTCAATTTGCCTACCATCGTAGCCAGCCGATCTCGGGATGCTGCAACGGAATGAAATGCCGTACGATCCATGATTCCGGAGCATCGATCTCGTAAACTACCGTCATCCTAATGGACACGTTTAGCACAATGTGGCCCATTGAGGGCCGGGTAGCAAACAGGGTGCAACGATAACACAAACTAGAGATAAATGGAAAATTTGAAAATCACCTTCCAAAAATCATGATGATATCTGCTTGTTCGATTTACTCTTGATCAACGAACTTGTTGCTTTTATGAAAAAAAACCAATAATGCTGAAACGGCGATCACACAGTGCTGACTGTCGAGTATTGCTTGACACTGGTCCAGACCGCCAATTCTTTGCAGGAGCTTCTCAGTGCATTTGATTTGGAGTATGCAACCTATCGCATGCCAAAGTAGAGAAAACTTTAGAGGTCACATTGTGAAAAAATTAGATAACATTATAAGATAAACAAGTAGAACGCTCAGATAAGCCTAAACATTTTGTATTTCGTTGTCATTGCTTGAAATGTCAGACACATTTTGTTCATTAACATATTACGGGCTTGTGAATCGCCGCCTCTTTTCATCCTATTGGTCATCGATCAATGCATTCACGTCTATCTAGTTGCATCGAAGGGTCATGTGACTGACAAACAAAAGTAATCACGGCAAAAATGATAAACAAATCGCAAACGAGAAATGAGAAAGTGAACCTTTGTGCGATTTTGGCTTTTAGTTTAACTCCTCCAAAATGGTGAGTGCAGTTCACTTTCCCCTTCCGAAGTTTCTATGGTTTATCGGCGATCGAACCATAGACCAATTACTTTGCCTGAAGTATTTATTTTCCAAACACGAGCGATAAAACATTTTCTTGAATTATAACGGTTTGCATTTCGACGTCTAATCCGTAAGTTCCCTTACCTACATTAGATTTCCATTGTGCTCCTCGCTCACTGCCGGCTGTTGTGTTTGACAACAAAGCCAACCGGCAGTTGCCGTGCTAATTTTCCAGCCTCATTTTAAACTGTTCAGTTATACATTTGTCAAAACATCATGATTACTGGTTTTGTTTTTGGGTGCTCGTGTTGCTGATGGTGACGATGATCGAGGACGTCGGGTCGGTGAGGTAAATACGTCTCGATGATTCGGGGAAAGATCATGAGATCCAAGTGTGAAAATTTGTCAACCTCATTATGATTTAAATCCATACATGAACAGACTTCAAGCATTTGTTGTTTCTTTTTTCTTGAATGGTTTCACAATTGTTCGCGTACTGCAGTTCGTCACAGTGATGTTGGAATTTGCCTTCCTCATATCGATGAATTGGTAATCCTGAGGAAAGCGAGAGGGTAAACACACCACTTGTTCTAATGCACTCGCCATTGGAGAACAAGATTCACATTAGGCGTCGTTTTGAAGCAGTACAGAACAAACGACGGTCTACTTTCTAAGCATTTTTTGCAAGGATAAATCGTACACCGTGTTGGGAAGTGATTTTATCTGCATGTTGCCCAAGCAAGCAAACACTCGGAAGAGGTAGCCTAGCCTGACCGACGAAAATCCTCTCAAGAATCATCGTGCGATTCTTTAATGGACTCATCTTCTATTCACGCTCCTAACGATTCAAATGAGATTCTGGTGAGAAGCTAAGGAAGGAGCGTAGCACACTAGTATAGGGATGGTTGGACAGACGAATATGGGGTACGCATACCTGAAAAGCGGTAATAACCGCGAAAGTGGTATTGCGCTTCTGGGTAAATGCTGTTCATCCATCCCTATGCAAAATAAAATTCAGACAACAAATTTGTGTCCACTATTTCACAGAAACGCCTAAAAGACCTCTTCGAGAGAAGTTGACTTGAAGAAAAAAAACAAGGACGGACTTGGGACGAAATACTTGAAGTTCTACTTTCCCGATTTCCAAATGACCAATTTGATTAAATGAAATCCAATTGTGGAAATGTTTCTTTTCTTTCAATTTATCTTGCTAATTTTTGGAGACCTCTGGAGAACATAATTGGTACCAACTCGAGGCCTTATTTGGACCCCAAATGATATCCTCCCGATTGCTGGATAACCAAATGCTATGACGGAAGCGGAGACGTTTAATCAAAATGGACCTTTCTATGCCGATGACGAATGAAATACGACGATCCTTTTACTCGTGTGTCAGCCAGCTCTTGACCAGCTACAACAGTAGACTTCTGTGTCAAAGAATTCAACTGTTTTATTGATGGAAAATGATTTTTTTGTGTCCCAGACAAATCCTGTGATTCAATGTTTTTCCAGGTAAAACAGGGCTTATTCTTGGTGGCATGTCTTCGTTAATTCTAAAGTACGGTGCAGCTAACCTCACGGATGCATCCATGACTAAATTTTATAAAGTCCTTATGTATTTATTCCGATCCTGACTGCTGGATGCCTAAAACTTCGAATTTTCAATTTCCAAGCCAAACACTTTCGTCCCATCGCACTTGCTCCCTGCGGTCCTAATGCTAATGGAACGTGTGTCCCTAATCGTCTCAACGCTTTCCGGAAGAGAGCTGGACGGTCCACTTTATCTTTTGCTCACCAACGAAACAGGTCCGCTTTGGATGCTTTTGATTCACTGATTCATCGTGTTGCGAAATTCTTGGTTGCACTGAGCAAGATGTACTAGATGCATTTTCTTAGATTTTTCATGTATCTTTGATTCGGTTTTATGGTTCTAAGTTCTCCAAACGTTACACGCCCCCTGCTGGCATGGTTATCACACTATTTCATCAGAAAAACTCGGCGCATAGGGCTGGACTTACTTATCGCGTTGTTCAATAAATCCGGGGCCGTCTCCAAGAAGCCGACTATTCTCTTTTTTGTTCTCAACACTCGTTAGCAATCTATGAGTAAATTTCCTTGGTCATTTTTTCGAATACACTGACGATGTTGCTCCGGCTCTTTATCTGTATCTGGAAATGTGGATTTCCTCGGCTCTCTCGGCAATCTGTTTCACAACTTTTCCGTTCGTTCAGGTCTAAGGCCTAATTCACCCACTTGGGTTGAGTGTCTATTTGCCTGTTCTCCTAACAGCTCGCAGATTTGGTCTTTCTTTCGTCAGTATAGAATAAATCAATAGGCTAATTTTGTCGAACGCTTAACGGTTGCAATCAATAAGGACATGAGAGGCTCATTTCAACTTTTTGGTTGTGCAAACCAGCTACGAAAAGACTGGCACCATTTTTAGATTAAACGAAACAACCTCTTTTTCTGTTTGCCAATGACAAGAGACTTTACAATCCTTTTTCGAAGTCCGTTTATTATCCGGAGTGCATGTTTTATAACACTGAAAGAACTGTGCAATAAACTATGTGAATTGCATCTATCTGGGTATAAAAATTGCACATGTGAAATTCTTCCGGATTCTTCTCAACCATTCTCCAATGACTTTTCTAAATCCCGCTCGAATGTCTCGACATGTTCAACCTTAAACTCCATGCCTTCAGTCATAAATGTCAATAGAAGCTCGACGGTTCCCTAATCAGCTCGAATTCTGGCCAATGGTGTACAGGTCGTGAGTGCTCACCCCGAATCGGTTCCATATTTTACTCTTTGTATTTTGATGTGCTCATGAATGGGTCGAGTTTTTTGACTGAAATGTGGACATCCAGGTACATAAAGTTCATAAAAATATAAGCAGAAATTCTGGTACAATTAAGAAAAACTATCCGATCAGATGAATATGCAAACGAATGAAAATTCATGGTCATTCATAACCTTCAGTGACTAGTTTCGTGGTACCATTACTGAAGTTCCTTTGGACAATTCACGTGACCGTCGATAGCACACCGGTTTTTGAACATCCTTTCGTCGAATTTTCATTGCCTGTAAATTCATTTTTATTAACTAACAATACAAATTGTTATTTTGAATGAATAGACAAAATTTTTGATTACCTTCATTCATCACAAAATTGCTGAGCCGTTCACAACTGTGTTTGTGAACTACGGGCTAGACTCGACTTCTGCATCAAAATTCACTACTGGTGTTCCAATATGACACGGAGTCTTAGAACAATGGGTTATTTGCATCAAATGATTCATCATTTGATATCAACGCTCAGATCACCAGTAAAAAATCGTGAAAGCACTTTACAACAACTGTATCATCTTTGTTAGGAATCGTCAGCAGTACATATCCACCCCACCCGAACTGGGACGTGAACCCGAGACGAAAGATTTTGAGTCGAACGCCTTAGCCATTACGCTACCGCGCAGGTTCTGAATGGTTTGCTGAAATTCACTACATGATGTTGCAACTTTCATTCATCATTGATTTGTACGGCCACGGGTCGCTAGTTCGCAACAATCGACCCTTGTTGATGGATGACTGCTCCGCTAAATCAGTGCCGTTCCCTGTACGAATATCCTGTGGGACACAAATAGATGAAATTTGCAAGCAGCAAGTGTCTCAGGGATTAAAAGTGGCCATTTTAATTAAATATCCGGCTTGTTTACATCTTCAAAACGGGTATCTTTGGATAAAATTAATTTACGTATACTTCTGTCTGGTATCGGTGCACAATTTTCATTTGGTCCAAAGTCGAGGAAACTCCGATTCAAATTGTAACACACAAACATACACGTGTTCTAAATGCACCACAATAAACAGCTTCCTACAGGCCTTGTAAAATGGCCTCCACCTCTCTAGCACAGGATGCTGCAATCGTTTCCTGTTTGGATCACATCAGAAAAAACGTCGGCCATACCCCCCGGGCAAGGTATTTCGAGACGGAGCACAAAGCTTCGCGTAAGCCTGTCAATTAGTTAAACATTCCCGTCATACGGCTTGGATTGGGAATGTGTTAACGGTTTTCTGTCGAAATGTTTGCAATTCTGCAGAGCTGTTAACGGGTTGCACCAACAATCTGAAACAAAATGACTATTTGATACCTATGGAAATTTATCTGTTGGTCTTTCGTAAACTCAATCTTCTTTTCCATGGTAAACAGTGCTTATCAATAAAAATGCACTGCGAAGAGTCCGACGGGGCACCTGTGCAGCACGAACTTCTCCACCCCTGTTTCCAAGGCATAGAGAAAAAGCAATGTCTCTGAATTTCAAGGTCATTTTTGCTCATCATGTAGGGGTGCGCGATATCACTCTGCCCAGCCATACCAGTACTTCCACATCCCGTAATTTGCTTTGCACTGCAATTTCAGCTGAACCCTCACTTGTGTGCATGTGCGAACAGTACTACTAGCATCCACCTGGTCGATTGATGGGTTTCTCCCCCCCCCACCCTCACCGAACTAAACAAGACTCGCTCTCTTCGTCTATTTGCATAAAGATAATATGCAAAATTCAAAATAACAATCGTTTGTGCTTGTTTTGAGTGGCAACTTAATCAACTAATCAAAACACGACTTTTTAACAATTTACTGCACTAGTTCTGGAAACGGACTCGCTCTCTGAATACATTCCAAAAGACTTAGCTGAACTATTTCTAGTATCAAAACATTTCGGTATCTAAGTTGGGCAACTGTTTGTATTGACCGTATGACCTAAAGCACGTAATCGGATTCTACTTCAGGTGAAACGTTTCACTCTTGAATAAATGTTTTGGTGTAAAGAAAACACCTAATTTCTGTGTCCCAAATTAAACAGCACTTCCTGGGACTCATTCAAAATACACATGGGGGCAAACATTGTCTTAGTCTTTGGACAAACTGTTGATCGCCAAGAGGTGTGTTCTTTTTTGTCAAATGGTAATATGATTTATCAACTTCAGACTATCGTAGCATGTCATAACAAAGCTATTTCACCGTATTTGATAAATGCGAGTCGAAAGATGATATCGCCACACTGTATTCACATCAATTTTGTTTCCGGCTAGCAATAAGCTCACAATTACGATTTCCGGACTGATTGGTTTGCAATTAGTTGAACGGAACAAATTAAGGCAATGCAATTGAATTTGTACTTGTATTCGAATCTCAATAAACTGTAAAAAAACTGTCAAGAAAACGTGTATACAAATATTTGATTTTTGTTCGAAAACGTGGCTGATCACCGTTTGGACCTTCGTGAACACACTTAAAGTCGGACTTGGACGTATACAGGAAAATCACAGCATGGCACTTAAAGGAAATAGGGGGAAGCAAAGGTGAACCAAACTGGGTGAAGTCCGAATTCATGGTACAATCACGAGTTAATCCGTCGAAAGTTATTCGTCCACTATTCGAGAACAACCTGAAGCATGACGAGTCAGTTCAGTTCCAGATTTGTCCGCAGTATGCACAAGAATTCCAAGACCAAATTTAGCCCGAAAATGCACCTCTCGTTTGGCATCATCTCTCTACCATATAGTTACTCACTAAACAAATAACTTGCCACGAATCTCGATGTGATTCGGAAAAGGACTCAACATATTTGCACACTTGTCCTACGGCAAAATAGATCATGGTACCAAACAAAATGTGTGTTCAAGTACATAAGCCATTAGACGCAAAAGAAATATGTGCACAAATCAGGCAACAGTACTAACTGCGAATATGCTCGATTTTTGTGATAGCTGTTCTCTTTAGTTCAGCAACTACGGTTAGCTGTGGCCAGGTTAGAGGATCTCGTGAGCTTCATATCCGTAATTGTATGATGCACTATTAAGATTGACTATTCCTCAAGAAAACAAAACAAGTAATTATATTCAATATGAAAAAATTGCTCATCTTCCTAATAAGACAATTATACCGTGAAATTAGCTTGAATCACTAGGCGTGGGGAGGGTGGAAACCATGCCACATAGGCAGACTATTGCCACGAGACAAAATAAAATCAGCAGGGGTCATTAATGATCTTTACTCCTTAATTAAAAAATGTAGTCATTTAAAAGTGTATCTTTCTTCTGGAGATGTTTACCAGCTAGACAGAGAAAGCAGCATGGATTCCTTTTTCCCTTTCGTCTTAGCATGCAAGAAACTAGAGGCTTTGAACATCATTTCAAGGGGCAAAATTTCTACACTCACTCTGCATAGACAGGAACTCATTGAGAGATGCACGGAAAAGGCTTCACTCTGCATAAGTCAGTTTTTCCCAAGCAACAATTGGCAAACTCAGCTTTCGTACTCAATTGCATTTCCGACTAGTGTTAAGTTCGGTGTGCGCCTGGATAGAACGTAACACTGGAGGTATTGTTTGTTTGCTACCAGTAAACACCTATTTGCCACGGTCAGCAATGCGACAAGTTTATATATATCCATGTATGATATGTATGGCATACTGGAAGCAGCGTGTAGATGGGTGAACGAAATTCCCCCTTAGTATCTGATACATATTTACAATTCCTATACATACATATGTATATTCTGGTAGCATTCTGCCCTCGTTTCTAAGGTTGACTAATCCCAGGTGACAAAGAATTATCAACCAATCACAGTTGTGGTTCTTCTGTGGTCTCTTCGACGAACAGCTTCCATGCCCACTCCTGATGCTATAGATTCGATTCTGGTAAGAAATATCAATTCGGATTGTACAAGTATAAGGATGTTTGGACAAGTGATTATAAGGCACGCATACCTGACGCGCGACAATGACCGCGAAACCGGTCGTGTGCTCCAGGGCAAATTAATTTTTCTCATCCAGATACTGCTTACAATTTCCAAATGCATGCATATACATGACTACGATTGTTTCTGGTATCCCTCCTGCTAACATTCTGACTTCGTTAGCAGTCATATGGTGGATGAAAGAATGAAGACATGGCGAATTTATTTATAGATATCTCACATTACATCTGATTGCGTAGTGCATTATTGTACCTATTTGGTCATCAGGGACCGTGTTTTGGACAACAATCCACTCGTTTTTGTATCCTTTCGTTGGGGGGAAGAGGACAATTATTTTTGCTTAAACAAATAACCATTCTGAGTTTGAACGTGGCCGGATGAGGTTTGCTTTGGATACTTGCTCTTATCCCCTTAGTTGATTGTCTTCAGGTGACCGCAGCGTTCTTTTCGAACTAATACAGCTTGTTCACCTATCGTTGTAAACCACGTGACAAAACTTATTTTAAGCTCACCTTCACTAATAACATCTGGTTATCACGTAGTCAAAAACCGATTTCCAGTGCTCTTTTCACCTTGCTGAACGGTGGCATCTATTATCTATTGGTCATTCCGAGTCTTTTCCTCGAAATTGCATTAAAAGTGTGTCTCGAAAATTCATGCTAGCGACAAAATAAAGTCGCAGATTTTGTCAACTGACATTGCATTTTTACCCGTGAAACCTTGGAACGTGTTCCTTTTCATTAGCTAGGCAACCGCGATTTCTCGTACCATTTAGTCTGTTAGCACAATCTATATTCCTAAGGTTTGCTTTGTCAGTACCTAGGGAAGCAGACCCATCCATGAGCGATTTGGGCGGACTCATGGCCGACAGGTCGAACATGTCTTCGAAATAATATTCTAGATTTCTCAAGCACACTGTAATGTGACTAGCCTGGTTTCTTGTTTACTTCAAACGTTTCTCCTTAAATATGCTGCAATGAAAAAGCATTCACGGAATGGATTTTTAAAAACCTCCTGGAATCGAGCTTGAATAAATCAGGCCTAAATCGATAATTTCACGCGATCTTCGTCGATATCCATTCCAAACAACTAATCTATCTTGTTTTTGCTCAAGCAAGTGAAGGCAGATGCATCGTAAATTTCTGTCTAATTTTATGTTTTGCTCATCACCTAACTGATATCGTTCGAAACAATTTAGGTTCACTTTATTTGGCCGACCTACATTCTATGACCAATCGGCATTAGACACTTATTTGTATAGCATGATATCTTTCCAATACTACGTTACTGCCATTCTGTGACTTTTTGGCTCCATTGATGATTGGATTTAAACAGCTCACAAATGTTTTGAGAATTGAAATAATTCACCATGGGATACCATCGCTCAGCTCACCATGAAGAAACCATGGAAGCACTGTACAGCTGTTTCATCCTTGTTAGGAATCATCAGCAGTGCTACTAAAATGTATCAAGTAATCAAGCTCTGTAGGTCATATCCAAAGCCTTCGTCGTACTTAGGCTACCTGTAGAGAAGTCATCTATCAGTGGGGGTCGATCGCTCTGCGCTAGCGGACAGTAACCATGCAAATCAGTGACGGATAGGTGCAACATCATGCCATGTAGTTCAAAAACCTTTGAGAGCCTTCCCGGTAGCGCAATGGCTAAGGCGTTCGACCCAGAATCGTTCGTCCCGGGTTCGCGTCCCATTTCGGACGCGGTGGATATGCACTGCTGATGATTCTTAATAGGGATGAAACATCTGCACAGTGCTTCCATCGTTCCTCTATGGTGAGTTGAGCGATGATATCACATGGTAAATTATTTCATGAAAACATTCAATCTCCTACTACTAAAAAAAGATTTGAGAATTATTGACCAGGTAAAAAGATATCTGGTTTCTTATTTTTATTAGTACCATTTGTGATGAATGATTTGAGACTTGGTTGGAAGTACCAAGCAGAAACAATTCTGTCAGACAAAGTCTGTCCGAGAGCAAACTGACTTGTCTAAATGCAATTCATACCTTTCGTCTGTTCCGCTAGAACCTATCTCGAGTGTCCAACGTCCAAAATTTGTAAACACTTTATCCCGGCCGAATGTGGATGTACCAACTGAATGTGTTCCTAATTGTGGAATTTTCAAACTCTTCCTTTCATGATAAATTTCCTGCACGACTGAAATGATGGCGCCCATTTTGGTTGGACGATTGTGTACAGTTTTCTGTTGGCAAAGGAATTCGAGAAAAATAGTATAATAAAACGTACGAACTGAGCTCACGTTGACATTAAAAATCGTCCACCAACCATTTGGCATTGTGATTTGGATTATGACTCGGTCAACTAATTCGGCAAAATAATGTTTGGGCATTGTCGTTGACATTTTGACATGGGTGTTTAGTTTCCCGTAAACCAGGAACCGTTCGTTATTTTTTGTAACTGTCAAAGCCAAATCGCAGACTGGAACCGTTGCTATTAGGTACCGGTATTCTTAAAAACAAATTGACAAAGTAAAAATCAGATCAACAGAAATAAAATATTTTGTCACTGATTTCAATTCACATGGTTCACCTCGTCTAGGTAATGCAATGCAGATTAGAAAATATTTGACATGTAAAAAATAACGCTAGAAACTGGAAGTGATGCTGCAGGTTTATCGGGACTCGAACATTTGAAATCCGGTGGTTAGGACCAACGAAAAAGAAATATCTCGCATTGAAGATCCGTTCGCCTATTACGAATTCAGATGCGAATTCGAGCGTTATACGTCCCCCTCTCCGATGCATCAGTGGTAGACCATAGGTTATATAAGTGAAAAAGTGTCCGTATGATTCCCGAATTCTTGTTTCGAGTTCCGGATGCTTAATGATTAAGTGAATTTTCCAATCCGCATGGTATTGGGTTCGATGCTGTGTAACATTGGATTGATGGTTTGAGGACGTTAATTCTCTAATTTGTTTTCGAAAGCCATATTCAAAATAGCTTAGCAGTGGATCATCTACGAAAAAGCGTGAAGTCATCGATTGGATCTCAACTCGTCACCCAGACTTCTGATGGTCGTGAATTGACCAATAGACATACAATTTCAAGTAAGACAAACACACAAAGATGGCAAAGTTCTTGTAACAATCAAAACTACACGAAATCTTTTTGGATCGGCCTGTTCGTGATCGATCACTCCCTGTCGATTTTGGCTATTTCAAGTGGTATCAGTTACCGGCCTGAATGATCACCAAGGTGACGGTGATATCACCGACATTTATCATTTGCAGTTCGCGGTATTCGTCATCTCTTTGATCTTTTGAAGAATGAAAGATACTTGGGACAAACACACTTACCACTGTCAGGCACTTATGATTCACATTCTAGATGTATTTTTGGCCGACCGTCGATCATTTGTGCAGGTGATCGGTCACACGAAACCGCAATATTTATTGTTCTAAATAAGAGATAATTTTGTCGAAATAGCTCATAAACAAGTTTGGGTAAAACAGTCTGGTATTAAATTCTCATCTGGAAGTATGCCCTAAGTAACGTATTTTGTGCAATCCATACTGGGTCAGACTTTGCAATTTTGCATATCTTTTTTGGGTAGTCAGGTGATCAATTTCTGTTCCAGCATGAAATGGATTAAACTATTCTCATTCGCGTCATGTTTTATTGTTCTCTCCTCTCTACAGGCTCACGCAACCATAATCCTCCCGGCATAAGATGAAATTATGCGATAAGGGTAGGTATATGCTTTGTCATTTGATAAATATCCCTAGTCCTATTTTCGACTGCAGACCACTATGAACAATTTGTGTAGTTGTGATGGTTGCCAGTAGCAACCGGACAACATACACGGACAATCATAAGTTTGGTCGATCCCGGTATTGGATGATCTGATTGTTGAATTTGTTTAACCTTTTTATGGTAGCGTAAAAACAAAACGGATGCTATTTTATGTCAAGTACATTTGCTTGTATAAATTAGGAGGTCTAACTAAAAGTTTGAGTTCCTCACATATCCACAGATCTCGGGGGTAAATAACTTACCAGAATTCATTGTATTGAGCATTTTGCAGTCAAAATGAATCCAAATGTTATTCTGTTCCCGAATAAAGCGATCATCATTATGTCAACCGGGCAGTGACAGTTCAAATTCAGACTGCGTTGGCCAAGTGAATTGGGTCGTGGAGTTTGGACGTGAAGGTCGCGGGTTCGGATCCGCCCACTGCTGGTCAACTTTTTCATGTGGCAGCCTTCTGTCGGCCGCGACCCTCTTCCTGGAAAATGATATACATTGTTATTTCGTTAATAAAGGAAGTAGAAGAGAAAAAACAAAAATCTCCGGCAATTTAAGGAATCATAGTAATAGAATATGAGCATGTAATTGGATTCCGTGATGCGGAGTCAAAACGAACGTAATCATCAGTCAGCTGAAATGACTGGACATGATCAAGATAAAATAGGGGTCCGATTTAAATGTCCAATCGGCATGTTTCGAAATGTTCGTACAAACTGACGTTTAGGGGCTAGGAGAGTTGTCGAGGTCGTTCCTTATCCAGTCTAGAGTTTTGATGAAATATCGTCCAAAAAACTTCAATTCCAAATCATATTATGGTCTTCAATTCTCATATCATTGAACCAAAATGTTTCAGTTTCTCGCCGAAATCATTTATACTTGAACATGACACGGTATTTCCTAATAAGACCGGTAATCGAATCCCGGAGCGGTCCAGAAGTGGAAAATTATGTCAGCCCTTTCAGATAACGACAGTCCATGCGAGTTTCATCCCAGAAATCTTGAACATTCGTCCAGTCCAGAGGCCTCTATACAGCATTTGTGGCCGTTTAACTGTCATGCTGAAACCGCATCAACACATGCGGTCTGATCAATTCAACAAACAGTGTTTTCGATCTTAGTCGCACACTGTCTAATCCCGGAGATCCAGGTTGATTGGGTTTAGTTTTCAATGAGCGAGTAGATAAGCCAGGTCTGGAATTTTTAAATAAAGAAATAACTCAGAGGATTTTTCCTACTGGCTAGAAATCCACAACGAAGGCTGTTTCATTTAAGGATAAATCAGGCTATTTGTGTTCCGACTGCCAAAATGTTCGTGTCACAGTAACACCGCGTTCAAACATGCTGGTCCAGCCCGGTTTATTTTGCTTAGACAAAGCTTTTTGAATGAAGCATTAGCAATGCAACGAAAAAGAATCCTTCCGCCACCAATCCTCCCCCCCTCCCAAAAGAAGAAGAAATCCCCTGAGTTTAACCAATCGTTCGAATTAAATATCAGAACACATATAGCTTGCATGTTTATTTGTCAGGTCTACTTGCTTCGTCGTCAGGTGCGATTTATCTCCAAATTGATTACACATCCAAAATGATCTTGTGCTTACAATCAAATGATGAAATGCTGGGCTGATTAGCTTGTTCTCTATGTATGCTATTTGTGTGGAATTTTCTGCCTTGGACACATATTTGGGTGCTTGTACGAAAGGGTCGATGGCTGTACGCTGAGGATCGAACTGGATCCGAAGTGTATCGAAACATCAATGCACCCAGTGTTATATAAACTGTGAAATAGTACACTACCAGATGGCGAAGATGTCAAATGGAAATGTCGTTTGCTATCTTTTTCGGTGATTTGGAGTAATTTTTCAGAGGGGAGATTTTATGGTTAGCCGGCTAAAATACTGCATTAAACAAGATTTGTCAAAGTAATGGAAAAGTCCGCAAATTGCCTTCGGTACTGACAAGGCCGTACTGTGTGACGATAACTTTGTACATTATCTTATGGATGCTCTCTGTTGAATGTGTTTCGTTCCATTTACAAGGCCATTAACATTCCGGCTCTTCTCGACTGCAGAAGATGTGCGCATTCGATTGCACCGTCTTTCGCCATGTGCCCACAAACGTCTTATTGAAACATGAAAGCTTCTAAGCAGAGTTTCTCACCCAAGCAGGAGATAGGAATTAATCAGAATTCACCCGCATATTTTGGTACAAAGCAAAATGAGGCCTATATTTACTTTTTTCCACTCTTTATTCACCTACTTTGGCCTACCACTCTCTACTCAGCTCCCGATGTATTCTTGTCAAGATTTCAGTGAATCCATCCTAATGTTTGGTATTGATTAGCTTAACAGTATGGTTTCTGGTCTATTTTTTCAGAGGAATACAGATAGATCAATATCACGCAGTTAGGTAGACACCAAACTCATTTTTTGTTTGAGCCGCGTCGGTGCAGTTATTCTGACAATCTGACTTTCTTTGTTTCATGCATTGCAGCAAAACTTATCTCCCCAGTTGACTTGACTGAGTCCAATCATCTTAGTTTTCTTCAATTTTAAAGCAAGCCAAATTTATTGCCATGGATTTTACGTTTTTGTTTTCTTCAAATTATGATGTTTTCATCACCAGACTGGGATACAGCGAAGCGAGGGACTGCTCAGTGAGTAAGTGATTGGTGATGAGCAGATGCCAGTCTGCGATATTCATGCTAAAACTGCTCAATATCACTGGACTCTTGAATATCAACTTGTGAGAATATTGCAAATCCAATTGGATTACCAATAGCATTCTATGGTGAGTCCATGTCTCGTTGGCGTGATGCGCCACGCCGTGACTTTGTGGCCGCTTGAAGATTTATGGAATCTTTATGACTGGGGCGCACGGTAACCGATCGCAGTTGTGCAAAATCGATTCCGTCTGACTGGTTTATAAACATACAGGCTTTGAACAACTCTCCGAGCGATTTTAAGTTCCAATTTTGTTCCATTGCGGAGCAATCCTATCACCAATTCCGTTAAAATAAATTTTCCGTTCCCAAGTATTCTGTCCGCTCTCGTCCATTCACGCAGTTCTTCATATTTTTACCATTTTAGATTCACGAAAAATCAGTGTACCAATTTTAGTGAATCGAAATATATATTCGGTCTCGAATCGGCGAAAACCGATTGAAATGAATCCATGGTTCACAAATTTTTCCAAACCGCTTTTGCTCCCATATTTAGCTATAATTTAATATCAGAAATCACCCACGTAACTCACGAAGGGTGGTTTAACCCGCCCTCCCTGGTCAACCTAGGCAAAGCAAAGGTGAAACAGTCTTATCCACGTGCTAGCATCATTGTTTATGGCAATAAAGTCCCACTGATAATTGCAAAATTAAACAACATCCCGATTCGACTTTTGCCTTTCAAGTAGATTTTTTTTCACCGTGATCAAAACAACGTTATTCGTCTGTCAAACTATTACTCCTCCATTGTTCAAATGAATTCCGCTCGATGCGTTTTCGTCACTAAAAACTCGGAAAATTTTCACCACCAATTCAGCGAATTGCACAATTCCAATCACTTATTCAACACAAGGAAACAGTTGGCGCGTCCCTAACAATCTGGTTTGAACTCTTGCCAAATGGAGGGAGCAGCCGTACGAAAAATAGAAATACGTTCGTAAATTTCATGAACACAGTTTGATACGTACCCTCAAGTTGCTCTTTTAACGTGGCCCGAACCGGCCAAATTGAACAAAAACATCACCTAATTATCTGCAACAAACTATTTTATTCATGTACTTATTTACTTGTTTTTACAATACGACATAAGTCAATGAGCTATTTTGTAAATTGAAACAATTTTGTCCGTTTGACATTTTGGAAGTTGCATTCGAAATGTCCGACCAGTGACCGGATTGGAATGGAACTGGCGATTTTCGAAAGTAGTCAACATTTTGTTGTTCCATTCTCGTGCCAAAAGCACGCACGCACGCACGCACGCGGTGTTGTCCTTATTGAGGAGCGGGTGCTTATTTGTGTTTGTGTGCGTGTGTGTGTGTGTGTACGTCTGTCTGTGTGCATGTTTGTGGAGGTCAGAGTGGCGTCGTTCATTGTCTTTTCAATCACCTATCGGTTGACAATGAATAGCTATCATAACTGTCTTGGTATAGTCTTGTACACGACAAACACTTCTGGTGTGTGTTCGAATGAACGAAAGACGGACGTTCACTGTTCATCTATCATAAAGATCTGAAATGGGACCTTGTAAGATTAGCTCCTGAATAAGTACGATTAGAAGTGAAACTGATTAATGCCAGCCAAGAGAGTGTAGGTTGTTTTCGAACTGGATCAGTTCCAATCTGTTTTGGGACGAATTTCGAGGCACTGACGGATAATTGTTATGACTACAATTTTTGGAGTGAGACCAGATTGGAACGAAAACAACACACGTTCGGCTTCTCCCCAGTTCACTCGTGTGCATCCAATCTAAGATTGGGGATGCGCAGAACATTAGTTCAATTGCTTTAGCGTCTTGTACGCATTAACAACTGGTTCATTGATTACAACTTTAAAAACTTATGACGATTTTGGCAAGGATCCGGGTTCATTCGTTAAAATTACACTGGACTCGTGATGAAATCCAACTTTAGTATCCAATTCATTCAGGTCTTAATATGAAGCTTATCACACAACTCAATCGTTATTTTGCTTCGCTGTGCAACAATTAATGAGGGTAGAACTGCGCGGCTTCCGGAAGGCGAACAGCCTGTCGTGCGTCGGTATTCAAGGATAAACAGCGATGCCGGACTCGAACACAAATTCAAATGAACATTTGCCCGTGGGACACTAGACTCACCTTCGCCAGACGTACACGAAGTTAAGCCAAAGGCGTAGCACAAAGGCCAACAGCTTTTTACTAGCTAGATTGGCTCTTGGCAGTCCGAATATCGCTGTACTTGGAAACACGATCAGCGAAGTAGAAATTTATTAGATTCAAAAATTAAATTGCAAAGTTTTATTGTTTTTAATTTTAGTATAAGCATTAATTGGGATTTGTACGCGTGGATAATATACCGGTCGGAACAGTTCTATGATCTATTGTTTGTACAGAGTTCTAGCAGAACGCCCTTTTGGAAAGTGCACAGAAATTCCTCGAAATCCAGTTCACGGGAAGCTCAGTGAATAGAATGAGGCAGGCAACCATATTCCCCGTTTTATAATGATGACAATGCTGGCAATGAATGCTGCTCACACTTTGTTTGTCATACTGCAAACAGGTAAAATTTCAAGAAGAAACCGAAAGCAACAGAATCCCTCCCCCCTCAGACCCGTTCCGAGTTTGAAAATCTCCGAAAGTGGGAGGAGTAAAACCGGCCGTCTTCGTCCCCGAAAGCTATGATACTAACCGCTTCCTCATAGTCGGTCAACCATTTCAAACCTACCATAACTTAGTCAAATCAGGCAGTATTCGTCTACCGGAGTTTGCCTGAAATCAACCAAGCTGGAAATGCCACGCGAGGGAGTACGTAGCCAGTCAAATATATGGAATTCGCGAGTGACACTAAAACTTTCCAGATCTTTTTCGGCAACCAGAGCTCAACTTTTGAGAATGCTCCAAAATCAATAGTTCACAAGTTTGCTAGATACAGCCACAATACGGGCGACGCCCTCAGCAACCGTAGGCTGATAGGACAGTAAAGGAATCAGTTGCAGTTAATTTCCACTGTTTTTTGTAATCCATGTGGAGTTAATATGCTGTGAAGATCTCTCTTGATGAGTTGCTTGAATCTGATTCGCTTATGAATTAATTGCAAGTGTTACCAAGATCCGCTTATGATATCCTAATATCTCCACGCGTATAGCATCAAATATTCATTCTACAATTATTCATTTTTGGGATTTAGAGTAGAACAGAATTTAATTGGCGATCTGTTCTTCCCTACCAAACTTATTTTGATTTACAATCAACTCGAAAAGCACCAGTTTTGTTATTGTTTATTTTCTATCTTCCAACTCTTTGCAAACTAGTAAAACTGCCCCAAATCTGATCGGGTGCGACTTCGGGGTTGACTGTCACAAATTGGACACTAATCTCAGATTGCATAAACTGTCCGCTTACTGGGCTCCGGTGAAACCAAACAAGTTTTACTATTTGGGCCGATGGATACGAAGTTCGTTCGGCGTAGCATGCCATCTTGTATGCTGGTCAAATGCAGTTGTTTAATTTCACTCACTTTTTTGGTCTTGACAAAGATTTAACCGTTTTGCCAAACTTTCCGTAAATGAGATTTGATAAGAAATGAGTTTTCAGAGTTGCTGAATATCAGTTTGCAAACATTGCACGGGATTATCGACTCTGTAAGGCGGGATTTACTCAAATGAAGGGCAAGTCTAACGACATTTTAGCGTTTACATACACAGTAAACGTTAAATAAAGTATTATAATCATTTAACGTACACAATTGGATTGTCGAAACTAAGCAAAAAAGATGAAGTGTCCGAAGTCGGCATCAAGAATAGAAACCAGAACAAAAACACCAGCGGAATAAAAGCCAAAGAACCGCACAGCAGACATTAGTCAAATGATTAAATCGTAATGTCTGAAGTTTGAGGTCAACGATGAAAATTCTCATACTACCGGTCATTTGCCCAGTCACCAGCCCTTCCATGGTCGTGACCACCTGCGACAGTCATTGTTTTCTTTACAAATTAAACAATGAAACTGAAAGGTCATCAATCATATCACCATCAGCACCACATAACAACTGCAATGTACTCCTCAAAGACTAGAGTACTGCAGACTACGTCACTCGTGAATACGATCATCTTCGTTCACTGTTCACCAGTAAGGCAACCGCTCCTTTCCTCCCCCAGTATTTCCATTTGGGTTTAAAAGGAACGGATAGGCAAAGAGGATAGAACGTGGATTCATAAGAGAAGAAAGAGTATGGATTGTAACCGACGCAAAGAATACAAAGGCAGATGATTCCAATCGATGTCTTTCGAGAAGAAATGACAACGTAATCTCCACTGTTCACGGTCGATTGCCCAATCCGGCCAGCTGGCTGATGCATGTTTTACGAACCCCCAACCACGAACATGGGAGACACCTTCTTTGCCTAAGTTCGCTGTGCACTTTCTCATTCCACAAAGTCATATCGTATGTTGACCCTCATCTAGCTCCTCCCAATCTATCGAAGTAAAGGAAAAAACGTGAAACGCCACGTTAGGCAAGTTGTTGCCTTGCTCAACTCTTGGCCCAACCAACGAAGTCTATCAGTATGGATGCGCTTCAAAGGATTATTCACAAACAAGTATTTAATATCAGATTCCCAATGCGCACAATAATCACGCGGTCAATGCATTTAATCCCAGAGATACTGACCAAACATCAGTGGCCATGCACCTCCAGACAGCGGATGTCATCAACACGTAAACTCCATATGTCACAACCATCCAACAGAGCTGAGCACACTGCGTCACAGTATACAGAGCATTTCAACTATAGGAAAATATCAGGCTGACGCCACAAGTGCTTCAGTCCAGTGTGCGCAGCTCGAGTCCTAAACATACGAGTGCCCAACCTCCGACATCTAGCTCCAATCTTTAATCTAGCGAATGCTAAGGTATGTTAAAAGGTCCATAATCTTTTGTTCCGCCCAGTCAGCATCAATTTTGGGATTACTGTAGTTCAGTCTTGGAGCAGAGCTCTACATTTTGAAGGTGCTAAGTGCATATAGAATGGAGCTATAGCCCTCGAAAGCCCGTGTAATGCACATTCTACATGGTCTGCAGATTCGAAAAGGCACATGATTTTTTTTTGTCTGCTCTAGATGATACAGCATCTCTCAGTTTCCCAATTCGATATCTACATCCTGGTGACCTCCTAAAGCAAATTCCATGAACTCGTCCATGACGAAGCTGAACGGTAATGAAGATGGGATACTCTTTTCGAACATCGCCAGTCGTTTCAGGTGAACTTGACAGTTCACTGTATATCCTCACGTGACCAAAGGTATGCATGTAAACTGTTCACAACAGCCGCACTGTTCTGGTGAACAGAACTGAACTGCACTGCTTGTCGACTTAATCTAATGCCCCTTTCAGGGGAAAAGAAGCACAAGTATAGGGCGATGGTGTGTGGTGCGCTTCGAGTAACTGCTGAAGAGTACAGAACTGGTCGATGGAATAGCGACTATGGATGAAATCTACCATTCTCACTCAAGACTGTTCCTACACCACGTTGACCCACAGCTTGAGCTGCTTCGTCTCCTGAAGTGCGAAGAAAATATATTGACGAGACGTTTGGCGCAGTTAGTTGAATTACTCTACTCGAATCCTGAACTCGTGTTTCACTCACGCAGCAGACATCAATCGAAAGTGAGTCTACTGTCAGAGTCAAACACGCCTGTTAGCCAGCCTGCACTAACGTGCGCACATTGAAGGAACCGAGATTCAGAGGTTGACGAGGCTTGAGAAAATGTGAGATAGCCGACTGAAAGCCACCTACCACACTATCTGACAATGAACCGTTGCGAGTATCCCGCTTTTTATCATTGGGGGCATTATGGATAGAGAGAGCAGTCAAAGAGAGGACTGGTGATACTAAGTTCAAATCACTCCAGCTTTAGATACTTGACTTCACAGAATTCGTGTACTTTATCTGCCACTTAAGCACAAACTTTACGGATTCCTTCAAATCCAAGACGCTCTTCTATTAGATTTGGTATACATGTGACCTCCTGGTGCATATCAACCTTTAAACAACCAAGTCGAGAACCTAGGTTGAACGTTTTCACCCGGATTACCCGCGGCTTAATGTACCATACAAATCGATCGGATAGGCAATCTCCCCGGGTCCGTGATAACGCATTCGAGATATTGATACTATTCTTAAGAATATTCTTAAGAATATCGCGTGGCCTTGTGAAAACCACTAATCGATGGGCAGCGTATGCAGCTGTAATGTGCTACTCACAATCATTAGTTTCAGACTTGATCTCCTATTCTGACAGTAGAAATACACATATTGCTAGTAGTCTGCAGCAAATAGGACCCAATACTTCTGTTTCCATGTTTTTCATGACGGTCCATTGAATTTGAGTAGCAAATAATGAATAATTAGGTAAACGTTTTTTCCAAACTAGTGAGACTAACCAATCGTAGGCAATCCATTTCATTTTTATTCAACCGCTTATAACAGAACCTATCCGATCTGTAAACGCGCGAAATCGCATCGCCAGCAATCGATTCCAATTCGCATCCAAACGGCTAATCTTCAGTCATACGCAATCATCGATTGTGATTAACAATGTCGGTCGAACGAGACTCCAATCTGTTCACGGGCCTTACTTTTTCCAAGATTGTTTGGTTTCCTTTTCGTTCTTCCAATCTGATGCAACAATGTGCAATATTTCAAAAGAAGTCATCAATACTTGCTGACAGGGACCAAGTTTGAAAATAACTGGAGGTGCAAGGATTCGAACCCTTGGTACTCGAGGTAAGTCAGTCTTTGCTTTGGTTCAACCTCATGGGAGTGAACTTTCAGCCTACATACACGAATAATACGAACGAAAGATAGAAAAACCCAGCACTCTGATGTGCGTTTGGACGACAAAAGATTAATGTGAGAATGTTAAGCCTAGGGACTAGTGATAATCGTCTCTGTGTGCTTCTATTAGGACTAATCTGTAAGATTTATTGCCGGTATTCTATAATTCACTTGAGAACGAAGACAATTTGCAACGGTTTTTGTTCCTTAGCGTGGAAATATGTCAACTTAGAATCCGAAAGGGTGAACAGGATAGAAAATGATAAAAGGATTTGTGAAAGCCAATCGAGGATAAAAATTCGTGTTGGGCTTTCCAAATTTTCCTACTAAATACCTTTGGTTTTCATAGTCCGTCCCGATAACCATTTAAAACAACAAAAAAAGGATGGAAGAGAATAAAACGGAACAGACGTAATGCTAAATTGCAAAATTTAATCGCACAACAATACTTCGACACGGCGTTCTTTGTCCGTTGATCGCTGCTTTCGACCAGTGCAGTTTGGGCATCATTCAGGAAGGGAATATCCTATTCCGGTACGCGGAGGTGTATGTTCCGAGTAGAGTATCATTCACTTTGATCGTCACCACCCAGAGTTGAGAGATGTACGGCGCAGTATCTCACCACATAAATAACACGTTTTTCTAAAAGCAGTTCAGTTTCCTGGAAGTGATACCGACGAGCCATTTTAAACCAAATCAATAGGAAAAATAATAACATCTAAAACAACAACCAAAACAACGACAGTATAAGTCATCGCGGCTGAAAACATCTGAAAAAGAAGGAGCCGTCCGTGTGGAAAAAAATAGACGATCGGTTCCTCCTTTTTGTTCGTATCTGATTACCATGGGAGTGGAAAGCCCGTAGCTAGAGTGCATGCGATTGGGAAAATGACTGGTCATTCAGGCGTTTTGCATGTAAGAAATTGTTGTTTGGAGTTTCGAGTTAGCCGAATTTCTTATTCTTTTCCCGCATGCTTGGTAAACGCACCGCAACCAGTGAGCTTGCAATTGTCAGTTAAAAATTCTACTGAATCGCGGTCGCGTCATTTAATCAATGAACTCAGGTCAATTGACACGACAACTCCAGGTGTAATACATGATAGACACAGCATTTTATTTTCCGCTCATGTCCGAAAGTCACAACCTAATCCGTCTGAACATCTTTGTAATTTCACTTGGTAATGTCAAGTTGGAGACCTGGCTTGGTCTCGAATGAGGAAAAGCCGGCCTATCAGCTGTGTGTGGGTGTGTGCATGTGCGTTCGTAATCGTCATCGAAACTTTTCCACCATTATTTGATTTTCGGTTTCGCGTTTTCCAAGCTCGTCTAGCAGAAGTAATTTGGCTATTGATTAGAGCATTCCCAATACCGAAATGATGACCACTTTCAAAAAGAATCTTTGCTGTACTGATCTACCAATATGTATCAGTCTGACAGGTATTAAAAGCGGTTAACCACGGCGCAGTACGGACTCGAAATGACGATAGATAACACTTGAAGACTGGTCGATAGCCGGCAGTGACCGAACGGATAAGTTCGTGGAGTTTGGACGTGACGGTCGCGGGTTCGTATCCTCCCAGCGTCGATGAACCTCCCCACTTGGCAGCCCCCCTTCCTGAGAAATGATGTATATTGTTATTTCATTAATAGGGAAAGTAAAAGCTAACAGAAAATAAATGATTAGAACAGTTTATAAATTGCCTTGTCTGTCATTCTGTTAAACAATTGGACGTGGTTCTTTCTAGTTCTGAACACGTTTCTGTCAGCCACTGAACTGACCGGTGTTCTTTGTGATTAAATCTCTTTCAGTTGAACCTGTGTGTTGCTCATGTATATCTTCACAGGACGAGCACTGATTCGGCCACGATTCCATCTCCGTTTTCATACACATCTTTGTCGCATCACCGGTTACAAAATTAGATAGCAAGCAAACCTGTCTTTTGATACCTCACAACTGACTAGATACAACACGTTTTATGCATACTAGAATAGACTGATCGAAAAATAAAAATAAAAATAACAAATAACTGAAAACTGGAATGGCAGTTCTAGGTAGACACTGTATCTTGGGTGTCACAAGCACGCGAATATCCATTTATTCCCTGTCATTATTATTGTTCGAGCATCTTATCCCAGTACCTAAAAAATGCGTTATATTTACCCGGTTCTGAAGTACTGAATGACAAGTTTGTTTGCAAACCGTCTTTTTCGATGTCTCAATCGGGAATTTTCAAGTAACCGAAGAAGACCAAAAAATCGGTTGCTGGCTGAATTTCAGACTGCCAGTTTTTTTCGAAATCTGATATCCTTCCCTGGTTTTATCAACTAGCACTTGGATGACCAGCTTCGGAGAGAAATGAAGAAGTAAAGACTACGCCGGAGAATAGAATTCATATTTCAAACCACAATGGGGTTTGCACATCTAACTGGAATCGAGGAAGAATACGTAAGATACTGCGAGGCGGTTCCGGCAGTCTTTCACCACATCGCAAGCAACTAAAGCTGCCTACTTTTATTCGCGTGAATCTAGTTTCATTCGAAAAAAGAGTCGCTTTAAACCAAGTGAACTAGAGGCGCTAAACGATTGCAGAACGTCATGAATTGGGGAAGAAAGTTGAATAACGAATACCACGCGGACGGAGACGCGAAGTTGTGGTTGGGTGATAGAACTTCACAGACCAAGAACAGTGTACAATTCGGTGAATATAAGAAACAAATGATAAAAAACGGAATTTCGATAACCGTTATGGTGGGCAACAAAAAGTGAATTTGTGGCTTCAGTTCTATTATGGTCAGTAGGCGAATGCGGGAAAAATTTCAAAGTAATTCCATCAGTAAATTTGAACGATGGTCCGAATATCTTTATTCCATTTTTCAGAAGACACTGGTAAATTTCCCCCCTATCAAGGTCATTGGAATTGGGATTCTTGTGCAGCTTTTTGTCGGAATTATTTTGCGTGTTCCCCGTCCCATCTGACTTCATCGCCTCCTTCTCGCGGGGAATTCATTTCCCGATAGCTTCCAATGGGTAAGGTGAAAAACATCTAATCCCAACTGCAAAAGATTGCATTAAAGTTAAGAAATCACCATGGGCCAACAGTAAGATGACAAAAGTTGATGAACTTTGGCTTCCTTCCCCTACTCTTCATGAAAAATGCATCAGAAATAGCCACCAGTTCTGTAAGTGGGAAGATAAAGAACTACTGGTGACAAAAATCACGTTCTTCGAATAGATTCCATCCGGGCCAATGTGTTTTGCTTCATAGATTCCAAACTGCTGGAGGGTAGACAAGGGAAGATTGATTTCGATTGTTTTTGATCACGACAGGGTGTAATGTGGACATGGCATGATGAGTAGCCACACGTTGGACTTTGTGATATTTTCGAGTCTAAAGTGCCTACCCTGAAACTTGCGTCACAGTTAACCTGTGATTCGTCTGTCCCCGGCGCGAAAACACAGCACTTTTAATTCACTTCATAATTTCTTAGGGTAGGATTCACGGATGCGCTCTGGTCGGCGCCAGTTCACCTTGTTCCACTGGAATAGGAGATTGAATGGACGCAAAATTCCACTGGAGAGTGTTTGCAATCGCACGACTATGAATCACTGAAAACAAACATGAATTATTTCGGCAAAAACAGAAAGGCACTTACAATGTGCACGTATCGCCATCTTTTATATACGCGTTCCCTTTGTTTTGCTTTTTGGGAAATAATCTTGTTTTTTGCTTTTCTCCAGATAATTCGAAGCAAGTATGTGGACCTTGATGAATAATCACCGGTCATTTGCTTTCGTTCTTCGATAGGTTGATCGGAGACAGTCTGTTACCGGGTTAGATTCCGCGTATCATGGCACAAATTTGTTTTCGTAGTCTATAAGAAGATAGGTTTCCCCATATTTCGTGAACGGTTGCTGTACATTTGTTCCCTCTGAAGATGTGGAGCAACACAGTTTTTATCTGGTACTAATTGCGACTTAGCGGGGTTTTAGGGAACTCCAAGATTTTCACAGAGCGACAAGGCAACAGTGCGACCGAGTGTATAAAAGCAACCGTAGACGTTGCATTGGTTTTGCATGAATCGCAGGTTTAATCGTACATTGTTGGAGAGTCTATCGAGATTGATTAAAATGGAAGTTAATCACAATTAGAATGATGAGTCAAAACACATGGTCAACAAAGTTCGGTGGTTGCCTACCATTCGAAACCTCCAAACCGGCGAAGCCTCCTGGGCTAGGGAGGAGTAACTTTCAATAAGTTATTAAACAACCAACGAATACATCACAAAGGAAACTGTGAATATCTTTAAGGAAGTAAACAGGGAACATCTTTTGCCGCTACTTGATGCCGCATCTAAGCCTGGTTAGTGAGACTGATTTCATACAAAGAAAACCGCTCGATTTCACTAATCTTACCGATCTCACGCAGCTACAATGCGTTTGAGGAAAAATCCAGATAAATGTGACGAACTGTACTAGAAAAATGCTACATTAATCCATTGGAACAGAATTAGCACTTTTATGAGAAAGGCAACCGAATCACTGTATCCCCGTCGTCTATCCATGCTAAACGGCATGTCCCGTGAAGCATACGAACCACCATAGACAAGCAGCTATCCGAGGATCTTCGTGGTATTTAGTTCTTCCAGGACGCTTTTCAGCTCCTCTCTTTTGACTGGTTGATCGATTGCAACAGACGCTAGCAGTTTTAGGAATGAATCAAGCTGACGAGTACACTCGTTTTCATTGATTCACAATCGAACCGTGATGTCACGGTAAACATTGTCGGGAGTAAACTGGATTGGAAAAAGCGATTAGCCTATTGTCGTTCTACTTTCAAATTCTCTTCTGCATTCAAGTGGCTTGATGAATCATTTTAAAAGGAGTCGGATTTACAACCAGCCAGTAAAGGGCGGCGACTGAGACACAAAGTTATGCCGAGATCCCTAATCCAAAATGCTTGTGCTTTTCTTCAGCTACGTTTGT
Source organism: Fasciolopsis buskii (assembly GCA_008360955.1). Lineage (NCBI taxonomy): Eukaryota > Metazoa > Platyhelminthes > Trematoda > Plagiorchiida > Fasciolidae > Fasciolopsis > Fasciolopsis buskii. The sequence goes on from LUCM01004022.1 coordinate 402,460, forward strand.
CAATCACTTCTCATAATCTAACGCGAAGAAACAAGCGTTCACTCGTGGCAAGCTGTACAATACGATGCTCTTCGTTAGCCCGACATTTTATGTTGGGTGACAGTTGATGAACGCTTCCGGTCCTCTTCTGGGCAGAGTCACTGACCACGGTTCCGACTTCCTACCCATATGCATACTGGTTTCCATGCCTGGCTGGTGCGCGATGTGGTCCGATAACGCCAAGCAGATTTATGACACAACGAGAGTGGTGTTTGTTCACGAAGGTATAACAAACCATTAGAACGAGTGAACAAATATAACTAGAATTGAACACCCACATGGAAGCTATTTACATGATTCTTGCTTCAGGTCATTGTATTGTGGCAAACAGGATGGTTTTGCGCTGGTAAAGCAAAACGAGATCGCAAAAGAAACTGATCATATTGATCATATGTGCCATCTTTTCTAGGTACCATTAAAATGATTTTTCCTTGTCCTCTGAGAGCACAGTTCGCATAAGCACAACTCATTGGGATCTGCGAAAGGTTTCGCCTATCCACCGTTCTCGTCAGGTTAGTCTAGTCCGCGCTGTCCTTCAAGACATCATGTAGGAAGCCTTTAAGCACGTCCTATGCTACCGGGACATACTTTGTCTCTTATATGAAGAGAATTAAATAGGCATCACGCAATTGCACAATTGGCTTTTGGATGCATTTTGACCGCTAGAGCGCATAAACGCTTGAAGCTCGTCTCGGCTATGAGCAGCTTAACTACGCCGTCATTGGCAATTGTGCTCATAAAAAACACGGTACCGTACAAACCGGGTATTTTGGAAAACCATAGTAGTAGTTTTAATGTATCGTATTGTCCTCTGGAACCCCGGTGCACCGAGAAATGTGGTTATGAAGGTGGGCATCTAAGGAACAAGCATTGAGAATTACACGGTCGTACAGTACTCGTAACGTTCCAGTTTGGCTTGCCAGTTCTGATAAGGTTCGAACATTCCAATAGGCTATTAGCTGATCCCTGGAAAACGATGGTTTCAGCAAGTAAGCCGCGCTATTTCTTAGAGATGCTGCATCACGACAAATGCATGTAACATGCAGATGAGCTATAAAGAATCCCAGAGATATGGTGGAACTGGAGTCCCTGGCAATCCTCAACATTATTGTTTGGAATTGAGTCCCCAGCATTTGCAAGTCAAAGCAAACCTTAAAATGCGGCAGTACATAGTAGGCAAGGCGACGACCAGGACTTTGGTTTACTAGCACATTTAGCAGGTGAGATCGGTCAGGAATTGGCCACACATTCGTTCGCCTTCTCCACGTCACTGGTTGTCCCTCGGGATTAATCGTTCGTCAGTGGGATGAATGCCACCTCGGTGCCCAAACCGAGATTTGGCTTACGAGACCCTCCTCCGAACTTTGAATCAAATGGCCTAATCCAATAGATAGTCCGTGTTTTTAGAATCCTGTACGCCAGTGGGATCCGGTGACTGCTTAGTCAGTTCATGCCCTGTACGCATGGAGCTAAACAGCGCGGGTGCCCAGCACAACTCATGCGTTGATGATCCCGACGTTCATGCAACCGTAGACATTGTGCGTAGTCGGTGGTCGGGATTAGCCGGGATTAGCCAATTCTCCTAGAATGATTACCAAAGACCTGCTAACTCCATATTCTCCTCGTATTTTCATGAAAACATGTGCACAAATAAAAAAACAATCCGTAGGACTTGCTTAAATAAGACTGTTTTGGACGCGGGAAATTTGTGACTATCTGAAGCAGCATTCAGAACGAGTACTGACCTCGAATCCTGGTACACCCATCCCCGACCACGCTGAAGTATTCGGAGCTAATTCTCTGATTACCGCTTAACAGCAAACCAAGAACGCTCCAGATAACATACAGCTCTGCCGCTGGTTAGTTTAACTTGGCTCTATTCACGCGCCTTTCAATCCCCTTTTGTATAGCCCGTAAACTGACTTCTTATGATACGCTTGATTACTGCTATGACAGCCTAGCACTTCTATTCTGTCCAAACCAAAACCGTTCACAACTTGCTGGGGCATTCTATGGTTTTTGGGATGAACCTAGTGACAGGTAATATGGTAAGTACTGACACAAAATTTTCGATACAAATAGCTACGTGCCTTGACCAATCAAAAGTTTTGTGAACAAGATGTGAAAAGGGAGATACTGGTCGACAAGCAGTCCATCAATCAGAGTATATCGTGTAATTTTTGAATATAAAACCCACGTTAAGCTAAACCTTAGAGTGCTACCATGCCATCAATCCTCTCAATAGCCAGATGTGAGTAGGCTGGGTGTCATTTCATTTGTGAGTGCGTCCTTTAAATTTGTACGTCATGTCACTCATGAGACAGTGCATGGGTCAACCAACCATCAGTGTGGTTCGTCACTGCGTTAAATGCAAGCAAGTCAATTGGCCCTCGGTTATGCAAATGAGCTAAATATCCCGTGAAATCGTCTACCGATCACACGGAAACGGTTCGACGAACGAATCCTCATTTGGTGCACGGTGTCGGACGAAGATGCACTGGGAAGCCATGATTATGTCTGTTCTAAAGCACTACTTCGCTAGGTAAGCCGAAAAAAGTATTTATTTGTAGACGAGACCAAAATGACCGAACAATTCTACCATATATTGTATCCGAATGCATTGTATCGTACAGTAAACTATTACAAGTCCGAAACGATTACTACTCAGTCAATCGAAATAGGCTAAAAGCTAATATTGTCGAAGTGAAAAGGAATTAAAATTAGGCAATAAAAGAGGGAAAAGATTCACTCGCAGACTTCATCCTCTCCACTTTGAATCCGGCCTTGATTAAAATTGATAGGACGACGGGTCAGCCGTGGTATTGAATTAGTAGATTAGGGTGAACGACAAGATGGGTTGTTCTGCCGGGGATAAGTGAGATCACCAGAATATATCGAATATCTTGAAGATTCAACAGAATATCTGAATATTATGAAATCGGCTTTTATGATTTCCGCTCTCGTCATCATCATCACAACCGTCGCCAACTCCATTTTCATTATTAGCGTCATCATCATCTTGATGATCGCCAGAGACATAATTGACATGATCATCATAATCATCGTAATCACCATCGTTAGTGTTATAACATGCATCGGACAAAACGATACGGTAACCTAATGGGCAGTCTTTGTTTGTATTCAGCTTGTAGCACACGAATATATGGCCGCATGGTCCGTAGTTGTTTCGTTTAGTTTGCATTCGGCGTTCGAGTACTACCGCTTTACCATCAGTTATGGTACGCATCGAGACCTCACGCTTGGTTATTTTGGCCCCAGACCTGTTTAAACCACGACATCACTTGCCATTCATGGAATTTCATCTGTTTATTCTACTCAATAAATATATTTCTTGGGTTCCTCCATCGCACCAAAAAGCGGAAGTGAAGTAATCATTCACACCGTCAAAATTTACTACTACTTCAATAAACTAATGTAGATTAGGATTAGTCGTTCACTTGGACACGGGATTTCGTTCAACAGGGAAGTGACGTTCTTATCATCTTGTTCTTCTCAAACTCCCCTGTTTTCCAGTTTATCCAAATGTCTCAAAGTGTGTTTGTCTTATCTGACCAGTGTTGATTTGCGTTTTGATTCTTGTTCAAATTCCCGATCTCTATACCACAAGTCGTTTTGTATTCTGCCTAAACCAGAGCTCAGACACTGTACCCAACCCCAATCTCTCAGTGTTATTGTTGACCGATTTCCCCGTCACCAAACTAGGATTTATCCAATGGACTTCTCGTAACCTGTCCCCTTTTCCGCGGAAGGGCTGTTGCAAGGCAAAGTACAATTTGAACGGTTTATTGAAACAAAAGTTGTTTAAATTGATACAAAGTGACCTTTTATAAAGATTTGGAAGTTAACAAATGTTAAAATAATCTTTAGACAAATCATATACTTCTCCTATGAACCCATGAATTGCCAACTCATGAATCACCTCAAGATAATAGATTGCGCTCTTAGATAAATATTGATACCAAAGGCTCGTGATTGTCGATTCACGTTGCAAGATTCTTTTTAGTCTGGCTTTATTCTAAGAAACATCTAAGAAATATCATGTAATCACTTCATCTGTGATTTTGTTTTGTGAACTGTCAAATGAGCCATTGACAAGGTGCAAGAAATTCTGTCAAAGTTTCTTCTAAATCTTAGGATGTTGAACCACCGATCACTTTTGCTTGGTAGAAGACAATGTCTCTCAAATCCGTGTTATAAATCCTCAGTAACAGCCGTTAAAAATGTGTCGAATTAACTGAAGTGGTTCTGGTAAGTGTTTTAATGGAAAACACCTAGACTGATGATCATAACAAAGTCGAAGAGATTCATTCCAAACTTCTTTTTGCCAAGTTGGCCGTTGATAGTTTTAATAATATTAATAATATTGTAAACATTATTAGTAACAATAACATTAGTGACAATGATAATTACTATTATTATATTAGTAATCTTATTAATGATAAAAATTTTTTTACTCTCGTAATTTAAAATGCATTAAATGTACTGTTTATCTAGCACTGAACCGTACTCATAGGAGGAGTGCTGGGTGGGGCGATGGCCACCAGTGGAGGGGTTCGAACCCGTGGCCTTCACGTCCAAACGCAACTATATTATTCCCCCCCGATCACCGCAGGCCCAAATGTCCGAAGTCTGCAGGGACAAAATCTACGCATCGGAGCCATCCTAACTGTGTGTCGTAGCAGGCTTTAGCATGATAGAGCGGAAGAATGAGACTTAATTTGGAATCAAAGTCATCTTGATTATCGTGGTTCTGGGATCAAGTTTGTCCAAGGAAAATCCATTTGACCCACAGAGAAACAGGACTTTCGAAACAATTAACCGTGTAAGTAACGATACAATGATAGGAGTTCAAGTATTTACTTGTCTTAAAAAATAAATAAATGGTCCAAAAATCGAAAACTGTCAGAACTTTGAACAATGACCACGAGCTATTGGGTAATGCTGGGAAATTAAACAAAGTAGATCCCATCAAGCCAAAGTTGTCGAAGTCTTGAGTTAGCCGAGAGTGGGCGGTTGCTTGAAGTTTACAGTTCTGTAGGCGTTTCCAGGTAGGAGCACTGAGGAAATTTATTCAAACCGTATGATTGTCAGACATCAATAAGCAGTCAGGTCTTCAGTCAGTGCTTGGAAACAAGCAGACGGTCGGAAACGAAACCAAACCAGGCGGTTAGTGGTGAAGAGAAAGTGAACTATACCTGATTAAATTGACATGCCAGCTATCGGAAGCAATTAAAGAGGCCAATCATTGCCTGTCTCTATCTGAGGTATCAAAATAGCGATCACTTAGAATAGAACAAAGACAAATGAAAGTAACCACCCGAGAGAACAGTATTCAAAAGTAGTCACTTCAAAGATGTTCGGGAAAGTTTAGACGTACATAGGCCATGTACCGGTGTAAGCTAGCTCATTTACCTATACTAGACAGGTAGATTTTGCACCCTGAATGCAGGTTGAGAGTCCAAGAAGAGATTCTAAGTGGATTCATCGTATCGGAGTTTGGTCACTAACCGATAGACCGATGGGTACATGAATATCATAGAGAGATTCGCTGAGTTCGTGCATTTCAGCTGATGAATTGCACTAAGACTGACTGAACAGATGGCCTGCGAATGTTTCATTTTTCACTAATAAAGGAGGAGGACAGTGTTTTTCACACGAAGATCCCTATCCTGTAAATATCAATGGGGATGTATCATGAAATGGCTCTGTCCCACAGCATCGGTGACTTCTCGGTCGATTTGGCGGCAAAAATCCTGAAACAGCATTATTAAATCAAATGTCACTATTGTGACATTCACTGGGCAAGTATTATGAGGCCCAAAGGAGAGGAATGAAATCGCAGTATGTTTGTCGAACTTAATATTTACTTGTGATGAAACAAAGACGATAACATTTACCAACCAATTTTTTTTCTGCACCTATGGCCAGAGAATGTTTTGCCATAGTAGAGGTTCAACGAAAGTTTCTTTAGAAATCCTCATCCATAGAACAAGTTCTGCCATTTGTTGCGAACACGTTCCTTTACGTTAGGATCTCGTAATCATTCGAAACAGATTAAATAATTGCCTTGTTTCACCATCCACCCCGTATACGTTATTGAATACTTCTAATTAGGACCGCAACAAGAGTTTCGGATATCGTAACGAACTAGACAGCTTGTGCTCAATTAATTCATGCAATTTGTCTTTTATCGCCTTAAGTCAATATAATGCCCACGTGACTGTCATCGTGGTTTTTTAACAGCATATCAATACAGTCTCTGCCTACTGTCCATATCAAACAAGTGGGTGTTTGAAGCTGTCAGATACGCAAATCTTCTCGTGTTACTCAGACATTTTTCATTAGGACAGCCGAAAGAATGAATTGAAAATTACAACAAATCTCCATTGAAATTGTTAAGATGAACTCCACGTCCGTACACACTTTTATTGATTCAAAAGAGGACTGTAATACTAAGGCAACTAAAGCACTTGCACTGACGAATTCACCTTGACTGGCGATGAGACGTTTGCCACCTAAACGCCAGGCCTAGCAACCAGAACCTCTAGGAAAACCAGCAACCGGAACCGAGACCAACACAAACTTTCAAATTCGTCGAGGGCTATACTAGCTTGGAGGTAAGAAGAATAGCAATAACCCCACTATCGGCCACCTGCTTTCGACAGAAACTTGTCAAAAATAAACTATTCGCCACAAAACCCGAATTTGGGATCATTACTCCTTCTTGTCAAGATAAGCTTTGATTTTTAGGCCAAAATTAGTCCATCAATCATCACTGCAATTCCCAAAACGGACCTAGTAGACGGACACATTTGGGACCGATTCAGATAAGCTTATATCTTGAAGCTGTCTGCCTCCGAAATGAATGCAACATCACACGTTTGTACCGTGTATTTCTTCAATTATCAAACCGCACTTTAGTTGATACCAAGAATGGCCACGCCCAATGCATTTAGTATCTGTCGCTATTCTTTGTCGGGAAGATGATTTGGGGCATAATTGGTGGTGGCCAAAAGGATAAGGTCGTGGCGTTTGGACGTGACGGTCGCGGATCCGAATCCTCCCATCGCCGGTCAACTTCCCCCACCTTGGCAGCCCTCTGTTGGCCGCGGCCCCCTTCCTGAAAATTGACGTACATTGTTGTTTCATTAATAAAAAGGAAGTAAAAGATGAAATCTGAAGATACTATGGATTTGTTGCCGAACGGGGTTCCCAAGGGATCCGAATTTCGAGTGACTGTTTAAGTGAAGTTATTTGGCGGTATGCATCATATACCCATCAAAGTTGATACGCATCAAACCTTAAATGGGTTGGGTCACGACAAATGGGAATTAACTTAATCAGAGTGGTCCAAAATGCAATCGAATGAAGTCGGTCTGACCATCAAATTGTCGAACAGCTCACCTATGCGGCCACGGTCGACTTGAAGAAGTGGACGGACGCCTAATGCGCTAATGATCAAACAACGATAGTATCCATCTCTTAAGTTCTTTTTCAGCCTCTTTGAAAGGCATTTCTTTCCATTCATTCTCGGTAAGGAGAGACAGGTAGAAACTGGTTGGTAGAATTACGAACGACCGTTCGTTTTGATGATAAACTCTGTTTGCAAAATTGACTTCATACAGTAGCACTGGTGTCGAATAAGCTGTTTCGATAATTGTTACAACTTCTTTTACATGTGCCTCGTTACAGGTAACCTAGCAAACCTTTTCCGTTCTCCTCCCTCCGACAGATTCATATCCCGTCATAAGATAATACAGTTAGTCGGTTCCTTCCGAACTGCTTATGTTCAAATTGTTTGCTAAAGGAGAGGAAATTAAATATCGCTGGCTCTTCGGTTGTTATCAGTCCGAAATAAAGGTAATTCAGCGTTCTTTGTATTTCGATTCCCCACGGAGGGTAGATCATAGAATGATGATTCGGCGGACGTCACGCAGATGTATGTGATTCAAACTGTGCGATGAATGGGTACCAAACCATTGGGATCCATGCAAGATAACATTTTGGTTAGGGTGTTCGACTTACAATCCCTAATCCAGACTCAGAACTCCCCTGCGGGAAACAACGAACATGAAAGCCAAAAAGGTCTAGTCAAGATCTACAGAAAATTTGTGGTTGCAATAAGGGATCGGTAATCCGCAAAAGTAGCGACTAGAAGGTAAGTATTTTGCAGAGTTTTGAGATGCAATGAATAGGTGCAATGATGCTGATTCCGAGCGAGGGCGAAACTGCTGCACAGTGGTGTTTCTACAGTCTGGAAGCAGATAAAACACGATACAACATGTCATTCAAACACGAATACTCCACTGCTCGTAGCTGGACATATCACGGCTACAGCGATTCCAAAGTTCACTCGGGGAAAAATGTGGCAACAGGACCACAAAACCTAGAAGCCAAAATGAGTTATTATGTGTTTGATCGACGTAATGCCGTCAGAAGGGAAAGGAAAAAAGACTATTTCGTTAAACAAGTTTAGCCTTCGGTGATGGAATTCTTTAATTTGTGTTGATTAATCCCAGTCCGTTGACTTTCTTGGCCATTCGAACAGTACTTGCCAGAATGAAACACCAAAGCGACAAACTAGACAAACAAATCGGAAACGCCTGCTTCCATTTTTTCCAATTCATCCGGGTTAGGAAAGCTTTAGGTTGTGAGTGGAAAAAATACCCTACGGAAAGTTTGCCGTCAATCTTCTGGATTCGTGACCCGATCAGTTCAGGTCGGTTCCGAAATGTGCGAGAACTTGATTACTAGTCATTTGATAACGATCGTAGATTATACGCTTCGCTACTTGTAGCTGACAAACCAAGTTCTTCAACCAGAATGGAGTTATCAAATTTATCAAAATGAAATCCTTTCAAACTCTTGACCGATTTGTAGGCACGATGCGTACGGTACACATTCATATCATTCTTCTTCGCTTTCCCGTACTGATAAACACAAGATAAAAATTCACCTCGGATGACTGACTGTATGCGTAATCAATAGACATGCTTACATTTCAGAAGTTAGACAAAACAATGAAAGTTCCAAAGATGAAATTAAAGACCGACACAAAGAATTGATTTCTTTCTCACTTCTTTTCTCTAAATCGCACGAGGTGAAAAAGGTTTGGAGATGAATTTATTCCCTTCTTGTCACAATTTATCCCCATTTAACGTGGAGAAAAAGCAAGTCTGACGAGCATTTGTTTCACATGGTCTGTTCTGCCAGAAGAATCCTTGGTGAGAAAGTGCAAACACGTTATAACTGCGAGTCATGGCGATCCTCTACATTCCGAAATATGGCCTGTGGAGTTTAAAAATTAACTAGAAGGCAATTTCTCCCTTGGAACACGCGTTTCACCCCGGAAATCATGGCATTCTTGTCATCAGAAAAGAATATTCGAAGCAGTTGATGAAAGCAGATCGATTGTCATGTTGTCAGAGACCGATGTGTTCTCCAGTCAGCATGTGAGCACTCCAACATTCCCATGCAGTCCACCCACGCACCCTACAGATTAGGCAATCACGTTCTATGCAGTAAACAGCGTTCTATCGCACCCGACAACAGTAATTGGACTTAGGCGTGCCGAAAAGATACGGGAGATTTTCCGAACTGCGTGAGCACTTAGTCTTTATTCGAAACGGGGTTAGGGCTAATTAATTTGTAGCGCACGTTGTGAAGCCGTAGCGGTCGTGAAAACAGCCAAGGATGAATTTCACAAGACACCATCTTGGATGAGATACAAACGCATGAGGATTTGTGATCCCCGCGCGGTACCTTCAGCGGTGTAATATTCTGATATGCAATTTCCCGGTCCTCCAGAAATAGCCAATGCTCAGTTTTTGTGAAATCAAATCACACAATAAAAGTGACTGGAGAAATTTGGGAACGATCAGTCGCGCAGTTTCAAACCAAAAATAAGTAAATTTTAAACTAAATCTACCTGGAGGTGAAAAGCAGCCTGAAGAATGTAATTGAATTTCATATCGGCGGCTTTCGTTTGGATATACTCGATATGTTCTATCGTGTACGAAATATGATAATCAGTTCGCGTATAGGGTATATCCCAGACAGAATTAGAAGGCAAGGTATACTACCTGTGACTCTAGACAGACCCAAATGAAATGGGACTGCTTGTCTCAGTCAGTTTGCCGTAAACTTCACCGGTTCGCACGTGAGAACCAAGGAGGCAGATGCGGGTTGTATGCCCCATTCAAATCACAAACGGACAATTACCTCTACAGTGGATGGCCGGTAAATGAGAAACGAGTGCACATGAAAATAAAGCCGGTGGCACACCCGGTCCTGAGTTTATTGGTAAGCTATTCAATCTCATCAAAGACCGCCCGTTGAATGTAATATGAAGTGTGAGGATATTAGTTGTGCTGACAGATTGATATCCGGTGATCGATCAAAGATCAAAAACATGCATACATAGATCTTTCTATAGGCTTGAAGGACAATTCATACTTGGACAAGAAATATGCTAAACCTCATAGTATTAGGGCACCAGTATTGCTGGAATGTAACAAGAGCAACTCCACTAAGAAAACTTTGAGATACAGGCCAACTGTTGCCGGGAGATCAATCTTTTAACCAAGAAGTGAATACACACTGTCTGTAGCTTTCGACTTGTGCCGGGAACTAAATCAGTTCAGTTCCACGCCAGTTTACACCATCGTTAAACCTGTGCTTGCGTGCTCGGCTTTTGGCTCCTACCTCACGACACTGATTAGTCAAAGTTGAGAAATCAGATAAAAGAAAAAATGCGCAGCATGCAAGAACACTACCGAATGCGGCACTGAGCCATATCAGCTGTTGTCCCCAATCATCGAATCAAAAAATCTCCTGTGACACAACGGCTAATCTGATTGCACCTACACGAATCAGTCCATTAGTTAGGGTGTTCATTCGTTTATCCCATGTCATCGACCTCGAGCCATCTTCCAACCATTACCTGCCTCGGAGAACAGTGAACAACGAGGCAGTCATTCTTCAATAACGTAAAAATGTTTCTTAACCATATCATATTATTCCTATCAAGTAGCTGCTCTAAAGGATGAACACTTGAACCTACTATCCAAAGATTAACGTTTTTTAATTACTCACAAATACTCTACCAATACTACAAAGGCAACGGTGTTAAAATACCAATATCAGTACCACTGTTTTCACATGAGGATAGGGCTTCTCCATAGCCATTTCAGTGACAAGATCGGAAATAAAATGTGAAACGGGGAGATTTCGACAAACACCACTTTTCATGGTGAACTCGTGTAAAAGAACGCCGTAAGCGCGAACTCGGCTTCGGTTGGCAGCATACAGAGATTGAATAAGTGAAACCAATATCTCCGGCATACACTTCGGTGGCAAGCAGCGTCACAGAATTGCACGATCAACTGAGTCGAACGCCGCTTTCAATTCAAGATGGACGGAAACAGTGGTCTACGAAATATAGGCCTGTTTTACGACCTGTCGCAAAGTGAAAATTTGGTGAATTTAACCCCGACTGGGACGAAAACCGGCTTGGTTCACATGCTCGCAACTCTCGTAAGTGGTAGATAATCGGCGGGGAACGACGTCCGTGAGCGGTTTGGATGCAACGCCTACCGAACTAATTTATCTGTGGTTTTCACATGAGGACCTATCACTTTTATTTTAAATCGATACAACAACTGATTTGAAGCAGCCCTTAGGAAGCTCTTTGCTTTCCCAGATTGATCCAGGGAACATTTCCAAATCTGACGATAACATTTTGCCACCATCTTTGAAGGATGCAGATAGAAATAGTAGACCAACCGTGAGCGGGAACCAAATAAACTGCTTCCTAAAGTGTTCTGCCCGACGTTGCACCCAAACGTACTGACAGTGAACCAGTTTGCTATCGGATTCTTTAGTTAGCTGGCACACGCTTAGCCAGTATTTTTAGTCATTCTGTTAAGGTTCTAATTATTTCCGATATCCGTAGCCTTTTCCATTTGACTACACTTTCCTATCGATCTCTTCTCAAAATCCTAATCAGCTAAAGTCTCCAAGATCTATGCGCATTATATGCTGCATCCAGATGGATGAAATGAATCGGCCAGCTTTCAAAGGTTTTTGTACCAGGGAGTCCTGCGTGTCATTTGCTGCCTAGTGCTGATCTTGTTTGATCTGTTCCTGATGTTAGCTCGGATCCTGGACATTTTGTTGTGACCACACCCGCATTAAAAACTGTACCATCAACTAAAGTCTGCGGTTATCGATCAGGATCAGCTGTGCAGTTTCCTTGGTTTTCATGTCGGTTTGACCACAAACTAAGTGCAAACAAAGGCGAGCATGGACTAAAGCTTGATTTTAATCCACGGATTCGGACCAGAATTAAGGGCAATTCTCAACTTATCCAAGCCATCGGTGACCGAAGGAAATTCCCAAACGAGGAAAACACTACTCGATAAATGTTGGTTTTCAAATAAGTCGTCCAGATACTGTATTAAACGGAAATTCATTAAAAGACGCGAAATGGGAAGTCCACTTGGAGTTTGGAGCTGGATACCACAATCGATGAAGAAACGTGACAAACACATTGTTTGTCCTCATGATTTTGCACTAATTTTTTCACATTTCTTCCGGGCTTCAAGGTGGAACTTCAAGATTCTGCATTCCTGGATGATCTGCGTAGTCAGTTTTATTCGTACAACAAAACTGAACTCCGTGGATGCTGCCTTGCATACTGAATCTCACGCCAAGTCTCACTGTCCACCTCTGTTAGATAGTACTCATTCAATCCTTATTGATAATTTCCAGTAAAGAACTTCTGGTTTTCCACCTAACATTTTGGCCACTGGATTCCATTAAAACTCTCTTGTTCTACATCACACTCGAATACTGATGAAGACAGGAAAATCGCAAACTAAACTATTTCGCGTTTTTGATGGCTAGCATTGTTCATTTCTTTCATTCATTTCTTCTAGTTGTTTTATTGGAATTTTTGCTTTTTGCGTTTGCACTTTTACAAGTTATGGACTAACACGCGTTGGCCAATCGGAGACAAACTAGTGTAAAAATTTTGTCCAAAAAGAATGAATCGGATTTCAGGATGATTTTGGAGCGTACTCGTCCCCGGGTAGGAATAAGCAGATGACATTTGGAACACTAATGTAGCCATCCGTTTTATTGGAAGCGTATCGGCCGGCAACGATCAGCCAATCAACGTCGTCGTACCTCGAGCTGAAGATCACAAGTTTTAATCTTTTCATCACCGGTCGTCTCATTCAATTAGCAGTCATCTGTTGAACGCGAATCTCTCCCGAAAAAACCTTTCCACTTTCGATTCATGAGAAAATGAAACAAAGAGATAAAAGATAGGAAACGCTGCTGTCCTCCTGACGATAGCCCATCTGTGACAATCAAAAAATGTACACCCTATCATAATCCATGATTCAAAATGTTTGACTAAAGTTTTCTTTTTCCGGGTAGCTTGCTAATTAAAACTTAGATGAAGAACACCAGATTCGCTGATTCGTGAGGTTACGGTCGGGGGAACGGCAATGAAGTTATCTCAAGCATTATTTCTGTTTACGCGATAGGGGCCAAATCTATTCTTGAAAACCGTTCGATCATCAATATTTAGATGGTTAGCCCTAGCTACGTGTAAGGCGATCGATAAACTTACCGCTAAAGTAGCATATGCACTGTGCAATGAAACCCAAATTAATGTATTCTTACCCCACCTTCTCCCCGCTAGTCAAGTACTGAAAGTGGATGCAAATCAGTAGCACGTCGCTGGCACTCGTTCGAGGTGAAATGACTATGAGATGCTCAAATCACTAATCCACGTGACTTTTAGTTTCATGTGCTCATCATGAACGAATTTCTGGTATCGGCAATCATTAGTACTGTCCCAGTCAAAAATTTGACTCAGCAGGCTTTAGGTATTGCTTGTTCATCTTCAAGTTTGTCATATGTCCAGGGATCAAATAGCCGTCCTCATCAAGTTTTAGAAATTGCTCATACTGTTAGTTTACTTGGGGCTAACCTCTCTAAAACCAGGTCAGTTGTTGTACGTCAACCAGCAATGTTGTTCAATTAATTAGTTCACTTTCGAAATTCACATCTAGTATATATAACTCAGTCGCAAAGCACTTGTGAGTGCGTAGAGGTTCAGTGACCCACTTCGGCATTGCGGAATTGACATTTGACTTTGTGACATTTAATTAGAATTCTTGTTATAAGTGGTTGTCACTCTCTGTTTCTAAAGATATACTTCAATCAATTTTAAAACCTGTGTCGTGTTTGGCATCTAGGAAACAAACGTTTCATCACCAGTCGAGGTAACATCGTCAGTCCTAGTGCCTCGCGTGGCATATCGGAGAACATGGTTTGATTTAGCTCGCTTGTTTCGTCCGCTGGAAAGCCCGATGACTTGAATGTGTGTTCCAACTCAGCAAACTGGTATTTTGTTAAACTTCCTCCCAGGTTGAAGTTGAACCCCTTTTAAGTGTGTTACACTCTTCGGTTGGTAACGGCCGAGATGACAGATTATTGACCCATATTCGGTTCCTATTCCGTCTGGGCGGTTCAAAGGTTTCTATAGTTTCCTAGATAACTGTAACCGTCACCTTTTCTGTCATTTTCTCACAAGTAACTTAATGTCGGTTGCAATTTTTGTAATGGTTTCATTATCCAATACTTGTTCGCACAGGCATCTAGTCTCTGCGATTATAGACCTACACGTCATACATCTACCATTACGCCTCTCTCTCATCCATGCCCGTGGATGATTGATTAGTGGTCTTTGATTTACACTGTTTGGTAAGATATTTCTTCTCATTTTTTCATAAAGAAAAGATAACTGTCTGCGAGTTGAAGCCTGTCGGCAGCCAAAATCCACCTAGCGACGAACAGATTTGAGCACTTCATGTCCAGAGGCAATCTGAATGGATTTGAAAATTTGTCTATCGTAGCTCAGTTTTTTTAGTTTTCCCGAGGTTCTAACTGCTGAGCCTTTAGGGTCTTTGCGACCTAGAAGCCAAGCTCAGCGATCCAGACCCCAAGAAGAATTTTGCGTTCGCTACAATCTCTTTTCCTTAGTTGTCTGTTCATGGTAAATGAAGACATGTTGACAAGCGATTTCCTTTTTTTCTCTCATTCATGTACGGCTGTAAAAAACGAAGCTGAAATACTGCATTTCCATTTCTTATTAGGCATAATTAAAAATTTCTGGCAATCAGAAAACCAAAATCTCGAAGATCCGTGGCGGTTGAATTTTGGAGATCATGAAAACGAACGACCAGCAACTAATGATTGGCTGATCTAAACGCAAATGATGAACTTTTCCTTCAAAAAGTAAGCCAGAAAATATTGCAAAAAAATGTTTGGACCATTCAATTCAGTGGCTAAACCGACAAGCCTTTCGTTTCTGTACGACGCCTACTGAGGTTTTCGACACGTTTAGACAAAGGATGAATTGTGGCAAATGGATCTCCTTTTGAATTTCATACTGGAGCCTTTCATTCAGCCGCCTGCGAGCCAAAGCGATCACGCGAGTATTGTAGGGCGAGGATTGGAAGAAATAACCTGCGAGAAAGTTTATTCCGGATTACTAAGTTAGATCACGTTGCCATTGATCGAATGCGTTGTGTACCCAGATGCACTGATTACTTTTGCCCCGTCAGGCCAGACTCTGTAACCTATGCACCTTTTGAAGGAAACTGAATAGCAAGAGACAAGAAATTACTGGCCTGGCAAATTCCCCGTGCTTTGTCGTGGGAAGGGGTTGCCAAACTGGGAGAACATACCGAACTCAATCATGTGAACTTCACCCTCGAGAAGCTGGTAGTTTGACCATATTTTAGTAGCAAATCACAACGGATTAGTGAACTTCTTTTTCGTAAATTTACATCTGTTTTGAGTATTATGCTTCACAAACGGATGAACGAGTAAAGTTTTATTCATTCCTCCTTATGTGAATACTGAATACTACTGACAACTAGAAGGCACCTTTTCAGATCTCTCGTCCCCTCTTATAAATTCTGACGAAAAAAATTCGACAAGTCACTGTGTGATTCTTAAACTGACGTCATTCTGATAATCCGATTTAGGATGCTTGTGAGAAATTTGTTCTTAATGAATCGTTGGAGATTCTGCCAATGTTGCTGAAAACAAAACCACAGCGAAAGCATTTGTCTTTGGCAAATCCCACGTCGGGTTAGCGCTGAGCGTAAACGAAAATATACCTAGTACGACTGCCGTCAGTTTCAGTGGCTGCTCGGTCTAAAATGGATTGGTGTCAAAGAACAACCGTGGTAGATGAAAAAAATTGATGGACTCATCCACAACGAAAAGTAAACTCTTCTCCCA
Organism: Fasciolopsis buskii; assembly: GCA_008360955.1. Lineage (NCBI taxonomy): Eukaryota > Metazoa > Platyhelminthes > Trematoda > Plagiorchiida > Fasciolidae > Fasciolopsis > Fasciolopsis buskii. The sequence continues at coordinate 418,846 of LUCM01004022.1, forward strand.
TCACGAATGAAAAATACGCCAATGGGCACTTTGAGAGAAGCATCCAGTAAGGTCCGCAGTGCTGTTCGTTTCGAGTAGGAGATGGAGGATGAAATTTGGTTTCACCTCTGAAAAAATAATATGACAATACCTGGTGACAAATCATATGGTCGTGGTATGTACAAAAATCAATTTGGGTAGGACGTTATGTGCACTGCACTCGTTTTGCCCCAAATACAATGCAAATTAACTCACATTCGTTCCGACAGCCATCGGGAAAGTAGTTCGCGTGATGCAGTTGTTCAAGAACTGACGATTACTAAGCGATTTCTTCTCTAAGTTATGGTGGTTAGCCCTAGTAAGCCTCGGGTAGCAAAGGCGAGGCAAAGTTAAGCAGATTGAGCTGAAGTGAACCACCTGTTACAGTTGTCAACAAAAGAAGAATCAACCTGTGAGCTTCTGACCAGAGGCTTTGGACGATTATCGCCTGCACTTTTTTGACTATTTCATTTCGCGCTTACTCGATCAACGCGTCAGGAAAACCCCTTTACTCCGAGCGCACGTTGGCTGCCCTGACTCTATCCACTATTTTGTTCGTCCATCTTTAGCAAGCTGCACTGATCGAACGACAAGATTAGTTTCCTACCTAACCAAGTAAACCGAACAGGCTTCCTTTGTGACCTGAGGAATGTGGCATATTTCTAGCACTTCGATTGCGTATCTTGTCGGTTGTGCAATGGCGTGAAAGAGGATGCCCTCAAGATGATCGTCAGGGTTGCGCCAAATAGAGCCAAATGGGCTCAACAAGGAAAATTGGTAACAACATCGTGTACTTCTGAAATTTATTGCTTATTCCTCTGCCGATTACAGACTGTCTACATGTCCATGTACAAGTATAACCGAAACTCACGTAACACATGCCGCGTGGACAGTATATACGTTAGTATAAAAAGGGTAAAAGGAACAAAAATTTTGAGTTAGTATTCACATAATTCAGCGCGTATTCACGGTGCCTTTTGGATAACAAGTCATAATAAATGATGTTACCTAACCAACGGATTTATAGATGCCTAGCGGACATTCCATAGTAATCATCTGCATACCTTAACCGTGACGCATTGGGAGCCGACCAAGAAGACCGAAGTGAGATTTGTTCACGATGATTTTATGAGTATACTACCAGGAATCCAGCATCGAAAAAAGTTTGGTAATTCATGAGATCGCCATGGTCATTCGGTCGTCCGACAAATGGAGCGAAATATTATTCCTAATTCATATGTAAAGAAGTTTCATAGGTTTGATGTTAGCCTGCACTTCTTCGGTGAGTTTGTGACTTACTGCCTCAGGACATGAAACATATTTCGGATAATCTCAAAATTCGGGTTGTTTTATGTTTTTCACGAAACACGATCCAGAGCTAATTATCAAGGGGATATCCACATCATTGCAAAGATCAATCTTTCTCCAACCACAGTGAGTTCCTCACTTGTCGGTTGAATTGGATTCACTCACTTATCTCACGCATGAGTCAACAATTTGGAGCGGAGCGTGAAAGTTAGACGAGAAGTTTGAAGAATTTCTTGCTTGAAATGTTCTTCTCGTAAGCATTCGTTGTGCTACTTTCACGGGGAAAATTAATCGGACGAATATGAGATGCATCGAGCGTTTCCCATTGTCCCGCTGCATAATTTGATTCCTTTTTGCGCGGTGCGAATAATCCATGCTCCCTACCCGTTGGTACTTGAAACATGGAGATATTTCTCTTCTAAATCTGGTCAATCAGGCAAGAAAGATTGATAATAATCTACCTCGGGGTTCAAGAAAAAGAGCGACTACAACACTTTAACAGGAGTGTGAATAACCCCCTCTTGGGCAAGACTGATTGCCTGCATGAAAAATAGCATTTTGTTTATTTGTTTGTTTTCGTTTGATGTTGTGCAAGTGGTAGCCCTGATCAGTGTAACAAACCGGATTTGCTTAAACGCAAGAATGTAAATTGGGCAGGTGTTCTGAATCAATTTGTTTTCCCTTCTGTTTTGATAGCAAAGGACTTCACTTTTTCCTAGTCCATTGCTTCAGTGTCACAATATAGTAACTAACAAAGAGCGTTTGCATGACCTTGACACAAGGTCAACTTTGATTAAAATCAAAATCTTTCCTAAATAAATATTGTCCGATTCAAGAAGAACAACAATTGAAATACCCCAGTAAACCTAAAACATCCAGATCATAAAATAATTAATTTCAGCTTCCAAATACAAGTGCGATGTTTTTTGGGATATGTGATAAAATAATTGATTCTGTTGAACGAACAGATTTGTCAACACGTATGAATTTAAACTGGAATAAATCCTGAGATCATTGGAAATAATTTTGTGTTACTCTTTATACTTTGTTCAGATTTTGTTTTGCACTTTTCACCGAATTCAGCTTGGCAGCCAAGGTCATTCCTATTTATCTGGCCTTATTGCACTACAGAAAAAAATACAATAGGAGAAAACTCTAAATAATATCATAGTATTTCAATGAAGTTTTAACTTTACAACACAATCGGTATTACCAGTATATATAGATATGCATACATATATATATATGTATATATTAAAGGCTCGAAGGCGTACACTCAGTTACAACGTTTATTGTTGCATTTCAATCCAAACTAGGACTCGTTGTCAAACGAAGTAATTGAAAATAAGCTTGTGCTGCGCAGAGTATTACTAGTAGTAGCAGTAGTGGTAGTAGTAAAAGCAGTAGTAGTAGTAGTAGTAGTATTCTTTAACCCCTTTGTTCGGTCCTCGAGCAAGTCTAAAATATTTCTAGAAGAAAGTCATGCCCATGGAAATGCAGATAAATAGACAAGTAAGTGCTAGTGGAGGAGTCTGAATTTATAGCCCTTTTGCGGACAATGTTCTCAGGTGATCCGCTAGATCACTGCTGGTATAAACTGATCTGTGATAAACTATGCTGAAAGCTGATGCGCTCCTTGGAGAATGACCTTGAATTAAAGCCTTTCTTACTTTTTTCTGACTAGGAAAATTCTTTAATTCTTTGTTTACTGTTGCACCCAGTACGTCAACTGACTTTTTATCACATGTGCAAGAGTCAAAATATCCGGCTATCCCAAACAGCTTAGTTAGCCGTTCATGACACAAGTGGAAACAAGATTTTCCTAAAAACCACCTTGGTTATTTCCACCGTACCTGTTATTTACGGTTGCTAACGGCAAAAGCAAAGGCATGATTCGTAGTCCTGAAGTAAATTTCTTACATCCTGCCATTAGATGCTTACTTGCTCCCGTTGGCACGAAGTTGTTACTCCTTCTGCCGATATTTTCTTCTCTCCGTAATCGTGATCTCTGCGTGGACAACCAAGCAAGCAAACGAAAACTCCGAGCCCATTTACGTTGTTTCGCTGCATTTTCGGCCGGGGAAGGCTCACCAATATTTGGATTCCATGGTTTTGTTGTCGTTGCTGTTGTGGTCGCGGTTGCTGTTGTTGCTGTTGCTGCTCTATCGCTGTTCTCGTTGCTGCTGCTGCTGCAGTTGTTGTTTCTCCTGACGCTGTTCTTGTTGCTGGTGTTGTTGTTTTTGTTGTTGTTTTTGTTGTTGGCATTGCTGTTGTTGATGATGTTGTTGACGTTGTTGCTATTGCTGCTGCTGCTACTGCTGTTTCTCCTTTCAATGTTGATGTTGCTTCAGTTGTTGTTTTCGAACGCGAAACAGGCAATGATCCGCTTCATTTTGCCTAGATGAAAAATCGGCTATTGCACTGGTCAAGTGTGAGGTACCTCATCAGACGTTCACATTTAATTATATCCTTCTACCTCTCTTGGAAACCGATGTAAATTGAGTACTAGGCCAAGAGTGGTAACAGACCGTTCACGCATGGACATAGTGCGGGATTCACGAAATCAAAGTCGAACGATGACGTGGTACGGGGAGTGTAATCCAATGTTTCACCTGACTATATAAGCAGATGTATTTTAAAAAAACCCTTGTCGATGGGATGTTGAGCACATGCTCTTCACAAGTATTTGACTGAAAATTAATTGGTTAAGTGATAAATTTGATTGCTGAAACTCGGGTTCATTGTCCCTATTACCGATGACGCTAGATTTTTGATAAATACATATTTCCTCATTTTTTCGATTTAATCCCAATCCGTATGTTGCCAGCATTTGACATTCAGTTCATCGGAGGATTCACGTAAATCACGTATGCAAGTTGAAATTCGGACGGGGAGAGAAAATGGCCTCACGAGGCATCCGAAGACCCATAGGGTGAAATCACCACGGATGATGAAAGTGAAGTTGTTCTTATTCCTTCACTAGTTCCCCATCGATGAATGAGTGGATGACGATAAATTCTGGATTGTGCCGAGACGACACACATGGCATTTAACCGACGCAATCAAATGCTCTACTTTCACCAAACAAACACGTAAGAAATGACGTCACAGACTGTTTGGGTAAGGGTAACGAAATAGAATCGACTAAGTGGGTAAGATAATAAACATTGATGACCGGTACTGGTAAGCCCTTGGGCTTTACATACGGAGAATGGGATAGTGACAATCGAAGTGAGTGTAAGATAATCCTGGTTAATTTCATTGGGACTGGTTTGCTGGAGGTTGCCGTTGACAATCAAAACTTCGGCTGGCTAGCATTTCCAGCAAAAACACTATTTTTATTAAATATGCTTTTTTGTAAAGCACATCACAAAGTACAACATATTTTATCTGTTCATTCCGAATTTCATTCCGAATGGGTTAAGTGGCTATCACCAAAAACGAGTACTTTCAAAATTGGAAATCGAATAAATAGACCAGTCCTAACATCAATTTCCAATTTTGGTTAAATTTTCGTCGTAAACTACTTGCAGAGAATTGATGGACCACTTTATTCTATCTTTACCAAGTGCCTATCGCACGCCAATTAGAATTGTCTGTATGGCGGAAAGAACCAGGACTTTCGTGCAGACACCAAACGAGGCAGATTGGACAAGGTGTGCTTTTCCATGGGGAGTGTCGGTTAAAAGTAGGCCAGATCTACACTCGCAGTGTTCAAAACATCAGCCCACTATGGCGTTTAGACTCGAGTATTCAGGGTCCGAACCATACCGCTAACAATCACTCCAGGACTGGGAATGTCCTGGACCCCTCGGAGATTTTCTATTTGTAGTTGAGATTTAACAAACATTATGAAAGTTCATAGCCAAAACACACCCACGCCGCCAAATGAAGACACAAAAAACCCTAAATGCATAGTACTGGTATGATATCAAATGGATTTTGAGACTATCGGAATTCGAAATAGATAAAGTACAAACGAGTTTCCTATGAAACAAAACGGTCTACACAGGAATGGAATCAGCATACAAATAGGTCGGTGTGTTGAATGAGTGGGAACTATCGGACAAAATCGTATTTACGAATCCCAAGCCAAACGTGATATATCCATCAAACGAGTTGCTAATGAGAACGCACTAAGAAATTCGGGAAACGTGGCTTATGAATTTTAGACCATGCTTCCGCAGCCCTGCCAAAAATCCAAAACAGTGGAACAGTAGTTAAGGGGAATAAGCAAAGCCGATTTCTGGACGAAACTGACTTCCCGGATGCAATTCAGAACTTAAAAAACAAATGGATAACCTGCAATGGTAGCGATTATTCTCTGGTCATGCTTCCCTGTCTCATTCCATTGTTCTTCATCAGTACCCGATCCCAACACAAAAGAAGACAGCTGTTGGTATGGCGCATCAAGTCGAGTAGGCCGTGCATTTGCTTTGACCATCGTCCCTCGAATGAGTCGCACAGGACGGAATAAAGTGTGACGGCAATAAAATACACTTTTATGCACGTTTCTCAACCCTCAAATTTGAGTGTCGACGTTTCCAAACTAACAGCAGCGAAAAAGGTTCAGGTCTTGTTCAATGCGATTTCGTCTGGACATGCCATGGTCGACGGAGTTATCCAAATGACATGGGAATGATTCGACGTTTTCAGAAACCTTCAATTCCGGCCAGGAATACAAGAATGGATGACTAATGCAGCCACCAAAATCTTGGCTGCGAGGTTGGAAACTCAGCGAATAAGGACCGAAAACGATATTGTCTGCGATTATGGGCCTGATGGAAACCACAGCTCCTGACGAATCACTTAAATCACTGGAATCTTGCGATCTTCGCCGGAGAGGGCGCAATGTCCTCCTCAATTGTTTCTCAAACACAGTGAGTATCTCAATTCGGAATCAGAGTGAAAACACAAACAAGAATTGAATGTTTGCCTAAATGGTCAGTGACCTTCCTATCCAGGCCCTCTGAGTCATGCCACCAAACCACAGGCCACAGGTACTCGTGATCGAGTCGCCAAATGAACTGGAAGTCGTCACCCTTGTAGAGATACTGGAAAAAAACTAGAAGTCTTCCGCGATTGGTGATATTTCACTGAAGAATAATACATTTCTTCGGTCATACCGATAAGCCCAACAGGTAGTATGTTTCGTCGTATCTGGGAAATAAATGTAGTCTGTCCAAACGGGACAAATATAAGCTTTATCAATGTGGTGGCTAACGATTTTGCCTGTACTCTGATAAACAGAGTTTTGCTATTCAGGATGCTCGAATGCATTCCGAACAGTTGGGTTTTGTGTAGATGTCAGAACGTTACCGGTTACATCTTGCATCGCTGAGTAGCATTGCACTCAACAGAGAGCCAATGGCTCTGCATCGTATTGCAAAGTGACTGGATGCCCCGTCTTTATTAGATTCCATTACTCGGAAACATGGGCAGGTTTTCGAGTTTGCGACCAAGGCCATCCGATATTCACATTCGAATTCGGCATCCACAGAGTTTGCTGTCCATCGTTAGTTCCAGTCAACTGTACTACATACTGATTATTTCGTCTTGCCTTCAGTAACTTCCGATGAATGCAAACATATCAAGTTTTATTTTGGTCACAGATCTCGAATTTGCTGAAGATGTCGTAATTCCGAAGAAGGCATTTTGAACAATTCACCCAATTCGAGATCGAACTGTATTTGGCGCTATGGCTACTGGTCTAAAGACACTTAAACTTAAAGCTGCTCGTAACTACACAAGGCCGAACATGTTGTATGCCCCTCAAAGAGCGAACTAGGGACCAGATGTACCACTTCAAGGACCTGATTTCTACTATCCAAGCAAACTAATAAGCCGGGGAAGAGATCACACTTCATGGACAGCCCTCAAGTAAAGCGTTCCTTCATCTTCCAAGGATCATTCAGAAAGACTCTGCATGTAGCCTCGCACTCAGGAACTGTGGTCTTTCCAGTCCTATGCGTAGATATGTTAACGTATGGTGCAAACAAATGACTTTCGTGTCACAGGCCTGGTTTTCTTCAACACAGAATCTGAGGGTATTTATACAACCGTATGCTTTTGTAACTATGCGGAACTTGGCTTGTCAGCTTGTTGCTTTCATATCTTGCTGGCCCCTTGTGAGGAGCCACACACAAACAGTAGACGTTGGAACTTGTGTGCGTTCGCGAGCAAACGGCTAGTGCGGATCAATAAGGCAAAAAGTTGTCCACACAGTTTGTTTACCGCCTAGTCGACAACAATCATATTTAGTGCTCCAGGATAAAGTGAATAGCAGAACGCTTATTCTAAACTACAGCATTGCGAGTGGTGATTTAACAGACAATTTTCTCATTCAATTTCTGTTACATTTGTTCCTACCACTAATTGTACCGCCTATGTGCCGACTGTTGAATTGGCTGTCAGTAGCGTACGTGCTTCAAGTGAAATAAGTCAATGCACACAACGTGTGGCTGTCCATGATACAAAGAGAACAGGAATTAATTTGCCGAAGACGCAACATTAACAGTACAGAGATGCATGAAATACTAAGGGGTAGAATTTATCAAATCCCCAGACCGATGACCTACAAAGCCGCTTACAGCATCGTTTAGTAACATTTAGAAATAGAACCAGAAAAATAGATTAAAAAAGGAATTGGACCAGAGGAGAAATCTGTTGAAAAGCCAACAAAAAGCTTTTTCCCGGAGTAACCGAAATTTGACTGGGAGAACGCATGTGGTAGTGTCTGGCTGGGCTGATACGGCCAAAGTGACTGCGGAGAATTTATGGCAGTCGTACATAATTCTACCCAAAACAGATAGCACAGCGATGGGGCAAACGAAGTGCAATGAGCAGCAGATTTCACTCAATTTTGTAACCGGTCACTGTGGAAAGAAACTAGCCTCTGAACACTGGAACAACAAATAATAGCAACGAATTTCTGTGTGTGTGCAACAGGTGTCCACAAATGGCGGGCCGATGGTCAGGCAGTCAAGATCACGACTTTCCCATCTGAAATAGCAAGCTCGAATAATTCGACCGCTGATCAACCTCCTTAGTTGGTAGCCTCAGTTGGTTGGTATCCTTTCCCCGTGAACTGTTTCAACTTGTGGTTTTATCATACTAGATCCACTTGACAATGAACCGGATAAAGCGAGTTAAATCACGAAATGAAATTCTACCTTCCCTGCTGGCATGAATGTGTCTGTGGAGTGGAATGATAGATGCATATTGCTATATGAATGACCCGATGTCATCGGACAGAAAAACCTGAAGTTGGTTGCTCTACCTGAAGTTATCTTAATCCTCATAGCAAAATAACAACGACCACGATAAAAAAAAAGGAGAGAGCGTTTTGTACCTAAGTTGAATGGTACTGGGAATGTCAAGGTTACGGTTCGAATGAGTTCACATAATCAGCTGCTCTTTCTGTCATATCTACAGTCTGTTTGAGAAGAGAAAACAATAACACATTTACACCACATCTTCAGGTAAATATTGAAGAGCATTAAATTAATCAGTAGGTTCTACCAGGTTGTTAGCGGCTGACCGAATGTTGTAATTCGTAAACTGATTTGCTTAAATCTTCACCAATATTTTAACGTTGAATAAGGCACTGAATTTACGTAAAGTGGGTGCTTTTTGTCTTCGTGGCTTGGGTCCAAAAGATATTCGAACAAAATGGCTTGAGACTATGAAGGATTGGGCAATGAGGTGCGAACAGTGGAGTCCACGTTGTCAAATTGTTTCCAAACAGGTTGACTGGAAAAACATGCTTTTGCACATTTGTCTGAGGCAGGTATATAATGAAAGTGGATTATTTTGGTCAGTCCATGACCAGGCGAAAGGGTGCAAAAACTACCCAATGGGCTGTTCCGAGCAGATCGGGTTACATTACATTGTTGGAATCCACGGGATTCCCTTGCACGAAGGCTGAAATCTTTAGGATATATGGCTCGAAACTTCAGTCAGTGGCTGCTTTGCGTTCAAAACATTCGCTTTTTTTCCGTTCTACGATTTGTTGTTTTTTCTTTTGTTATCAAGCGATGATGCAAAATTGCACGCAAAACCAGACCACATTCGTGCAAAGTCAGTGGTTGTACAAGCGTTTTCACTTGTTTCTTCTCCTCTACATTCAACGAATGCATGCTGCGTGCTTAGAAGGTTCGTTGTTATATGCAGAATGCCACGGATAGCGTTCATTCTCGTAGCGGCCACTGTCACTACGGAATCACGAGTGACCATTGAGACAACCAAAGACACTCCAATTGGAATTTCCTCGTTTCTCCGCCTCACCGGGATATAGCATGAAGAGGTGTTCTGTGTGAAATCACGTGTTGTCGATTATTAGTGCCGATTCGCGTAATTGACCACACCCAGCCGGCATTCTACGATCTGACCCGACCTTGTGATTCGGGAAGTGGTTTGAACAAGAAACAACAGGCAAGTAAACTGACCGTTGAAAAGTAGCAGAGCGGCTCTAACCGAACTAGGAACAACACCTGGACAGCAGATTGCACCTGCACTCAAGGTGGCTAAATACGATGTATCCTCTTCCACTTGTTTACTTGCCGGCAGTGCAATCTTTGTTTAACTCACGGGTGGTCTCTAATCAATGCTATCTTTCCATCTACCAGCAAAATCTTTATCTCGCGACAACCGCCTCCTATTTATATGGGACCGCATCCCGTAAAATCGCTAACATCCGGACAGGTGTTTTTGGCATGCTTCAGCCAATCGATCATTCAATTCACATACACAAAAATGAGAAGTAACAACTGTTGTGGACAATACCGAACTGAAATGCGCCCTAATTCACCCGGAGTACGACCTTACGAGCTAGTAGACTTATCCGGTAGGCATAAAAATGTCATCCATTATTTCGCTACTCGTCAACGATCAAGAAAAAAGACAATTTTTAATCCGTCATCGGTGCATAAATTTCAGCTTCGGGAAGTTGTCCGCAGTCTTATTGATTTTCAATCCATTCAAGCAAAACAGATGAAACGAAGCCCCGATAGATTTGATACAAAAAATCATGACAACAAAAACACCTACCATGATAACCACCGCAAAATGTGAAAAAGCCATTTCACATCGATTGCTGCTCCACAAAACGTTTCTTTAATTGTCCAGATAGAAAAGGTTAGAAGTACATGTTTCTATAAAGCAGCAAGTGATTACTTCTTGGCTGAAGAAATAGACTGTTCTGTTGTGGAATTCTTTTTCCCGTTTATCATTGTTTTAATTGTCAACACCATTTTCACTGAGCAAATAAGTCGTCACGTACATTTCAAGAGCATTATGCAACGCGGCCTGTTGGTCACTAGAATCTACTAGCGAATGACAAGCAGTTTTTTGAGCAGTGTAATGTCATTCAGTTTCTGAATTTGAACATCACACCCAATGAAAAGAGAACAGAACAACTTAATACAAATGGGATCCGCAAATGTCACAACATTTCGGCTGATATGGATGCAATAGTGCGCAATCTGTTAGTAGTAAAGTGGTATGAAATTTCAATTCAGATAACACCATCACGAGCAGGTTGTATGCCACCGTTGTGATCGGTTCTGAGTGTCCGGTTACATTTGCTGGAATACGGATCATGATTTGTCATCTCTCTCTATCTATCTATCTCTTCTGCATATTCCAAATCAAAGCGCATGCGCCTTCATTTCGGGAAAGTGCTTGCCCAACGCATGTTACCATCAGGATGTCTCATGGGCTGGTTTTAACAAATGTTGAAAAGACCCTACTATCAAAATTCCTCCATCTCGGTGGGATTCGACCCCACGTGTTTGCACCGTATGTGTTCTGCCAGCTGATGTGATGGACAATGGTGAACTATGTTTGGACATTTTGCCTAGCGATCAATTGATTACACAACCACATGGGATTTACCGCACTGAATTGGCAGATGACATGCGATACAAATGCCATGGTAACATTCATCCATTTCTTCGATTTTTGCCAAATTCGCAGACGTTTCACAGTTGTATCAGTTCTTCATATGTTCCATTTGTTTGTTCGGTATTTATACTTCTACGATCTAGAGTGGTCCTTGTGCACAATATGTTCAAAACATCTGTCCATAGCAGAAAATAGTCCTTTTTTAATCTTCAAGAAACGACAGTCGTGGCATTTGAGAAACAGGACCCGAGGAAATCAACGAATTTCGCGTTGTTTGCACTAAACGATAAAATAATGGGTAAGGAATTGGAATTTATCAATGTTCAGCGTGAATTTTTCCAATTTAGCACCGGTTTTTGGCCAAATTTTACACATAGAACGGCAATGTCGGTTTGACTCGTCTGTACAATTTGCAGTCAATCGAAATTGTTTTGGCTCCGTCTGGTTGATTCTATCCAAGCTATTGTATTGCACGCACTCCGTCGCTGGAGCTGGAATATCCATACAGTGTTCTCGCACCAATGGGAGGAGCTAAACGACGCCACGTGACTGCAGTAGCCCCAAGACATTTCAACCTGATGGTGCAACTTATCAGACGGAATACACTTTCTACTAAGAGGCGGATAATTTTCATTCCTTGGTTAGAACCTTAATGCTTTATTGTTTTGTTCCAAGCGCTACTAAGCAGTGCTCGTCGTGCCTAAACTGTGATTCTCATGTTCCCCAGAATCGATTTGATATTTTTCAACTTACTCGAGACCAATGAAATCTGCATTTGTTTGGGTGAAACCCGTGAGATTGTTCACTAAAATAAAGCCAGGTGACGAACAAGCTCGTTTTTATTAAATTGGCCTGCGGTGGCCAGGTCAATAAGATCGTGGCGTTTGGACGTAAAGATCGCGGGTTCGAATCCTCCCATTGCCGGTCAACTTCCCCACTTGGTAGCCCTTTCCGGGCCGCATCCACCTTCCTGAAAAATGACGTGCGTTGTTAGTTAATTAATGAAGAAAGTAAGGGATAAATGATTATAAAAATATCAGCTGGAACAGGGAAAGAGAATGGGCCAAAGGCTTAAATGAGTTAACAATACAAAAAGAAAAGTTGTACGCATGGGGATCCAAATATAACACTCTACTGTGTTTCAAGCAGACAACCAACGTTCTTTCAGTGTCTTGCTGTTTCTGTCGATTGGAAAGCGAGCAGTTGTGAGCATTCGACTATGCGATTCTCAGCTAAACGTCCAGAAACCGTTCGTTCAAGCACTAAAGCTCCCCCGGTCCACTTCTCACCAATTCACGAGAGAACAGTTTAGCTGATGACATTTATTTTTCCGATCCGGAGTTAGATCTGGACCACATGTATGCACTCTGTCATATTTCAATCACTCCTGAGTAGTTCACTTCATTCAACTATTTTCTTTCATTTTCCCAATTGTTACCAGTCATGTTTAATGCGGTTTCATGCTGCATGATCACGAATCACTATAGAGGAGCTTGTTTGTTACGTAATGTTACTCTCAATTTGTTTCGCATGCGCCCGGTTACATATTTCGCTTGAAGTACTGGATCAAAAGAAAGTTTTTGTTCTCTAGCTCTGTGGCCCAAATTTTACACCGTTCTTTTGGTTTCTCGTGATTCTCGTGAAGTACATCGGTTGGTTTGAAGTGCCAACAGCAAAGAGGTCAAACAACAATAAAGTCGAGTATTTTGGCTTTAAACAGGAGTGAAAAAGCAAATGAATTGACTGATTTAAAAGTGGTGCTTCTCGAAACCACGCAATGGACCTAGTGGAATCTACGGGCATCTGATTAGAATATTGAAAGCTAAACAGGTAGGAACACCAATTGAGATTATTAACCCATCTTCTCATATAGCCGCCGACTTCACCATAGCGTTCATTCACGAAATACGGATTCAACTCGAGAGGATGCATTCCCGTTCCACTCCCAATTGTATGCTGCTGATCCTACGGTTTGATCTGGGCAGTGGGCAGCAGAGTCTGGATGACTGAACAACGAAAATGATCCTTTCTAGTCAATTATTCACCATTTCCGTTACTGAAGCATCAATATCAAAAGTATAGTTGGAACCATATCTCCGAGATAAATAAACCGGATAAGAGGACAGAAACAATATGGAACAACGAATGTTCGATGCGTGTCTGGGAGGATACCCGAGGGTGAGATCACAACGAGCTGGTATTTCTAGATGACATCATCAAATGTGAATCCGTGTTCGGACGCATCGTCAAACTGCTGAGCAGAGTAACAAATGTGATTTTCTACTATATGGACGCTGCAGTTCATACAAAAACCTGGATACATTCGAACCTCGTACACATCACCAAATTAGTCGTACAAATCTTTGCGGAGCCCAAAAAGAAATTGAAGTAACTGGATGCTACCAAACAGTTGACAGAGATTGTGGCTCAAAGACTGGTTGGTTGAACCACAAACGAATAGATTATTGCATGAGACCAATCAGACCTTAAAAAAGATCCGTGCGACGGTATTCCACGAATTTAGTTGAGGAGAATTCCCGTTTTAATTCAATATCATGAAAACTTGAAAAAATACAAGAAATGAGCAACCGCTCCAAACGAGTTCACGTAAAACAAGCAACTGCTCAAAAGTAATAAAATAATATTTACTGTTACTTGGACATAGGGGAAGAAGTGTTTCACCACCGGTTTGATATATTCACAAGTATTTTTTGCTACTAACATAACGTGAACTTCTATTGCGGCAATAACCTCGCTAAACCTCTGTGCCTGTGTGCGCGTGTGTGTACATTGTTGTGCACGTGATCTGGAATGCAGTTTCTTGGTAAATGTTATATCAAACATGCAGTGTTTTCCCGGGCAGATAAGTAACTGTCTCTTTTTTCGATCGACCAATTCTTATCCCATGCACTTCAGAATTCGGTTTGGTACATATAGACATACATTTTCGAAATCCCAGTCTTTCGATGAGCTATTTCGAGGTCAGCTTCCGGATCACTCTTGATGGTCGCTTGAGAGGACAATTTATTGCATCGCTTTTGAATGAGAATTAAGCTGAATTTCAAAGCGTCTACCGACGTGATTATTGGTCATATGACTTTGGGCTTGCCTAGCATTTGATAAATGCATCTGCACAGACATAGACCAAGAAATCTAAATTCATCCCTTATAAACAAGTTTGCTTGGTCGTATTTGAAAAAACATAGAATTTACCAAATTGCGAAAAGTCCTTGACCTCCTTGGGATTCGAACCGCTCCGAGATGAGATCCGTTGCAGTTTGTGGGGAACACTGGATTGGTTGCTAAATAGTCTTTTCCTGTTCCAATCGGGTCGGGTCCTCAAAGTAGCTAACCACGGATTCTAGCGGCCAGCGTTTACTTGTTAGCTTTTGATGACGTAAGGCGCAGTCTGCCGAGAAACTGCGCTTCAAGCCGCGTGTAAGTCGAACAGCACTCGAGCACACGTTGAAATTTACCAAAGATTTTCTTCTTTGTATTACGTTTCGCATAGGAATTGTCGAAAATTCTACCGGTAGCACAGGCTCTTAAATGTCTACATTCCAGTAGCAGCACAAACTAATTGTGAACATAGCAAAACCGTGGTGTGACAAATCAACACCACTAAATTGTTAACGCGTTTTACGTTATCTTATTTATTTTGAACTCGGGCTCATTTCGTAAACTGCTTGAACGGGGTTTCATTCCTCATTTCATGCCGCAATGAGCAGGTTGTCGAGATGCAGTGAGATGGTTCTACTCACAAATTTGTGTAATTTTACTTCACCGCTTTCTCTTTTTCAATTTGCTACTGAAAACCGATGTTCCAACAATCCTAGTATGCTATCCGCGAAGATGCGTTCAGTTTTTCATTACTTATTTAGATAACTGATAATGTAATATTATAATCATTTGGGAAAATGTCTTCTGTTGAATGACATGCAATGTGGTTTTTTAAGACACAAAATGGCAAAATTGTTTTTTCTCCTCCAAAACCCGTATTTCGCATTTGCCCCCTGGTAGTACGTTAATCGTTCATATCGTCTGAGTTCATTGGACGATTCTGGGCAAATCGAGCCTTTCTTTCATGTGCACGTCCTTTTGTATTTGCAGTAATAGAAAAAATGTTGTTTCTATTTACTAGATAGCAGTTACCATGGCTACCAAGCGTTTGATGAGATAAGGTAGGCCGAATAAAGAAATACAAAAGCAAATTTTGTGTTGAAAGTGAGAGTCAAGTTATTAAAAAAAATTACAAATTGACATAGATTGAACTAATCAAAAAACGTAATCAACGGACTAATTATTTTTGAAGGTGCCCTTGACAATTTCATTGAATTTGCCGAAAAGTCGTCATTTTAGTCGAAAAATTGTATTGAATCCTTGTTTATTTCCACTTTAGTTTGTCAAGGCAACAACATGCGCGTACCGGTGATAAGAGGTTTTTAGGTAGAATACATGTGGGACTTCATAGTTCCATTCATCTATCACGTGATATTCTTCCAACGTTTGGACCGTCTATCCGTCGTAATCATGGGCACAATCTTTCATTAAAAAATGAGTTCCACTTTTGCAAAAGTTGGTTTTTAACGACTATCTGTCTTTTGGATGTGAACTTGCGTTTGACAGGACTCGATATTTATGTGACAGAGACTGGTGCACGGATAAGACGTCACACATTCTTTTCGGTTCACATTTTTTGTATAAAGTATAGCATTTGGCGTTCTGAATGAAGAATATCAATGACAGTAACAGTTTTCATTTCGCTTGGACTCATTCAGAACATCTCAGATGATGTTATCATTCTAGTATGGTGTTACGGCGCGATTAAAGGTGCTGCAAATATGTATACACGTATATATATATATGCAGATCTCAGAGTACAGATCTAGTACCACCAGATTATTGGGGAAATAAAGAAATATGAAAAAAGAGGATGCAGGAGAGTAAGATAGGGTCCGACACATAAATCAGCTCTTCTAGACTCTCTCTCACTTTCCTTTTGAGTACATGATTCCTAGCTGTGAAACGCATTGCATCGGCGAGCAAATCGAATTATGAGGTCATTTTATGGGGCCACATCAACACCTCTTAGACAGAAGACCGACCTACAAGTCAGCAAACAAAACATGGCGTTCGCAAAACGTTGGGAGCTAGTAACCTACGGTCCAATTCGTGCACCTTTTGATTAATTCAAATCAGCGAACCACCACACCCCGGAATTCCACCACTGACGGTGATGCAAAATTTGGTTTGTAGGCCTCTGCTCATGTACAACCTCTCGAAAGGAGATAAGAGATTGCGAATTTCAGTTCAGGTTAGTCTTGTAACCAATGGTCTCCCACCGACACTTGTCTTCGCTGCTACTTCAAACTAGCGAGTGCTCAAAAATGTACAAAGATTAGTGAATACTGATAGTGAATTAATAAGCAAAACAACTTTACGGAAGAAGAAACATTTTGAATGCAAGGACTTCACTGACTGTCACGTTAAACCCTATCACCCGTTGTCTCCAATCATCATTCAGCGGGTCTTGTGAACTCCATCCCCGTAGTTTAACTGCAACTAGATGAGCCAGTCCGTTGATTTTCATAGCTTCAGGTCATGTCATCGACCGCCCACCTTGACCCATCCTTCAACTACTATCTGCCCTATAAAACAGTGCATAACAGTTCTTCTGAAGACTGAGTTCCAGTACCCAGTATCTCATTCCTAACAGAGAGTTATCAACATTAACACTGCGCAAGTCATACACCAGTTGCATGCAGACTCGGCTTAGTAAGGTCTCTTTGTCACCGCGCTACAGATATTTGCTCGCCCGATACCCTCCAAGGACAATAAAGTTCTCTTCGTGCAGTACTCATTCGCGATGGTTATCCAGCTTGGACAAAAACTAAAGTTGACCCATTCTACAAAGCAAAAAAGAGAGCCAAACACCGCTGAGGGGCTTCCAAGAGCAATCACATTCGCAAAGATTTGTGTCACAAACTCTCTTCAGCCACAAATTGCACATTCTCAGAACCAGACCTTAAAATCTTGCTAATCACCCGAAAAACTATTCTAAACCAACGTGATTCTAGGAAGACTTCATATTCTGCATCCCTCCGGGAATATTGGATTAACTGTATATGCGAAACAAAGACCGAGGACTTTCACACCGGGAGTTAGAACATATATCCCAGTGATTCACCAAACCGACAGCGGAGATCACACCGAACATTTCTACCGACAGGGACTCGTTTACTAAGGACCAGACACACAGCGAAACGTCTGTCATCCATTGAAGTCTCGGTACACAATAACTGCAACTTTTCAGTTTTCGATGAAGCCATGATAATCAGGTTACCTAATCGTGTGCTGTGCGAATAAAAAGCAGCTACTATTGTAACTTTTCCAAAAAAAGAAAACATCGGTTGATTGCTGCACGGAATTCAACCTGTATAAGCACTAATTGTATCTCAAAACCTTTTCAGTTGGTTTTAGAGCAGGGACTAAAAACACACTTATACAAAAAGTAGGGGTCTTGTAATTAAGATCTTGCTTTTGTACAACTGTCTTAGATTGGGTACGTTTTGCAGGAATCAAACTTAGCAGACACGTTTTAGCGCTGGACTGCAATCCGAAGTTGGCTCTCCATTTTCGTTTATTATAAACAAATGTCTTCATTTGTTTTCTGTCATGGAAATCAACCACAAGCAATTCAAAAACGTTTACAAACTTGGTTATTTATTCTTGCAATGTGTGGCATTTGCCTAACATTAGAACAAGTCAGAATAACCAATTTGCCGATATCGTATTTGTCCCTCCTCGTTGTCGGTTGCAGTGTCACAATGATGTGTTGCCCCTGATTGTGAACTTAAGCCACAGACACTGTTCCTAAGAAGATCGCTATTAATTCTGACTGGAAAACTGCTGATTTTTAACTTTTTTCATTTAGGATGGAGCACTGATCCAATACCGGATATTTGGAGCCTGTATCAAAAATTTAGGTGAAAAAAACCAGTGGAAAAGCCCATGTAATTTGATTCACGTTATTTGCCCTCCGCTACATTCAGAAGGACTCACCCTTTCCTGGTCCGACTCAGTAGCCATTCACATCCGTCCAATTTTGCTGATTTCCGTTTCAAATTTGCTTTCATCTCCATTTGGGCGATGCCCCTTGTGAATACTGTATTTGATTCGAGGAAAAAATAAGTCTGCTTATCCTGCACGACGCGGTATTCGTTGGCCAAAACCGACTAATATTAAGAAACAGTATAATATACTGAGATGAATGCGCTCTGTTCTAAATTATATCTTTGTACTGAAACGTTCGATTAATCGATCACCTTGGAAGAGCGGGGGTTTCAAAGCGGCGTTCTTGGAGTTAGCACTTGTGCAAAGGACCGTCAAGTTGGTTTGCGAACACTCGATCAAAAGTTGAAGCTTCCCTTAACAGATGTAAATCAGATTTATACCAACACTCATTGGTATTATTCATTTAACCTCAAGTAGGATGAAAACTGGTGTTTGGGAATTTTCTTATCCCTTGTGACCAGTCGTAATTGTGGTCCGACTATATTCGGAAATACTTCCAATCGATGCAACACAGTTTTCTCGTAACACTCGTTTGGGCAAATTTAGCACAATTTCCCGTCGGAAATCGTATTTTGTCTGGATTTTGTTTTCGCAAACAAACTAGGGTTATTTATGTCACAAAAGCTTGCACTATTGAACGGTTTTGCTCAATACTTTCGGAATGTTTGCCCAATAAGTTACGGGCAAATACCTCGGTGCACTTTATAAGGGCGAACGAGGCAAACTTCTAAGAAGGCGAATGTCTCATTCGGGAAATTGGTGCTTTCACGAACGGTAGTGAATTGCTTCGATTCTATCAAGTTTTGCAATCGAAATCCATCGACGTTACACTTGAAACGAACTGGCCATCCTGATTTCTACTTTTGCCTTTGCTGTCCATTTGAACTCAGCCATGTGCCGGTCAAGAGATTTTCCTCCACACTAATTAAGCAATTCTTTTGGAAAGAGGAGTGTATCTGCAAAAGTGGATCGTAGTCAAAAGTGCATTTGACAAATAAGTTAATAAAAGCCAAAATCCCGTTTCCAAGACACGTGAATGGACTTTGTGGTAACTGATCAATCACAAGGATCTGAAACTCTGACAAGGAAAACTTGACCGGGCTTTTTGCTCCATGCCTCAGAAGGTTTGTCTGTCTTTCTAAAGAAGCACTTCTTTGCCGTATCAGTTCAAGCCTGCAGTTGGCCGGACGCACTTATGGGTCATTAAGAACCAGCAATGCTTGAAGCTATGTTGGTCTGCTAGTTGCCTTGAAATAGCACATGGATACTCTAAGAGGTACCCTGATCTCGGACATGTGTGGACCTACACATATTACACACCTTGCTGTTTCATCTGGATGTCTGCATCCTTGGAGGAAATACCACACCTGCCAGCTTGCCCAGAAACCTTTCTTGCATTTTCTTGATCTTGCAGAGTACTTCATTTAAAGAGAAAAAGGGTAAAATAATAGAGGTGCTATCCCTGGACCGTGATTATTCTTTTGACTGCCGGTATCAGGAGATTAGCAAAGCGTATATAGACAAATTTTTGACTATTTCAGCCACCGGGTACAGTTTCCATCCTTTTGGTGGAATAACATTCTTTCCAGTCCATGTAAACGATGATGTTTTAAGTGACTCTCTCCACCAATCGTCTCTCGTCCAATTTTTCCTCTTCCATAAATCAATTTACATTAAGCTGATCTACTGCATGTCTATATGTAGATGTTGTTTTTTATCTTATAGGTAAGTGTTCCGGTACTTGGAAACCGAGGCAAAGTGGATTGATTTCACTATGAAAAACAGCCAGACAAAATTGAATGACAGTGTGGTAATTCAAAAGACCGAACATGTACCACTTGTTCCGGCAATTCCAACTTCCCTCCGACGACTGTTACAAATTGGTGCCACGACCTATGAACCGTTACATCATATCAAAAAAGCAAGGAAAAACTGCTGAGGTTGTTGACAGTGACGTGCTAGCCGAACTGAATGGCCCACAAATCGATTCGGTCGAGGAAAGTACTCGTCGTCTGGGCCAAAACGGATGCCAGAGGAACCATCCGAGACTAACATTGATCGGGGCAGCCAAGTTCTCCGTGAGAGTAAATTTTATGCAGTGGTGAGGCAGTTTATTAGGTGGTTCTTCGTGAAGCTGCAACCGGAGATTATTATGCGCTTGTTGTGGTTGAGTTGGTGAACAGAACGTATTCTAGGACGGTGACTTAGGTAAAGGCTTAAGAACAAGCAGGCCTATCTCGGACACCCCAGGATGCCCGGTCGAATACTAAGAGCAGCTACAACGGAGGCCAAAGATGGCTGAGGGAGACGTCCGCACTTTCCTACGAGAGTTGAAGCAGTTGGCAAATCGAGACTATCCAGAGTTTTGGAATTGCTGGTGTTAACGAGCGTATCTAATCGTGCGGAAGAAAAGGCGCTTACACGCGGAAACCATAAACAATGGACCATGGCTGTGGAGTTTACAGAAGAAGAGCAATGCCTCGAAACGTCGCTGTCTTGAACACGTCCAGAAACTGAGTGCTGTGCAGGCCGGAGTCAACCGGAATGCACGACGGGCTCCGACGATTGGAAGACACCGGCTGAGATGGGTCGGTGGAACAGGAACCGGTAGTGGGGTCCGGCACCCGGCAAACGTTATGAAGTTACGGAAGCGGAATGCTGAACAACAGGTTCAAGCGCAGACCGAGAAGCAAAATAAATGGAAGAGGGTTTCTAGCAGGTCGCGCGCAATTGACGGACAAAGATGAGTCCATCGTTCTTTTTGTTTCTGTTTGTTCGAGTAATTCAGAACATTTGTTTTTGCGGTAAATGTAAACTGGGGTGAACTTAGGGGATTTGTGGATACCGGGGTGGCGCGAAGATCTTTAAATGCT
The DNA here is from genome assembly GCA_008360955.1 of Fasciolopsis buskii. Classification (NCBI taxonomy): domain Eukaryota; kingdom Metazoa; phylum Platyhelminthes; class Trematoda; order Plagiorchiida; family Fasciolidae; genus Fasciolopsis; species Fasciolopsis buskii. Next base: position 440,022 of record LUCM01004022.1, read on the forward strand.
GCTGTAACGAGACCTTGGAATAATGTCGAATTATTGTCATGCGAGTTTGCTTTATCTGCTGTTTATAGAAGGAAACTGTATACAGTAGGGAGCTTAGTGATGGCTCTAGAACTGGTTAAGTTGGTTGTCTGTCACCCAAATTTGGTGGCAAGGGATTCCTCGTATGAGTTCATAACCGGTCACGATATTCTTCAGAGGTGTGAATGCGTCATAGACGTGGCTAGTAGAACATTGCCTGTTGGTCACAGTTATGTGAAAATCAAGACAGAAAGTTGGAGGCGTTCAACATTCGCACTTCACAGGAATTTGAGTGCTTGCGAAAACCAGAGCTTGAAGAAGGGTTGCCGAATTCTGGGTCTACCGAAGAAAACAAGAAATTTACGGAATCGATGCGGAAGTTTGAGCACTGATTCATGTGGGATGGCGCATTAACATGGAGGAAGTCAAGCTCATTCGCTGACCTCCTACGAAAATACTGGTAGATTATCAAACAGAGGTCAAAGACCTTATCGGGATAAGTAGTGGAACAACGTAACGCAATCTTCACAGTCTATGTGGACTGCTCCATTAGTACTGGTTCCGAAGAGAGATAGTAAATTGAGACTGTGCTTTGACTGTCATCACTTGAAACCAGCGGCCAAAGGGAGTTCCTTTCCCCTGTGAATCACTGAGGAGTTGTTTGATGCCTTAGGGGGGGGGGTACGAAATATTTCGGTGCATTAAATCTGGTATTGATAATTCGAATATGAAACCAGAGATCGAGAAAGGGCCGGATTTGCGATGACTTCAGTCCTGTATGAGTTTCAGACAATGCAGTTTGGTCTGACTAATCCCGTTGCCAAGTTTCAAAGATTAATGGATTTCATCTTGGAAGGACGAATTCCTGCAAAAAATATCGCATACACTAAGGTCGTTTTGATAAATGGCAGAACCATAGACGAGCATCTATTAACGAGTTCTGTCGGGAGGTGTAAAACCAACGCAGTGAAAGTTAGCGAGCTATAGTTTCTGGAGCAAGCGGCCGCGGAGCTTATGGGACTTCCTGAAGGTCGTGGACGGCCAAAGTTATCGTTTCCCAATCCACGGTTCAGATGGTCCTGCCTAGACTGTGTATGAAACAGGGACATGTATCCGGATGTCACGAAGTATCACTTTTGTTCTAATCCACAATATCGAACCAACTTAGTCTTTACAGACTTCTTCTGTTGTCTGTGAATAATGAATACATTCCTTCATCGACCATAGTCTAACATCGTGGGCTTTTTCATTCCAACGAACTTTCATAAGAGAGTTGCATATTCATTCAGTTTTATCTTTCTTGTCAAATTTGCCTACAAATAGCCTTTATTTTTTGCAAAACGTTGTGGACATGAGGCAGCTACTATTGCTATGGATCACCTGGTCCCTTGATAAAATTCAGGTCGTATGGAATTTTCTTGACAGTTATTTGACTGAGTGAGTTCATATTTGAGAAAATCGTGCATCTAGTAGTGAATTTGAATACCAGCACCGTTTCGGTTGATATTTCCAAACAGTACCCTAAATAAAACAAGGGACAAATTGAATCTGCGGTGCGGTTGACGATCGTCCAAAGCGGCTTTTTGCTCGAATAGTCCTGAAGTAATTACACACCGGATTTAATTCTCTTCACCTATTCCTACTTCCAGGAAACGTGACTATCATTGGAAAAACAGTATTCCGTTTGACATTCACAACCATTCGTACGTTCATCTGGTCTCGATACACGTCGTACGATGGTACAAAGTGCAAATCAAATAGCTGAATCTATTGATTGGAAACCTGCCTAGTTTAGTGACACACATAAATACCCATTCTTAATTGGCTTGAAAACCGGCTGAAATTGAACCTTGGTGATCAAAAATACGTGAGTGAAATTTCTCGATCAATCAAATGTTGAAGCATTGGGTAACGACGTAAGCGCTTTGAATGCGTATATGATAGTTTACTTTGAAAAACGCTTGTGCTTAATTATCCGTGACCCATGACCAGTCAAGCTTCACTATCAAATTGATGGAGATCATTCGAAATGGGGTTGACTCAGCCGAATGATCAGTGATCTCCACCAATCATGAACCGAACTAAGCAATCAGAAAATTGTATAACACGCAGCCCGTGGGTGTAAGATTCATACTAGCCGAAATCAAAACCTGTGAGGTAGCATGAATGACGTGGAACTGGAAAAGACTATTGTGATTGACAACGGATCTGGCGTGTGCAAAGCAGGTTTTGCCGGAGCTGACAGGCCTCACACTTTGTTCCCCTGTGTTGTTGGGAGACTAAAACACATGGGAGTCATGATTGGTCGAAAAGAGAAAAATCTCTATATTGGAGACGAGGCACTGTCCAAAAAAGGTATCCTCTCAATAAGCTATCCCATCGAACATGGAATTGTCACAAATTGGGACGACATGACAAACCTTTGGGATCATTTATTCTACAATGAATTACGCATCGCTCCGGAAGAATATCGTGTTTTGCTTGCTGAGGCTCCCATGAATCCGAAGGAAAATCGGAAGAAAATCGCTGAAATCATGTTTGAGACGTTCAAAATACCCGCCATCAGCTTGGCTATTCAAGCCGTGTTGTCTCTTTATTCCACCGGTCGCATAACCGGTATTGTTCTAGATTCGGGGGACGGTGTGACTCACCTGGTTCCCATATACGAGGGTTTTGTTTTACAGCAAGCAGTTGGACGTCTCGATCTTGCCGGCCGTGAACTGACGCGGTATATGAAAAATCTTTTGACAGATCGCATTAGCTGGGGCTTCACGACTGCCGAGTTGGAAATCTTTCGGAATATCAAAGAGCAAGTGTGTTACGTGGCACAGGATTTCGACCACGAGATGCTCTGTTTCTCAAAGGGTCCTTCTGGCGGGACAATTGAATATGAGCTACCCGACGGCCAGATTATTCGTATTGAAAATGAACGGATTCTTTGCCCTGAAGCATTGTTTCAGCCACGAGTTTTGGGACTTGATTGTCCCGGTTTACACTGTGCTGTTCACGAGTCAATAATGAAATGCAATATGAACACACAACGAGATTTGTATGCTAACATTGTCTTGTCTGGTGGTACCACGACTTTTCGCGACTTTGAAAAACGCTTAAACACAGAGCTGGTCGCACTCGCCCCAGGCTCAGTAAAAGTCAATATCACGGCTCCGGCCGAACGAAAATATTCTGTTTGGATTGGTGGATCAGTTTTGGCTTCGTTATCCGCATTTCAATCAGCGTGGATCACGAAACAACAATATGACGAATATGGTCCGAATGTTGTATTTCGCCAGTGCTTCTAGTTGACTTTTGTCAACGGTAACAAAGTCGCACTGTGATCTTTGTTATAACTGTGAGAATATAAGTAAACATTAATAGCATTGAGTGTATTGTTAATGCCCCTAAGTGCTGGCATGTTGCGCTTCTTGAGATCGCAAGCGTTGTGAATTCGAGACCACTGAACAGCGAGTTTCGTGAAAAATTACGTGTGTTGCTTGTCCACCGACGGTTGGCATAATGCGTGAATTTTCTTGGACGGTCACAATAAATATCTGTTTATATGTATATTTTCAAGTATTCGTCGCTTCCTAGTTTTGCTACAATAACTGCTATCTCCGTTGGTAGGTCCGTGATTGACAAGAAAGGCCCCTTCTTCTTTGGTCTCCGACCGGTGAACAGAAGACAGTCAAATCTGTTCTGACAACACAACCCTCTAAAACGGGTGCAAGTGCAATGATCTAGAGAAAAATTTTCCAACCAGGCAAATTACCAAGGCAAATGCTGGACGCTGAATTACGAAGGCATTTTACCCTAGTTATCCGACTTACCATTTTTCCTTTCGAAAAATAAACGGTAAAATGCCCGTGCAGACGAGGCCGTCTGTGCCCGGTTTGCAGCAAGTTTATTCGACAGAGAACGGTAAGGCTGGCGGTGGCCAAACGGATAAGGTTGTGGCGTTTGGACGCGAAAGTCGCAGGTTCGAATTCTTCTATCGCCGGTCACTTTCCCTACTTGGTAGCTCTTCAATGACCGCGGCCCCCTTCCTGAAAACTGATGTACATTCTTATTAAATTAATAAAAGGAAGTCAAAGATTAAAAAAGTTGAAAGGTGGTCAATCAGTCTCCGAGACTCTCGACTTCAACGTGCACCACTCGCCTTGAGATGATAGTCAGCACTTCATCTGGATCTTGAAACTTCGACTGCCCTTTGTTTAACTGGATATTAGAGAAAGAAGACCAATATCGCGAGATGTTAACATTTCATATTACCTTTTTTAATCGTACACGTGAACCAATCTGCGACGTATACAATATTCAGTTCTGAACTTCAGTGAACGCGCATAGAGGTTAAATTCAATACAGCGAGCAATCGGCGTCATCCCCTTGGCAAACAGAATTTGTTTTGAATAGCTTTTGTGTATACAAAATCGAGTTATCCACTCCGGTTAGCACTGATTCACTGAAAGCTAAAATCCTCTGGTCAGTTTTGGGTAATAAGGATTTAAAACATGGAATGGTGTCAACTTTGTCTGATTGTTATCAAATGTTTCGAGACCGATGAATCCGGGTCAAGATCAAGGTAATTATTCACTGTTTTATTACACTGATTTTGACAGCCACTTTAGAATGCATTGACATCGGTTGGAAAAGTGTTCTGTGTTCTCCTAATGCAAATATCATTCCAAATGCAGGCCAAACGGTACACGAGGTAAGAGGCAGCATGTGACATTCGACTAGATCCATGTTGGTTCAGAATGATCTTCCGTGTGGTTGGCAAGAGGTAAAGTTCTACAACTGGGAATGTTTAATTTGTGGCTGTGTTGAGTTCACGACGCACGTCATTTAGAGCGTAATCTCCCCTGAAGTTCAACTTGATAATGAAAACAGTAATACGAAATGTTAACATCCTGCACGACTGGTCCTGTTTCTTTACTATTCCACTGACCGGAATGGTCGGATTTTTATTTTCCCAAACTCATTGCTTGACGAGTTGCTAAATTGTGGCAGTGCCTGTCACACACACACTGTGGCCTGAAAGCCTTGATAAGATGGACGGTGTGCGTATTTCTAGATAGGATTTCACGTCTAGCAGGGTGTGATGAAAAAAAGAAGTTGACACTTTTTGAAGTACCACCTTTAGGTTTCAATTTACCGGAATGTTTCCGGTTTCCAAATAGGCACTTCGTAAAGTTTGTTCTAAGCTGTGATAAAAATGTCCTTGCTGTCGTTTGACAATAGTAATGTAATAATGAAAACAATGATAATAATAATATTACATGTCATCCTGTTTTTCTTCAATTCCGTCGTCTGTTCGACATGATTTTTGATGGTCTTCGAAATTCCACAGGCAAATTTCCAATGGGCAGTTATATCTCTAATCTACCTCTCTCTTACTCTCTCATTCTGTGTTCGAACTTGCGCTACAGTTGGAACAAACTAACTTAATAAAATAACAGACCGTGTGGTAAGTCTAGATCGCTCGATGCTTTCATCATTTCCAGAATTGGTAGCTTCAAAATGATGATCAGTTTGCATTTGGTCTGGTTGATACTGTAACTCGTGCCTGTTTTGTGTGTCCCAAGCTAACGTGTCTAAACCTTAATCGGGGCCTAAATGCGCTGATCAAATAAATTCAAGCACCTGGAAAGGAGTCTTCAGTCTGTGCCACAAGCTCGCCGAAACTCAAAACGCGATTCTGTCGATAACATGGCAGCCACGTCCGCCCGCATGTTAACCGGTGAATGACAATGCGATTGTGAAGCAATTCGTGCTATGAGCTGTTCCGTATTCGGGTTTTGTTGTCCGTGGTGCAGTCTACATGCGAATGGATGAACAACCGTTCCCGGGAAGCAAATCAGTGATTTCGTGGTTAGTCCCGCACTCGGTACTTTTCTACTCACCTAGTCCATACTTGTACAATCCTTTGTTAAACGGACGGTGAAATCTCTTAATGACAAAAGATCAGCGGTTCCATAACTTGAGTCCTGTTTTCGAAGGTTTGATTTACCTGACTGACAAACCACCGATAGTTCGGGCATTAACTGAACCTAGAACACAGGATATATTAAAAATTCACAACAGGAACGATAAATTGTTTAATTAGCAACAACCCACCGATACACAAACGTCATAGTCTACGGTCAATATGTTCCAATTGTTCAATATTTTTGTGATCCCTAAATTGTTTGGGTTAGCATGGTACTTCGGGCAATCTGTGCCATCTGCCATCTGTGGCTGTCACGTTCTGTTCCAGTGAGATCAGGCGGGAAAAAAGGATAGTTTTACCTAGCTCAAATCAGTGATTGCAAGTCGTCTTCTGTCCCTGTTCTAATGACTCTTTTGATATGGATACTTCACGAATTCACCTCACAGCAGCACTGAAACTTGACTTAAGACAGCTTTCTCATGATAACCCACGTCCTGTACCTTTTGTACCACATGGAATCATTGTGCTTTGAACAGGTTTATTATTTCCTTATCACGTATCTTTCAGAATCAAGACCGAAATCGGTAACAAAATGGTTATTCGTTCGAATGATTGGGTTACATTAGCACAGAATAAGTTAGGCCTAAGATGTCGAGAACGTTTAACAAAATTAGCACTATACCCATTCTGTACAAAAATTCCTGTAATTAAATGACCGGATTTATTTCGTTTAGGGTGAAACAACCATCAAAATCCGATTTGGCAAACACAAACTGACGGCTTCACCGTCTCCGAATTCATCCCTATTTCCTTCCATTCGAATCCACAATTCTAATTTTTCATCTTTTAGATTCCTTTTTTCAATGAAATAACAATGTACATCATTTTTCAGGAATGGTGCCGCAGCCAACAGAGGGCTTCCAAGCGGGGAAAGTGACCTGCGGTGGAAGTATTCGAACCCGCGACTTTCGCATCAAAACGCCACAACCTTATCCGCTTGGCCGCCGTCGACACATGACTTAGGGTATTTAAACCAAGACTGATTGTTCCCTTACCCAGGATGCGGAACGGCGAGTCTAATTTCATTGTTTGGTAATTCTCGTTGTAAGGAGTCGGATAGCCGAGAGAACATATAGTAAAGTATGAAATTGTCAAACAGCCAATCCTGACGGAGCACCATATATATACAGTTACCTAACACACCCATGCGTTTATCAACCAGTCAGTCTGTCTAACCTGTCAAGGGCCTATACGACTTCTCAGTTGCCCGGAAGATGGCGTTGCTTTTCCAATGATTACCAACTCATTGCAATCACCGTCGTTGTCAAAATGGTTAAGTGTAAGTCCACCATTCTACGAATAGTAGCGCAACACCAGCATCATTGTTCTTATCGACTTTTGGATTCCATAAAACCAATAACGACAGGTTGGATTGTGCACACTAGTGTTGATCGAAGCACGAAGTCTTTGCAGATCGACAGGCAGCTTAAATTTGTTTATCAAGCATTACTTTGTTGCTTGCTAGTCTTCATTCATCTCGAACGTCGGGGACCGAAATTTGTGCGCATCAGCTCACTTGAATTTGCTCATTCATATGTCTTTGGTTCGTACTCCTCTAAAACCCTGAAGCCACCTGAATCCGATTTCCGATTTGCGAGGATGCTTAGAGTCAGTCAATCAAAAACAGTCAGCTTGTCCTGGTTCGGTGAATGTATCTCTTAGTGTCTGTCTAGTTGACAGATTTGTTGTCCATAAACTGATTGTTTAAAGTGGCTTGCAAATCATTAGTAATAACCATCTGATCACAATTTGTGATATTCGACCGCAAAGCCTACTCGTATTAAATATCCGGCCAATGTGTGTGCTCGTCCTTGATCGAGGAAGACTGTGATCGCAGAACAACGATCAGCGGGGGGTGTAGTAGTCTGGAATCTTGAAACTAATTGAACAATTCGTCTTCAAAAAATGTCTCACGTTGGAATACACCGGACCAAGCTACTTCAATCAAATCATCAAACAGTGGAAAATAGGGAGTCAACATTGTGGGGCCACGTTTGTCGTCCCTTAAATTTCACGCTGAATACATCGTTTCATTCAAAGCAAACAGGGATGGTTGTGCTGGTGTATAATTGAGACGATCAGCCATTTGAGACGCTTTCTCTAGATCAACTAATTAAAACCGTTTTCGGCAAACGAAGTGTAACGGCTTTCAAGAGATATTACCCTCTATTTGCACAGAACTACATGAGTTATCGACCAAACTACCGCGAAGATCGATTACTGAGAGTTTGTTCCAACAATTCACGTCCTTTCTGTTGTGGACTTTTGGTGAATCTCAGTTGATTTTTCTCATTTGGTCTTGTCAGCAATAGACATCCGATAATTTCATTTCATTAGTTTTGCTGATTTTGCATGAATTTGTCATGACCAGAGCAGAGGTTAGGACGCGCGTATTACGGTCGCCAGTAATGTGATGCGTTTCAAAACGCACGTTTACACTGCCACATTCCAAGCGTCCCATGTAGATACAAGCACAACAACCAAATTGCCAGCTCAGTCGTATAAACTGTTTCCTAGCAATTTCCGACAACATCTGTCTTACAAAATCTCTATTCTATAGTGACCCGAAAACACTGAGGTTGACTGGCATCACGAATAGGATGGATTTCTGTTTGCAATCCTAGTCAAGACGATTTCGATCGTGGCTCATTCTGCACTCGCCACGAGTCCCTTGTCCTTTCCAAGAAGCGTCTGTCTATAACACGGTCGGTTTTCATATCTTCGACTTTTATTGTTCCACTTCAATATGTCCCGTAACTGGTGGGGAATGGGAGCAACATTTAAGTCTAGAACTGCAGGGGTTCATACATTGACATGAACTGAGTGAATAATAGGTGGCCGAACAGCACTGCCTCCGCGCAGATGCTTGCGTTTTTTTCTATGTGTAATGTGTTTGCACAAGGCGAGTGGAGAATAAAGTTCATCTAGACTAATCATCTACCGTCCCTCATGCGGCCCATGCGAAAACGTTCAGCTAGACATATCAAGGTCAGACGGATTAGGCATCAGTCCGGTAAAAGGTGAGAGTTATTCTTGGAGCTCTGACGGTCGCTTGGCTCGTCGTCAAAAATGACTCGCCGAGGATTTGTGTAGTTCAACGTTACTTACAATTTCAGGGTCACTGTTCACGGTTCTTTCAGTACACAGGTAAATATCTCGCATTCTCAATGGCACCTAAGCAAGGCAGACCATTTACGATGCGCGAAACCGGGTAGGTACAGGGCTAAAAGAATTGGCATTGATTGACAGTGAGCAACGTTGAAGGTGTTCTTAACTGTTCAGGAGATTACGAGTAATTTGTGGTCTTCTATCATTTTACTAGTGAAATAACAATGCGCATCATTTTCAGAAAGTAGCTGGCGGCCAACAGACGAAGCCTAAGCGGGAAAGCTGACATGAGGCAAGGACGTCTGTGATAATCTTAGACCCCCTATCAGATGAGGATTTGGGCGTTCTGAAGATTTTTTCTTAGTGTATATCTGATGTATCAGCCGAGCAATGGTTAATGCACCAGCGTTCCAAATCTGGTTTCCCTCAAAGTGGTTTGCTCCGCAAAAAGCAACACGACGCCATGGAGACCAATCTATTAAAATAGTGTTCATCTAAAGTTCAGTTTTACTTACAGCTGGTCAAATCGCCATTCTATATCTCACAGCTTACTTCCCTAATAAAAACGACTGTGTCTGTATTATCATTCAGGGAAATCACAAATGGAAATAGAGGAATCGAGGGTTATCATCTCCCTAGACCGACGACTTAATCAACCAAATGAGAATCATGTTGAACCCACTGTGTCCGTGCGACCAAGCTAAAGACGCGATCTCGACCTGAAGTATTACGATTCGAACTTCGAATCGTTCGAATATTGTTCCCTACAATATTGGGTTGGAAAAATTAACTTTTACCCTCAAGCATTCTCGTGATGAATAGACTGACCACTTATACCGTATGAACATATGGACGGACAGAAGGAAGTTGAATCATCAAACGCCAACTGTTCCTGTTAGTCGTATATCTGAGAGATTGTGGCAGAAATGTTTACTCCTTTTAACGCTCGTTGATATCAGCTGATAAAGATAGCTGAATGAATACCATAAAAAGAAGAACCATACTGTGAGCCCCACCGGGCATGAAATTATGCTGCTTCTAAGGTCCCAAGCCAGTTGGATTATGTACATTAGCACTTCAAAGTTAGTAAGGACTTGATCGATACAGTACCTGTCACAGTCCCGTCAGCTAATTGTCAATGAGTGGGTCCTAGCACAACTTTGATTTTGAGATAGCTAATTCCCAATAAGTTGCTTTTTCACGAATTTTACGTCTAGTAAACAGTTTTGACGTGTTTGGTTGTAAGAATGTTGCAATTGTTTTTGACATGCTTTCACGAGACAATGCGCTTTCCGGTTCGTTCTCGCTCTCAATCTGTGTATTAACTAGGCTGGGATGTTAGTTTAGTTATGTCCACCGCGAGCCTAGGAACTCCAAAATGTTGATTGCCCTTAGTTACGTATTTTTTTATAAATGGCTATAAATACCAGATAGATTTTGTGCAAACCACAAATTTATTTAATTGTTTGATAATGTCAGTTCACGGTAAAACAAATCGAATCTGTCTCGGTTCAGCTGAATCGCGAATCAAGTAGGCGAGCCAAATCGGAAGCAACGAAAACGTGAAATTACAAATCTATTTGGCAACACGGCAGAGGTCTCCAGGCTGATTTCGTTCTGCACAACACACGGCTATTTGTACCACCTGGGTACAATCGAAAATCTATCAAAATATCCTAAAAAAACGGTATTCATGCTGTGCTACTCGATATGAGAATTTTGTCAATGTAAAATCGCTCGATAAGCAAGAACTTCACACTTGCGAATGTTGAATCGTTTGGTGATGAATAGCTCCTCGAACCCGAATACTAGTATTGGCTATCAGAACCTTGTTCGAGTTTATCGTCAACTTCTGCAATGTTTTTTTTACCTCACTCGGTTTTTATGCAACTGTTTGGTGTCCAATGTTCACCCGACGTATGGTTGGGTATAGTTCGACGGGAGTACAAAATCCGTTCGGTGACAGTGTGACGACTTCCAACAGCTATCAATACACCTCCAGCCTTCGCATTCCATCTGGGCACGTAAAAGTATGCAATTAATTGATTCGCATTGCTAGTTAAAAATATACTTAGGGAAATAGTCGATAGTCATTGCTCACATTGCTTAAGACTGGTTAGTTCAGCCATTGTGCATAACAGGCGATCGAAAGGAAATTCTAGTTTCATTGGGCCGACACAGTAAATCAAATAGCAATGAAGTCTGCAGGATAATCGACTAACACAGTTGCTTTGGGTAAATTTTTATTGGTTAATTTGCTATTGGGATTTTGTAGTAATCGCAAGATCCTGATCAACTCGTTTGTGGAAGAGAAGTAGAATATCCTGGGCATAGGTTGCCTAAAGTTAAGCTTATCTAGGCGTTCATAATGAGCAGTGAGTTTCAAACGCCACAGGAAACGTCAAGGAAGATCTAAGGCAGACAGACAGACTGGAGAATGGTTATTCGTGCACAGAAACAACGTCCGGAGGCATTTCATTTATGCAGTCAGTTAAAAATTGTTCTATTTTGTTAGATGTCAGAAGCTGTGCATTTCCATTCCGTGCGCATTCTTGCATTTTCCGGTAGTATTACTCCTGTTCTGGCAGCAAACTCTGATTTTCGACTTGTCTGTGAAACAATCGGCCCTTGACTTATTCGCCTTCTCGTTCAAAAACAAAGCGAACTTCCGGGACATTAGCCGTTCACGACTGGTATCCGTCTGATTAACTAGTGACCACAATTACATAATTGCTCCGTCATGGGGCGTTGCGATCTAGTCAGGTGCAATACCACATTTCTCTGCAGTACATAATAGAACGAAAATGAATTGGTATCAGTACTAACAATATGCTCACGGGTGTATACTATTCATAATTAGGCAACATACATGTGGCTGAATAACTTAGTACTATTTGAACTAGCTGTAGTCATATTTAGCAGATACTTTAAATGCCGTTCAATAAGTTCGGCCAATATTACTGGCACGAACAGCTACAAACATGGTTGATTTGTCCAACTCCAATTGATACTTCAATCCCCGCTGACTACATTCTTACACAGTCCTCTATTCTACACAAACGTACTCTGAAGATAAAATGCACACTCCTTCTTGAATAAACACGAGCACACACACATGACTCCGGTTCTGTCAAAGTACAAACCATTTTGATGGAATCTGACCCTCAATATGAGTAGCTTATACCAACGGTTTGAGGTCTACCACTGCGTTTACAAAATCGATAATTAGGTAATGAAATATATGTACATATGTTGATTTGTGTGTATGGGAGAATGGTAGAATGGAATTTTTTCTCCGAATCGCATGGTCACTTTCGAGATTATTGTCCGCGATCAAGTAAGACTGTAGCGCCAAACAAAATATTCAATTACCGTGGTGACTGAACACAGGGTTATTAGGTACTCATGTCGGACGAGTGGCAATAACCACGTAGCTTGTCGAGTGCCTCCTAGGAAATTTCGTCTTATCATTCTTGTGTAAACTATGTACAAGGCAAGAATTGATCCGAGAACCGTTGGCATTATTCTGAGCTCTGCTCTTTTCTAGTTAGTTAGAGGAAGCTTTTGGTAGATCACCGCGTGACTTTGACACGGATTGAGCATCTACACACGTATCTTCTGACCCAAGTGAGATTTCACTACCAAACTGTCTGACACTAAATCTTTGCAATACGCATCAGCAGTTTATTTAGGGTCGTTGCAATGTTCGGATTTTGGAGATTTCAAGTAACTCAGATTGTATTCACTAGTCTTTCAAAATACCAATAACAACAATGCAGACACTTGTTTTGGGGCGATTGTCCAAGTTAGTTCCATTCCTTTTGATTGATTTTCTCCGTAACATGACTCATCTTTGCTTCACTGGAATAAAGGAACAACAAACAATTTGCATGCAAATCCGCTTCATAGTACACCTTATTCCACCGTATTACTCCTACATTTTGTACAGTTCTTATACTTACGATGCCACGTACTAGTCTGTTGGTAAATTATCAACACTACAGTCTATGATGAGGTAGAATGCTTCAGTTTATTTCAGGTCTTTTTCAAAAACTTCCTAGGACAATTGAATGCTCGATCGATTGCACTTCCTTCCAGCTGCTTCTACAAGCTATCAATTAGTCCATTTGTGGCTGACGAAACTAGTGTCTATTCTTCTGTTACTGTTGTTTGGGGTTGAAATTCCCCGGAAATTTTTCCGCCTTCTCTTCAGTCCGTGATCGGGATTCGGGATGACTTGGATGAATGTAACACCTGTTCTTATCATGTTTCGACACGAAAAGTCTGGCACACACGATCACCTAGTTCTCAACAGGAAAGTGCCTAAATTGCCGCCCTCGCTATCCATATGCATTTAGGTGAATAGTCACTCATGCAATTCAATGGATCGTGAATATCTGATTATTTATCAGTTTTCTCTTTTGGTCAAGCACTAACCTTAAATATCAAATATTAAATAGTAAATTAACTTCCAATCTTATCTGGTTATTTACAAGTTGAATTCCCTCTGCCTAACGCATTTGAGCCTATGTTTATCGGATTCGATGGGGCAAAATTCGTTAACTCTTTAATTTCATCACTCAGATTGCCAAAAGTGATGACCGACAGGCTAGTCTGATTATTTTGTCCCAAGCTAATCCCTTCAATGCTGTTTTCCCCAAATTTACTCAACACTACCAAAATAACACTACCGTAATCTGGCCTTCATGTGTCTAGTGAATGCATACATTTGCGAGGCTTGCCCAGGAGTTCGGAGATTTGAGACTTTGTAGAAACGGAATATTATCACTCAGTTCATTGCCGCGGACATGTCTGCATGTTGAATAATTCGAACAACCTGATTTTAGGTCACATTACTGCACCCCACACAGACCAACACGTGCACACAGGGTAGCATAGCAGACATAACTAGATTTGGCCACTCGCAGCTGTGAAAGCAAACGTCTTCTTTTCATCTTGCTACTCGTTTACTTAAGGGTTCCATCTTAAGCGTTCTGTTGATACCGGATAGCACAGAGATTCTCGTGTTTTCGCATTCCGCATCACGCAAGGGTGTGAGTTACTAGCGTAGCATGAGGCTAGTAGCTACCGCAAACTGACTGACGTGGAGACAAACCAAATTCGAAGTGAAAGCATGAAAGGTTTTTCGCCACTAGAGGTTAGAAAAACTTAAACCATTAGGGAAACACCGCTGGACTTGACAGCCCTTCGGACTTCACCCTCAACGCACAAACACCAGGTCACCCAGTCAACAGCGGTTTCGAGGAACACCAGGCTTGAGTTCCACTCTCTCTATGGCTCATCAGAAGAACCTATCCATTATTGCACCCTGGGCCCGAACCCAGGTCTTTTCGCATGATCGACCCATATGCTGCCACTACTGTCCCAAGCAACTTCAGGCGGATCCGAATTACTGGATCAAGTATGTTCAGGTGTCGTCCTCAATGACAGTCAGCAGTGCCGATGGTTTCGAAGAAAACCAGGATTACCGTCCGCTAATTAGATAAATTGTTATTTGCACAAATGTTTCGCCATCAAGTTTGGACGCAACTTTGTAAGTTTCCGTTACCTTCTTTTTTCCAAATGAATCTAATGGGCAAACTGATTATCGGCGGTTCGGTTAAGATATGGGCGGTGATTGGACTGTAATTGCAATAAGATGCACATACGCACATACAAATGCAACCTTGTTTTGCTTACATTATCCCATTGCCAAATCAAAGTTCAATTTTGTGGCAAAAATTACATCTGACATCCTACGGAGATCAATCAATTAGGTGTCAGATATTACATCCTAACAGCCAAGCAATGGAATTACATATATGTAATCAGCTGAACACCGAATTCTCAAATTCGCAAGCTGTACTGTAGTCTGCCTCAATGCCTAGGTTTAGTCGAATGCGTCTGACAAAAAATGAGCAGTCCATAGATTATGTCTAACACTTCTCCCGTTTACGATCGGAAAACAACCTGCAATCTTCTCGTTCCTCAGCGAAAAGTTTCCCGAATGAACATCGGTTCCAGGATGCCGTTAACTCGTATTTCGTTTGAGATCTTGTCAGTTGGGACTCCGTTTGGATGTGTATCAAGTGTAGTTAGGATAGAAAAGAAGTTGCTTTTGAGCACCACATGAAAATATGTCATATCCAAGTTGCTAAGCTATTGCTAACGCTTCAACTTTGCTTGCGAGACCTTGTTATTCCCAAGGGTTATACCGGGTGGGCAGCCAACGTCTGTTAAACAGGAAACGCAAGGCAGAGTTGAAAACATTACAAAGAAACCGAAGAATTATTTTAAATTGACCAAATAAAGATGTTGGAATGACCTTGATAAATGTATATGACCATATCATGAATTTGTCGCATTGATCATTGATAAGCCTGATTTCGTGAAGTAATCAACCGTAAAACAGCGGTCCGATCGGGTGAAGAAAAGCTGCAAACTTAGAAATAAATTTGTCTTTTGGAAAAGAATGTGCTGTGTAAGATTATCCGTGCCAAAATTTGATGGTTAGTTCCAGATTCACAATCCCCGTGTACTTTGATGTTCTGTTCTTTTCTGACAATCGACCAGGTTTAGGTAAACATATACTTTAATTTTTATGTTGGCAGTAGACTGTTAAGGAGACACCGCATGACAATTGTCGATTTTTTACAAAACTGCTAGCGAAACTAATAATCACGAGAGGACACTGTTCCCGCCAGAACTGACATGTCTGTTTGCTCTGTTCGCTGGTCTAAACGGGATGCATTTCTGTAGAATTTCGGACAATTGGACCGAAGCGATTGTTGTCATGACCGCACCATTAACTTTTCACTGTTATTTGTCTGATGTCAGTGTCACTAGATAAATAGAACCCCAATAATTGGATCCATCGCTGGGTACATCTCCAACCGACATTTTGATAGCCAAGTTTGGAACGTTTCTGTCACCCTTATCGGTATATGGATGGTATGGTGTCACCGACGAAACTATGCGAAAATTCAACGAAACATGTCCAACGATATAATTTACGGCTAGAAAAAAAGAATAGCCGCTTGTTCTGCCTTAATCTTCGTCTAGGACGACGGCCGGATGAATTAGCCAAAGGAAACGTCTTAAGAAAAGTCACCCAGGATGGGTAGAATCAAGACATTCCAAGTATTGTAGGAAATAGTAAGGGACAAACGAAGACGCTGTTTCGCATCACGGACGAAAGGCACTAAATGCTTACGACACAAGACAAAGCGCTACGAAAAATTCTTACCGTCCAATCCGAATAATTCGGGACACAAAGTGCTTTGCACAACAGCAAAATAAATATTATGAAATTTGGCTGTGAAAACGCTTATTGGTTTTTGTTTCTAGAAAAGATGCTTAAACCGGAAAGTTTTGTTTGCCATACGTAATACCACTTTTAATGTGGTCACACATAGATACCAACTGTCAAATTCATTTGTAGTTAGGTGAAATAAGAAACATTAACTTCTCGTCGATCTCCTCACATGTGATGTCGCTTACTCGGATTAGATGCGGAGCCAATCATCCGAAGGTAAAAGGACAGGCCCTGTCGACTTCAGAACAGGTGCTTCGTGGGGTACGAATTACCATTATGTTACGAATTAAAAGCGGATAGGATTGTGTACGTTAGGCACCGAGTAGTCAATCCTGAGCTATGCTCGCAGAGGATGTATTCTCATCCCCACACCACGGGGGACTAGATTTGTCGGAAGTTGATGTCACTGGAGATCACACGGTGGATCCGAGTCAGCGTATAATACAAGACAATCAACAGCAAATTTCTATTCTATTCCTTTTACTGGCCAGTCGACAGAATGATAAAAAAATTGATTGATATAATCAATATTCCACTTACCCACTACTTAAGTTATATATACATATATAGATGCCTGATGCTTAGGCAACAGCGGTGAGTAATGAAATGATTATTATCAAAATTCCATTAGGACGATTGATCGGAAATTTCTACTTCTCCACCGTAAATATTTTCTCGTTCTTTTTGCTTTCGCTAGGCGCACAAGTTCTCCCAGGCTACAAAGCATTCGTGCCACGCATTTCGATTTTGGATGATATCTCTCAGAGCTATTAATCCACGACTGTCATGAGCTCTCGAACCCTGACCCAGGAGATGAAGAGCTGCAGCTAATGGTAAAACCGAGTCTAACTTCTTAGTCTTTGTGCGTCAAGCCATAAACTGATCGCGTCATTTAAAACAGTCGTACAACGAATATCGCCATCGAAAAACCACAACGAACTGTGGCAGTATACACACTCTTCTTCGGAAAAGAGTCTTGTCCTGACCGTGTTGCAGAGTCGCGAAGGCAGAGCAGGGAAACTTTACTCGTCATGTGACCTTATCCATAATATCAGTACCAGCTGTAATTGGGTGCCCTAGGCAACTGAAATCACCTCTTACTTCTAAGCAGTTACCAAGACTGGTGAGTCCAGGCACAAGGTTCCGCTGTCCTGGTAAATTGCCTTGAACTTTGAGTGGGAAAATCACCTAACCGTATTCGGATGCCTAGTTTGACAACCTAGTCGAACCGTGTTCAATGTCATGTCCATTGCCATTTAACAAAACCAAATTATCGACAGATCAAGTGGAGAACGAATTCCATTCTATTGTTCGCTGTTCTGGAAAAGCCATCATATAGATCATTCTCTAAGGTGAAGCTAAAAAGAAACAGGGACAAAGGTGGCGATTGTCTTGTTTGTGTTTCGTAAACATATTTGTAACGGCTAGCAGTTGGATTATCGACTCATGAGCTTGTTCGTCACAAGAAATGGGTTCATTAAACCTATTTTGATTTGTCTAATATCAGATGAAAACGATGCAAATTGGGAACGAAGATTTGTGAAAACTTTCTCTTGGTAAGAAAGTGAGGTGGACGAAAGTCATTTGTCATTCCCGGTCGGTGAACAGTAGGCCCGAAGTTATTTGTCTGACAAATAGTGGACAAACCTTTCATTGATTGCCTTGAACGGCATGCACCATCTACTCAGCTTTCACTTTCCATACTGGTTTACCGGCACGAATAGGAACGAGAATGCGCAACTAAATCAGTCGAAAACCGGTGGAGAACGAGTTGCAGGAGATTGCAATAGTCCAGTACTTCTTCGTGGGTAATTTTTCTCTTTAAAAGATTTTTACCTCAACTTAAAACACACTATCCTGCTACAACTTTAAACTGCTGCTTTGTTATCCTAACTGATTTGCAGTCCCAATTGTAGTCGTTTGGCTTGGATTCCAATCAAGCAAAGCAGTCGGCACCAAGGACCAAGAAGTGGAACAACCAATTGATCCTTCCTTCTGGATGCAACAATTCGGACTTTAACAAACTACCAAAAGACCGACTTGCTTCTGATTGCGCCGAATCTAGACTCTCGGTTTCTCTTGCTTTACTTGTCAAAGAAATGAATTCGAGGTGTCTGAAAGCTCGAGTGGCTAATTACTTTGATGTCGGCAGTCAATCAATATTTTTCTTTGAAAATTGCCACTGAGCACATTGAGAAAACACAAGTTGGCGAACAAGCTCGTTTTCAGTGATTCGTACTCATGCCATTATATCACTATATATTTCTTGACAAAATATTTTCACTATACTTTGTCAAGATATATATAATGATGTAATGGCATGAGTACGAATCACTGAAAACGAGCTTGTTCGCCAACTTGTGTTTTCTCAATATTTTTCTAATGCCCGATTTTGCCGGAAATTCCCAAATGCGTACACTGGGAAGGCATTCTGACAAACAAGCACACTCTCAGTCATTCGCAATTACACCAGCGCAAAAATGTCACGCCAAATCTAAAGAAACAGCATGAATTAGATAAAAGAAGCCTGCGATAAGAGTTATCAATGACAACATTTGTGACCTATGAATAAATCCACATCTTAGCCTCAGCAGTAAATATCCACCTCGTCGGACCTGGGACGCGAACATCGAGAGGGACAATTGTTAGTCAAGCGCTCCAATCACCAAGTCAGCCGGGCATGTTTTAAAAAGGTTTCTTAAACTTCACTTCATAATGATGTAGCACGTGTTCATTATTGATTTGTATGGCGGCGAGCTGCTAGAATAAGCAATTGACTCCCGCCAACAGACGACTTCTGCGAAGGTAGCCCGGGTATAGCGAGGACTTTCAGTGTGACCTAAAAAACTTGGCCACTGAATCAATGTTGACAGTAGACGATTATTCTTGAGTTCGCAAGGGAAGATAATACGGGTGTTGAATAAAGCGATGTGAACAGTAAACACAAAAAGAATAAGAGATAAGGTACGGAGTCTACGCACAAAGGACCAAGGAAAATTACTGTACCGCCAAGTTGAAAACTTTCGTTGTGCTTCATCGGTAACCCATTTCATAAGCTTCTATACTAGTCACCTTTCACCGACTTATATACGAAATGAGAATGACGCAAAACGGATGATTTCTGGCCGTCTCATCGGTACTTGCCGTGTGTATACTCGGTCGAAAATGGAGTGCTTGAAGTGAAATAATCAGTGAAACCTAGATGGATGCTTAGGTGTCAAGATATGCAGTTTCATTTCTAGTCATAAAATCTTAGCACTATGGGCTGACCGCGAACAAGTTGACAATCTTGGATCTGAGTGACAGATACTTGGACCACTCGACCTCCCGACAGTCGATCATAGTAGACCCCGGGCTATCATCCAGCCGTTATTGCGGTCGTGATACCCAACAGCTTACGAGCACTTTCGTATCCGCGAAAGTTTTATCTCGTTTAATTGGTGTTAAGACAAAGACTAATGTCAACTGTTCAGTGCCTGTCCACTGGGCGCTGAAACATAAACGGGAAGTATTCAAGTGGATCTCCTTAACGTGAAGGAAGCAAGTTTTCTTGACATCAAGATTTCATTCCTTAGTGCGATCTCCGAGATTGAGCTTCCGTTAAAATAGGTCACAATGACATACACTCAAAGATATTCAATGCGGTTTCCAAGTGAATTTGATAGACAAACAAAGAGACCATTTCTTTTGTTGATCGATATTTGTATAAACCAGAGTGACATGTGACCACTGAATGGGTAGTTTATGTTCCCACCTCGTGTCCAAAATGCCAAGATTTTATGGCATTTGGAAATATCCTGTAAGATACAGCAAGATTAGGTACCATTGGCTAAAACTTCAAGCCTCCAAGTTGAGCGATGAATATCGTTGCACAGGCAATGACTTAGAAACAACCTATGTTATGAAAATGATTCATCCAAATTTTATTCGGAAAAAATATGTGAGATCATGTTTTATCGGCCACTCAGACCGAAATGGTCCCTCAGTTAGATTTATAAATATACACAATGTTAGGTCATCATCAAAATTGTAAAAGAAGCATCGTATCTACAAATTGACAGACAGACAGAGAGGCAGAAAGCAAAGAATGGGTAAACAGAAAGACGAATAGATAGAGAACTAAATACAAGGATAAAGAGAAAGAGAGAGTGATAGACACGCGGGAAGGGACACAAAGATAGACAGGCAGACAGGCAAGTAGATAGGTAGATGGATAGATAGATAGATAGATAGATAGATAGATAGATAGATAGATAGATAGATAGATAGATAGATAGATAGATAGATAGATAGATAGATAGATAGATAGATAGATAGATAGNATACAAGGATAAAGAGAAAGAGAGAGTGATAGACACGCGGGAAGGGACACAAAGATAGACAGGCAGACAGGCAAGTAGATAGGTAGATGGATAGATAGATAGATAGATAGATAGATAGATAGATAGATAGATAGATAGATAGATAGATAGATAGATAGATAGATAATTGCGGTTGGACGGGTTGAGATGATGATAGCTAGGTAGTTTTATTTAACAAAATAGAACTAAGTTAGTTTTGTTAATCGCATCGAATATAATAATGTAATAAGCCAACACAACATGCATCCGAGTGCCAACTGTGCACACTCACATTGCTTTTACACGGATGACTGCATCCTGAAAGACAGGTGCATCTAATGAGTTTGCGCTTTATGTAACCTTTTTACCGGAGATGTGCATCAATGTCCACCCGTAGTATGCAATGATGCTCTTGTGTTTACTTCATAACGTCTGATTAACTTCTAAACAGATCTACGTGGTTGAAATGTTCTTGCAAAAAGTAAACACTCTGACTACAGAATCGCAGACTCCGTTCTTCTTGTTTCGATTTCCCTGTGGGTTATCCAGTGCTTGAAAGCCTCCCCGGTTCGGCAAGGATTTTTTTCTGCTGGTAAGCAAAGCGGAACTTACCATCCGTTTTGCTTGAATAAACACACGTTATTTGCTCAAAACTAAACTGATCGATTTTTGGAGTTAATAAAAATCTGTACCAAAGTACATTTTGTTTCCCTGACCACACAAAACATTGCATTTTCGGATGATCTTAGTGTTTATTAGCAATTTCGTCTCGACAATTTTAGCTGCTGATTTCACGTGAGAGCGCTTTCTCAAATCTTCAGTGGGAACTCTTTTGCCGATTATCACGCATTCCCAAGTAGGACGTGTTTATTTTGAGAAATAAATTATTCCACTAGTATATGTATATAAAATAAAATTTTCCGGTAATTCCCAAATATTTCTTGTACAATATTTTGCAATTGTTTGACCAGTCGCACCGCACTGTGTATGATATTTGACAGTGTACCATACGGAACTCCTGGTCATTCAGTGATTTCAAACTTGTGAAAATTTTTGCAACTGAGCCCAGACGCGAACGTCTCCCTCATGATCAGCTTTATCGTGAAGTAGATGGCGGATCGTATTCCACGTTACAGCAATAATCGTCCCAGTCAGTAACGAGCCAATTAACTCGTCCTGAAATTTTCAATTCGGAAGACCAACGCACAACTGTTCGTCTTCTAACGTTGGAAATTTCATGACTGCCGTTTCCACAAACTCGTTGAATCGGTTATAATTTCAACCGAAATCACCAACGACGACACAATCTAAACAGAAGTAGATACGCCTTTTTCCTTTGATTGTGTTCACATTGGCGGGTTTGTCTGAATTAGAAAGTCGGTTTGATAAACTTAGCGAAACTATTCTGGAATATGTAGCTGGTTTATTCGTAATTGGAGAAGCACATCAGTAATGGGATAAGTTAGTGTGGTAGACGAACGCCTGTTTCAGTGCATCCCCTACCTTCAGCCGTAGGCGGTGCTCAATCTCAACGAAGAATTTCTCAGTACACACGATTCATCGGGTTGTTGAATGCGTTGAAAACTGAAACCAAATCGCCTCGTTTGTGATATGCCAGTGATTGCCTGAGCTGACGAATTTCTCGAACGGTGGATTAAGGAGACGTCAGAAAGCAAAGGGCTTAAGTTACTTTTAGCCCTAAGTCAGAATGAGAGTGATGTCTCATCTTTCAATTACTAAGGAGGAAAGCTTCTTTAGGATTCGTCCCATGGCAAGGGGACGCAAACGAAAACAACTGATAGGAGCGTGAAATATCATTTCACCATTTCTTCCTAGTGTTTCAATAATGCGTGAAGTTGTTGCCCCTAAATTCACCCCCCCTTCATTGTCTACAGTACCTCTTTCAGGTAGAAATCTGGTCACGATTTTTGCTGATCACTTGTCTAGGATTCTGGCTCAATGTATCAAAGAATATTATTCGCGCAGGGTGAAGCATAGAACTACCGATAACCTCGTATACCTTATTTCGGGTTCATTTATCTCCTTTGGATGAGACTTTGCGACAGAGGACAACTTAATCGATCACAGGACGGATGATGCACTGGTCGTTTTGAACAACAGAGAGAAGAAAACGGCGATAGCCTCGAAGTCAACACATTAGCATTTGGATGCAAATTTATTCCGATCAAATCTATTTAGCACTGGCCACATTCTAATTCAGTCATCATATCCTAATTGTTTTATCAGTAATTCGTGAAGCAAAAAGACTCGCGTTAACCACTTCAGTATGCCTTTGCCGGTTGTGCCTTAGTGTGCAGTAGTGTTCCATATTCCCTAGTTTTCAAAACAGCCGAATATCATGCACTTTTTCCATAGTTTTCTCCCTTTACATAGTAGCTCAAGAGTCTTTAACAACACTTTAAGAGCCAAAGACTACCTGGTCCCTGTGGATCTGGCATCTTCAATTGTGGCAACAGGATCTTCGGTAAAGAATTTTGTACGTTGGACCAATATAGTACGCTAGGTGCCTCAAATGAATAGCAGAAAAATAAGTAGAAGCTGATCGAAAAACATTCCAACTACTGTGTGAACCATTCAGGCTGTTGTTATGCTTCTCATCAGGTCAGCTGTTGTTCAACATTACCGACACAACCGTTGTTAATCGTCCGTTCTGTCTGCATTAATGCCTAATGTTGTTTCAGTCTTGTTTGTGTATAAAGGGTAGGATTAAAATAGAAACAAACAGCCGAGTCGTTTTCCAAACGAAACCAATTCGCCCCTTTCGAAATAAATCGAAGTGTTTACACTTCATTTGTTTCCGCTTCCCAGTTCCAATCT
This sequence comes from Fasciolopsis buskii, assembly GCA_008360955.1. NCBI lineage: Eukaryota > Metazoa > Platyhelminthes > Trematoda > Plagiorchiida > Fasciolidae > Fasciolopsis > Fasciolopsis buskii. The sequence continues at coordinate 463,624 of LUCM01004022.1, forward strand.
ATAGAACAGACTTTCATCGGTGACTGTACTCATATGGTAGACAGGATGACAAAGAAGGAATATCCGACATCGATCGCTGGAAATTGGAGCCACGACTGGAAAAATGCGTTGATTGGGCTGGATGAACATTAGGTTATCGCCTTGTACCTCTTTGATATAAGATCTAGGCATATATATGTATACTTACGTATATTACAGGTTAGAAGACATAAACTGAGTTATAATGTTTATTGTGACGTTTCAATCCAAACTATATATATAAATACATATGTCCGTTATCGGGCACTGTTCTCCCTTTATTGTTCCCGGCATAACCCAAAAAAATTCCAGTTTCCAAAGCTTTTTTTGTTTTGCTGTGCCCAAATTCCATTACAGTCATTGCATTTGACTAAAAAGGGTTTGTTGTACACTTTTTTCCGGGGACTAGTTCTGCTGATGATTATTTATCTTTTCCCGTTATACGACTTAGGTACACTGCTTCTTGCATACTGTTTAACACTGGGAAGGGTGATACTTGGTTCACTGTCTAGGTTGTCCAGTAATTTAGCAAGCCAATTTGTAATGTCCCAATAGACTTGTTTGTTACTTACACTCATGCACTTGTCACACCCGCGAGAAAGGTAAGTAAAAGCAAATTTGTCATATTTGATTCGTCTGTCAGTCTCATTCTCAGCGAGTCTAGTCTTGTTTGATTGTCAGGTAAGGACATACATTGGCCGCCAATTCTTACGATGCCCAAAAGTGGTGCGTATAGCAGGCGCAGAATTCAAAATAGTAAGTCTTTTTCTCGGAAACAAACACTTGAATGGCACAGAAGATACCGTATATACAAACCCGATTACAGAAAACTGTTGCTCAAATTCAGGAAAATGCAAAATAGTCACCATGGGACGAACTCCTCGAAGGAGCAAACGAATCATGGCAATGCATTTTTCACGTGCAAATGGTTACGGGGAAAACAAATCAACGTGGTCAAAAATTGTTCTAATGTCCGATTTGGTCTTTATGATCCGCATTCATGGGCGGGATGTAGTGAAGTGCTGTGGTCCAATTAAGATTACGTCCCTCTACTCCGAACCATTCGTTGAACACAACCTAATTCAGGGGACATATATCGGCATGCACGATTAGTTGCACAAAGCTGAATGGCCGTAATTTGTCTAGTAGTCGGTGCACAAAAGCTCTGAAGGAATTAATTATTCAATTAATTAATTAGATTGTTCAATTATCCCGTCGCCTTGGGAGACGATCATCCAGGTATGGGGAAGGAAGGGGGAGTGGAAATATCCGAGGAAGATTTCGACTTTCTCCTGTTTGCCTGTGCACAAAATATATCAAGACCGTAGTTGCATCAGACCGGACTGAAAACATATTCGATTTTGGATCGGTTCTGACTGCTCGCCTACGCGTAATGTTAGTGCAAAGTGAAACGGACGACAAATAAGACTAGGGAATGTTTCGCTTGTTTGAACTTTAGAAAGAAACCTGCAGTCAAACACAGTTTCTTTGCTTCCATCCAATAAATGATAGGTATTGCCCAACCAACTGGATTTATTCGCCCGTAGCAGCACCATGCCATTCATTTTAACAGTTTACATGCGATTGGAATGCATATCAAATGCACTGGTCCAAATTCAACTGGCTAAAATCGAGACTTGGCAGTCGTCCGGCTTCAAAAAATACTTCCCAGAGGGTGCCTTAAGCAATGCACGCATGCGGATGTCAAAAGCTTCCAGCTGGATGTGAACTCAAGTGGATCTCAATAAACCACGATAAGTTTCACAAACATTTTGAAAACTCGAATAAGTTGATCGCTTCGTTACCTAACCCCTAATAAAGCCTTGAGATAAACCGTCCTGTAAAGATTGTTGGGTCGATGGGGCATGCAGACCGCCACACGATGTGATGGTGCAGTATCACTGTGACAGAACTAGTTCAGATAGAATTCGGAACCAAACGTAAAGAGCTCAAAACGCAAATCGGAGCAAAACTAGGGGCAGACTGTTTGAATAGCGTACAGGTAAAGAGCTCGTTTACTAGGGAACCATAAATATAGTCATTCGTCCCTCTTTTGTCATTATCACATTGATTTGAACACACGCGTCGAATGATTCAACAAATTTGATTTGATCCAACTGCCGTAACTGCTTCGGTTATTTCGTAGCCAAACGAGACAAACAGTCCGACTCAATCAACTGATCAATCTTTGGGCATCGTCAATGCTAGTCAGCAGTTGGCCGTCTTATAGTTTTGCATCGCATACTCCTATTTATGTCAGATTGATCATCAAGTATCGTTTAATCCTTTTAGGCAACCTTTTGAGTGAAAATTGAATGGAACTTGATTGTCAGATCCTTTATGTTGCCGGTAGACAGGGCGGTCGAATGAGCCACTTGAAGCCGATTGCATTTTGCTGTCCACATTTGCCTGTCTATCGACTTATGCCGCTTAATGGTAAACAATCATTTGCGCAATATATGTCGCGTCGTATACAAATAAGGTATGCATTTTGCTTAGGTGTTAGTCCTTCGAATATCGCAAACTAACCGTATGTCACAAGCTAGACAATGACTTTTCAAAATAGCCAGAATTTGACACCGATACACAGCCTTCAAGCTGCGAGGAAACAAACTGTTGCTCTTGTATTATATACAGAAAAAAAGCTAGAAATCGTTCATTTGCACTTTGTTCGTTTTAGTTTTTTGCCTGTTTCTCTCCCTGTATGTTCTTTGTGACGACAAAAGTATGCAACAAGCAGAGCGCTTTGGATGTACTGCACAAATTGTAGTGAATTATATACATTACCATGGAGATTATAGGCTTCTATTCTAATCCCCCGTTTGTTTGAATTCACTGACACTGTAGACGGGGTTTAATTTCTTCACTTTTTCAATTAAAGATAATTTAATATCGACTTATAAATACCTTTTTCTACTCCGTATAAGTGTCATAATTATCATACTAAATAATCGTTCGTGTAGCAGAACATTTGTTGTGACTCAATGTTAGAGGGAATAAAATGAAGAATTGTTCAAAGTATTCCCAAAAAATTAGTCTCTCCATTTCTTCCCTTATCTTAACGGCAAGGATGCAAATACGGCCGTGTGTGTGTGCTTTGTTGTAACTCATTTCGACGGATTCCTTCACTAAGCTGACGGGGCCACCTCGGTGAAATATTTGCGATCGAAGTGCCAAGCCCAGCGACCTAGAGGCCAAGAAAAGCAACCGACCCGTTGATACCATCACCACTGGGCATTATTCGCACCGTAGTTCGATGTTGCCCTTTGGGTGTCTTTTTCAAACGGTACGTATACAAGATGGGCGTGGATACTGAAAATGCCGGTGTGTGAAACACCGGAGCTACAGTCCTAGTATGATGCAAGTTCCGAGATAGTCTTCCCTCGAATTAAACGGACAATAACACTCATATGCGTCATTCCGACCAGGACTGAAGTGAAAAGTTGAACGAATGTGAGTCAGTTGTCCTCGTCACTAGGTCATTCAAGACCAAATGTCTTCTAATGGACTGAATTACACACCACTTACCTGTGCATGCAGATTATCAGTGACACTGATCGCTGTCCTAATCAAGACGGGGTTGAAATACTAAATACTGTGGTCGAACACAAAATTCACCCGATAGCTGCACAAGACAAACCGGTTAATTTGAACAGGTTAAACTGAAAATATTCCTATTCGAGGAAACGAGCAACAGACAGGTGAGGCATTAGGATAGTGTAATAAACCATACTACAGTACTATTTATTTGTTGTTGTGTGCGCGGAATTGAGTCTGGTCCACCATTTGTCACTCCCCTTGTGAGGTACAATAGGATCGACCAAATGTAGACAAGCATTGGGCGGGCTTCAATGAATAGTCCGCGCAATAATGACTGGGCGTCCTCAGTCACCTATAACATTGCTATTCGAAACGGTAACGTCTGATTGAGGTCACTAGAATCAAACTGGGAAACCGAGGTCCGTTTGCAGAGGTTGCAGATTGAATGGTTCAAGAGTCAGAATATGCCGCTACTAATTTCTAGCTCAAAAGAGTCACGGAATAGCAAACGCGTTCCTCAACACGCTCCACGTTGAGTACTTTTAAGCGGACTTGATGGAACGCAACTGGAAGTGGGAATATTTAGAAACTGTCACTACATATCGTCAATAAACCACGTTCGAATTAAAACTGCAAACCAATTATTTGCCAATCGGTCAGAGGAGAATTATCTCGCTTCAAGTCGAACCTAAACACTAGTCTCTGGAAATGGATAACTATCTTTGTTCTTAGTCTTCAACAAAAGCATTGTACATCATCTTTTACCTTTTCAATCTTTTAATAATGAAACAGAAATGCACTGCACTTTCAGTAAAAATGGGACTTTGGTCGACAGATGGCTCCCAAGTAGGGTTGTGAATCGTTGGTACAAGGAATCGAACCTACCATTCTTCCGGTTGAAACGTGCTGATTTTGATCGTTACAACACATCAGTCATTACAAGATTTGGTGTTCCTCGTCCAATCCGATTTTGGTTCAAAACAGAAAGGCAGCCTAACGGACATTGACAGAAGTGTCCAAGTTGCCGTGGAGGTGTTAAAACAACTTCCTTTTATGAATAAGGTATGGAAAATGTTATGGAGTGGTAGGTAAACAAATGGTCGTTTTTTGTGCAAAAAAAAGTGAAATGGGCGATCTAAACATGATTTTGAATTTCACATTTGTGTGATAAGTCACTTCGTTTTCTTCCGATTACACGAGAGAGACAGTTTGCCGTAGCTACCAATCTTCGAGGTGACCACTGGTCAGTTGAACGGTCCCTAAAACTCGATCACTGACAGATAGTTAAATCATGACTTCGAACTAGCCCATGGGCGATATACGAAATACACCGTATCATGCTTACCGTGGTAGACGCGTGCATAGGGAACCAAGCAATCATCTGTGAAGTCCCATTTGGGCATCGGTCCCTTAAGTTCTTTTATCGCCCTGAAGGCTAGTTTTTCAAAGGATTTGCAATCTTTTCAATCTGACGGCGGACGGAGAATGCTTCCAACCTTCTACTCTATATTTTCCGCGTTTAGTAAGCCATTTTGTCCACTGGAACACCTACTGATTCGTCAAACAGCGATCTGTTCTTCCTCTTGTTCTGGATGGATCCAAGAACTTATCAAACCCCTGGAGTAGGACACCTAAATCAGTCCTCTACGTCGGTGTGAGCAACTGTGCGTTGCCATCCCCGACAGATGAGCCGTGGTCCTGGTTTGATAAACAATGACACAAAGGTGAGGCATGAAAAAGCTGAGACAATTTTAACGGACACTACAGAACGTGGTTAATTTCCCTTCCCCTTACAATGACTAGCTTTCTCACCAAGGTTCTGATTTTACATGATATGTGAACATATCTGTATCAACTATGCATACATATGTATTAAAATGAATTACTATTGCTTTCCCATTCGTGTGAAAAGGTTATGCTGAATTTCATGGGAACTTTATCGAATACGGACATTAGAACCGATCGCATGGTAAGTTTCATTGTCCCATACCTATTCTGAATGTTGCGAGATTTCACCATTATTCCTTCAACCAACTGAGGAACTGGCTGAGAGATCAAATGACTGATTGCTTACTTGATTCCTTGCTTGCTGGACTAATTGAGTGCCCGATGCATTTGTTGATTGGTTCATTGACTAAATGATTAATTGACTGATTGAATGATTGATTGATTGATCGATCGATTGATTGATTAATTGATTGATTGTGCCATCTGCCCAAAGTCCGCGGAACTAGCAATTTACAAAATGCTTCTCATTTCCATTTTCGCCCATATTTTTATCCGCTGCTCAGTAGTGTTCTTATTTCTTTCTTTTCACCTGTGCAAAGAGTCATAGTCCCATTAGTGTCCAGAATAATCACCCATTACGGTCTGTCAATTAATCGGTTGCAACTGCTTAATGTGACCGAAGATGTGTGCGTAACTATTAATAACAGTATTTTATTTCACTACAGGTGAAAACCTCAAAAACCTCAAAAATTGCTCCAATGATGTTCAGGGTGACAACCGAGGTTATTTTATTGCAGTTGAGATAACCGGATCATACTTGGGAACAAATGGTAGGAAAAACTTTATCCAACGGGCAACGCTGTTTCAGTAGAGTGCACTTATATTCCGGATATGTTGCAATGTGAGATCGTTCGTCATCCAATAAGACATCACACAGTTTATGAGGTTAGTAGACCAACCCATATTTGTTCAGTGCACTATTTTTGCTTAACATCATCCGACCATCGTTCAGTGAGCTGAAATTGTTTGCTACACATCCTCGCTTAGATAAGATTAAAAACAAAAGCTGTGAGAACGGAGTATCTCATATCAACACATCCTGTGTGAATTGTGTAACCTCTTGACGTGAAATGATAGCCTACAGTGAAATTTGTCAGTAGTTACAATTCCAGCGAGCGAGAAAAAACGCCTATTTTTTAAATGGCTTACCCTAGAATGTCAATATTTAGCCCGCCATTTAGAATCATAATACGACTATACAGTTGTTTTAATCTTGTACTGGCTAACGTGCTCTACTCATAATCATTTATCCCCGATCCGAGCTCCTATTCAAACTTGCGTGGATATGCACTGCTGGCGATTCCTAACAAAAATGAAACAACTGTAAAGCAGTACTTCGATAGGTGACAACCGCGAGTTTGATGGTGAGACTAGACCTCCAAACCAGATGTCGGCTATTGCAGACAGCCGGATAGGGGGGAGGAGAGAAATAGGCTAGTGAATGGTGATAGTCTGAGAACGACTAAAACAGTAACAAACGATATCCAAACGACAGAAGACCATGTAATACCCCACCGGGGCGTCAGAACTTCTGCCTCGGTTACAATCTAACTGTCATCATCCATCTTTCAATCCTAAAACAATTGCCCAATATTAGATGCCCATTTTCATCACGATTGTGCTACCCTGCTCTGTTGAGTGAGGCTTTTCTAACCCGATAGTTAAGCTTAGCAGATGATTTCATTTAATTATTTTCTATACGTATAGTTCGTAATTTTCTAAGAATTAGGTTACCACTTAATGGTTGTGGGCATCTGTTGCACAAAGACGGGGCTACCACATTAGCACACACAGACACACAGACACTAATGATCCGCGGTCATTAGCACCAGTCGTTGCATGGTCTCACCTATGGATGAGTGGTGGGAACATCTGTTCATTGCATAACATCCCCTTGGGACCACTGATGTCCGGATCAACTTTCTCATAGCCCGTTCGAAATCCGATTCACAACCTTATTCATTGGGTGAGCGCCGTACGCGTTCACATTTACGCCATGAGTGCACCGAAGCTAACGAGTGCCTTTGTAGTTAGGACCAAGGAGGGGGACAGCACGTCCTTTCTATCAGCCCCTGGAAAAAAGAAGAGACCTCGAATCCACCCCGACAGAAGCATAGAACTTCAGCATCCCCAGAAAATTCTCGAGGGCGGACTCCACCCTTTTGGAAACGAGAACACACATCCGCCTCTTTCACGAAAGAGAATCGCGAATACGTACATGGATGACCTGAAGAAGTAGAATAGCTGTCCAGACGAGCATTATCTCGCAGACTAAATCTACACGGAGAAGAGGGGGACTAAACTCATCTCAATCCTTTCCCATGTTTGCAAGAAAGGTAATGGTTATTGTCTGTCAGCTTGGCGAAATAATGACTACGAAAAAGAGCGAGAAATCAACCGCGTACAACAAACCGTCCAGGCGAACAGAACAGCGCAAGCACTCGTGCAAATGAGAAGCAGACAACCGGTAACGCGAGGTAGTGATTTCGTAAGACCCTATTCATTTTATCTAAGCTGAACAAGGGGAGAAATTTGAGCAACCTAGAAAGATGTTGCCGATGATTAGTAAACCGGAGTTACTGAAGATGATGACCGCGCGGAGATTTTGCACGCTGATAGTGTCAATCCGGAGCCTGGGGAAGTCCGTACACTATACACGGGCATGCGTTTGTGGATGGGTCAGTCAACGGGCGCAACGATGGGTATTCGTCTTCACGTCGGTTTGTCGCTTGGCTACCGGGTATAGGCCAAAGTCACTGAACAGAAATCGGGTGTATGAACAACGAAATGGTGAGCGGGATTGCCTCCGGGTGTTACTTTACGGTCGAATGCAGCTGGTGGTTAGGCCAGTTTGATGTTTTGGCATAAATATGGGGGCACGCGCGAGTGAGAGCTAGACATATGATAAACTGAACAACACGGGGATGATTCGGAAAGTTAGATAGAGATTCATAACGAATCATCACAAACCATTTCCAAAATCCCCTGACTCTGTCTTACTCTATGCCGAATGCACCTGTCGGTTAGTTTGGCTTTCTTTAGCTGGCATCTTGTCAGAACCTTGGATGAGGCAGAAGATTGTCAACTGCACGAAGGTCGATCACCGTCGATGGCAACCAGTTAGAAAAGGGGAGGATTAATCAGACATTCCCGCTTAGATCCAACGAGATTTGATAAGATTACCGCTTTCACAGACATAGTGAGACCGAGGGATGAAAAATTCAATATTGAGGAGAATTTAGCCGTGGAGGAATTAGGCGAATTTCGTTGGATACAATCGCATATATCATCGGATGTTGTATTCATTTTATTTTGATTCAGTTGAGGAAACAGAATAGCATGTCGTGGAATAGAAGGAAAGCGGAGGAGAGTCAGCAGTAGTAATATATTGCCGGATGCTCTAATTTAAAGAAAAAACAACGAGTAAATTAATAAACGACCCAATGGCCGTGTAGGCATTGGATTTCATCACTGAAAATCAATGAGGTTCTTACTGACAGTTTGCAAATACTGCCCAGCAATCAACTGTGTTTGCAATTCATATTACTATTCTGCCTCATACTGACGAAGACGACAGATTGCAAACCGATGATTGACCAATTGATCAAGCGAGTAAATTATCCGCCGTTGATAGTTTTGTAAAAATAAGGGATTTAATGTGGTTACCAAAGGATTCGTCGTACTGGAGCATTGAACATTTCACCACAGAGAAATTAAGGAAGCATCCTATAGCTGTTCCGACTTGAACAGGACTCATTACCAGCACTTACTCGCTTCATCGTAACTGAAACTTGAATTTGACACGAACACATGCATCCGACCAATCAGCTGCATTTTGACCACCTGCCTCAACGTGATTGCAGACTAGCGCACATTTTACACTCTTCAATTGTCCGTTGTTCGCCTACTTTACTACTCTATTTACTGGTGTTTGCTTGCCTCTTCTATTGATGGTATTAACTTAACACCCAAATGCATTCTACACGTCCCGAAATGCGATTACAGGTTCCAGTGGGTTTTGTAAGACTGTTCTTATTAGAATTATGCATGGGACAACGATTGATAAGCATGTACAAAACCTGGGATGAACACAAATTTGTAGCGGTCTCTGAGCCATAGTATCAAGCACAGTTAGAACGTGTTAAAATGAGTGCAGTTTGCACGCCAAATACAGCTAAATGGCATCAGTGTGGCTGAAAATTTAAATGAAAAACGGGGAACCGTTTGAGAAGGGAGTAATTTTTAGTGATGCTCCGCGAAATCAAGTCGGGCGAAGATCAGACGTTCGAACAGGACCCATAAGTTGACGGAAGACCGAAGTAAAGGGATTACAATCGCGGTGGGGTCATTTAACTCGGGCAGACGACGGCCAGGCAGGTTAAGCGCCTGTCATCCCAATCAGGTCCGAGGGTCAAAGCTCTTTCGTCGTAGATAGCAGTTGGCTGATGATAGCCTCGTTGTCTGACTTGTTAGGACCTCCCGTGGTTCCCTGCCAACCCACATTTCATGGTCATATTTACCGATTCACTCTCCTTACCGTGTAGTGGATTGTATCAACTGTAGAGCATGCACCTTTCACTGCATCTATACGTCAAGTATGTCATAAACAAATGAATGAAAAGTTGATTAAAAAACCCCGGGGAATAAGAAAAAATGAGGAACAGAAATGTCGATGAATGTTCAGGAAACTAATGAACAGAAAGTGTGATGTAATGGCGATTTAAAATATGGTTGGATGCATAGAAGAACATTAAAAACTGTGATAGATGCTGACTAAACAAGTTGAAGGGGAAAGCAATTCATCATGATGAAAATATATCTTACATAAAAACCTGATATAGCGGTAAGTCAAGGTACAAAGCACGAAGGTCGGGTGGTTATTTCCTGGTTCATTCGTTTTGGAACCCTCAGTTTAAAAGTTTGCTTTTTTATTGGAAAGACAGTGTTTTAAGGAGGAAAGAAGACGAAAGACATGCCAGCAATTTCGACCCGGAAATTTCCAATCGATTCTACCTCTCAGTCAGTATGACCTGTTCTTAATAACTGTAGTGGAAAAAGATCAAGTCAAGCAGACAAACGTTCGTTTGTTAATTAAAACCAACCTCACTTTACTGGTCTGTTCTGACCAGTATACACTGGTTGATTCTTCTGTTGGCCCGTCGACATTTGCTGACTTTCTGATTCGGCATCTTCGCCCAGATTATCGACTGGTATAATCTGTGCGACGCCATGTCTTAGTATCTGATCAAAGTAATGATTATGACGTGTTATTTCCCATTACTTTTACATGCTTTGCTGTTTTTGGCCCAGGAGGAGCTTAAGCATGCAGATGCACGTTCACCTCTGATTTTGCTGATCGTTTGGTTCACAAAGAAATATGGGTACTTGAGCGATAGTGAAGTGAAAACTTGCCCGGACTATAAAATCGAAGGGATATTGCAGTTTGTTAAGCAATTGGATACGAAAAGTGGAAATCGAGGAAAGCTTGCAATCTCCCTGTTGTTTGCTTTTATTTTGCTTTTCAATAGACTCGTAGCCAGGATATTTGGGCTTAGTGTTCCCCATATGTGGACACGGTACTCGAATGAGAACCGTCATAAGATGTCATTTACAGGCAGCGTTAACCAGGCGCTACGCAGTAGGGAGTGGGATGGTTGAAAGTTAGGTTAATGAGATCAATATGTGCCTGTGGATACTCTAATGTATTATCAGCCTAGTCACTTTTAAACTTAAGAATCAAAAACATATTAAACAAACAAGGGCGGCGGCTTGGCGTCTCCCTTTTCACAGAGTCAGGTCTGGGCGGATTGGGGATAAACTCGTTGGTGCATATTACCCAATTGTTTCACAATCCAAATTTCGGATTAAACCGATCCCGGTAGGTTGATTTCGTTTCTTCCCAACCATCCCCTATCCCCAGCCAGATGAGTGGCTCAGCCTGTGTAAAAACGTTTCGTAAGTCCACCGTCCAACCGTAATCTTCTTCATGATTTATTTAATTTTCACACCTCCGGCCGGCGGCCACCCTTCTCCACGCGGAATTCCGGGTGAAAGTGCCCATCTGGCTGTGGTAATGGTTTTGCCAATATAACTTGCCAGTGTAACCTGCTTTTAGAAAGACTACCCACGGTAGTAGAAACGTTGGCGTGTTATATCTACTAACAAAGCTGTGTACTTAACGTTTTATCATTCACAATAAAAACCAATACATAACCTGGAAGACAGGTTATGAGAAAGACTGTTGAAGACATTGATCGTGTGATGGATACTCAGAAAAGACTATTGAACTGTGCCACGAGGTTTGAAATACGAGGCATGCTTTTATAGTCAAAAAGGGCTTCAGACTAAGCGGGACATTTTTCTAAACATCACCTAAAGGAACTTGAAGTTAACAATCAGTGGCTGAGCGTCAACCTTCGTGGACTTGTGGATACAGGTTTAGAATATCGCCAAAAATCACTTGTTTGAGATCATCAAGCACGTCAATGCGGTGTGGAATGGGGCCGATTCCGTATTCAGACGACCGAGGAAGAGACACGATCAAATCTGATCATGTCGATCAGTTCCTATAAAATCAAAGAAAAAATTTTCGTCTGTCTGAGGCAATGAACAAGCCGGAGCAGGAGGTTTCATCGTCTTGCTTCGGAAATCACCGAGCATACTTCTGGCGTATCTTGCTCAACCGGTCTTCCCAAATGGTCAAAAAAATGCAATGACTATAACGGACTCGACTCAGGGTGAACAATTTGAGTCTCGTCGGCAAATTCGACCACCCGGGAATAGTATCACATGCATGCCACAAGATCTAGCAAGTAGAGCACTACAACTGGAAGAGCAAGTTAGAGAGGTCGAAATAAAACAGAGTGAATATTGTCAGAAAAGAACAAACTAAATGTCCTACTGATCGTTGAAAAGACTGTCGGGTTTGCCAATATGAATTAGCCTGAATGCGTCAGTAAGCCTGTTTTACTGATCTTGTCTTCTTTCAGCAATAATACCCGAATATTTTTGCTGTAAACTGGTAATAAGCACAACAGTATAAAAAAAAATTTAGAGAAGGGGCAAATTCAAATTAGATGTTCGCTTAACACATCATACGAGAATGTACTGTTGTACGAGTACTAATAAGCAATGTATTTGTGAACATTGACTCCAAAATGTTGGCGCGAAACTGAATTCTATCCCAAAAGTTTGGGATGTCAATGAAATCGGTTTGATGGTGGCAGTACCGGTAATGATTGAAGACCACGTGAATATAGTCGTGGACGCTAGGAAACTTTCTGTAAGACAGGGAAAAAATTGTTGTAAAGTTCAACCAAATTGGTGCCTTGACCAAACACGTACTGATTTCACTTTCATGAACAACCATACAATAGCCAGGTAAATATTTCTGTTATCCGTTGGAGAACTGGAACAGCTCGCTTTCGTGATGTTTAGCGGCTGTGGAAAATAGATGTTATCTGCCCTGTTTATTTCAACCTCAATGAAAGTATGATAAAATCCGGTGACATGTGAATTCAAACGGTCGTTTAATGACAATGTTGTTCTTCTCTGAAAGCTGAGACGCGAAAGTTGGGCTCAATCCAACGGACCTGTTTCCTCATTTAGGCTTTGACTACCGAACCATCAATCGGCGAATCAAGCATCTTCCTTTGTGATTGTCTAGTTACCTGCGTCCAGACTAGGACCAACAACAACCGAGAATTTTATACCACTCTGAGCTAACAAGAATTAGAGAAACGTGCCTGTCTCAAAAATGTTTAGTTCCTTGGCGAATATGAAAACATTTGTGGAAGATGTTTGTTGTGACAACCATTACCTTTAGCATGGACAGTGTGCGTAATCATAGCAGATTTCAGAAATGTAAGCCCCCCAAAGCACCGTCATCATCAACGCATTGGGCAGATGGGAAAGTCAACAAATAACCGTGCAAAAGATGATCAGTCTTTCTCTCTTTTTTGATTCATAAATTCGGAATCATATTAAATCTCCTCGAAATCGTTTCAGACTATTTTGAAAAGATCTTGGCTAAATTTTCCAGTTCTTGCTCGTACGCGACATGGTTCCGCTTGTGCGCTATTGCCCAAAGAGGCACAGTTTATCTAGCTTTGGATCTGCACTCAGTTTGTGAATGTGTACTTGCCTGATCCCGTTGAACAGAGGCAATGTTCTCATCCGATTTCGAACGTTTTTTGAGGTCAATTAGAATGGACTTGAAGATTTGTGTTGCTTTTGCAATTATCCTCGAAATAACTTGAGAAACGAGTGAATTAATCTCACTCCGGCCGGCGGCTGACAGTCGGCCTTTAATTTGACTAAACTGATTTCTTGTTATCAAACGTTTGCTTTACATTTAACACTCAGCTGAAATGAAAAAAATTGCCTGTAGACATAGTCGTTTTAATGCCGCAAGGGAAGATACTTGTCTTAGCCTATGAAAAATGCGTCAAATTTACAATGACAGCAGGCAACACAAAACTGTCCATGCCATAAGTGGTTCCTGTAATTCCCTATTAATAACTTTGATCCTGAATACATTCAGTGGCCAGAAAATTCGAAATGGGTTGATAATGACAGAATATATGATTGTTTTCTTTCTTATTCGGAACACGTTAGGTCATGCAAGAGATTGCAGAAACGTTGAACGTTCATTGATCCATCTTTCATGGTCATTTGAACAAAGTGGGATGCAAAGGCAGGTTCGGAGCTTGAATTTCACTTGATTTCAAGAGAATTTGTTTAGCTGTATGCGTAAACACCTGCGACGCGCCCATTGGTTGTGAGACAAAATAACCGTTCACTACGCGACTGATGGGATGTGACTCATCCACGACCATGCTTGGGCGCGAACCGCCAAGATGCTTTTGCGATCATCCGTCTCTTACCCAACACAGGAAGAGAGCGGAAATCCATCAAAGAAAGACTGGGTTCCCCAATGCGATGGAATTTTAGAAATGTCTTGCTTTTCAGCTTCTATCGGGAACCCCAAAAACCAGTTCAGAAGTGTAGCGCGTCGAATCGGAGTGTTTGTCCTATTCTGTCATCCGAAATTGTCCCGAAAATGGTTGTGTCCGATTGTGGCAACGCCAGGCCACACGAAATTGTAATCCTCCGTTAAGAGATACGGGGAATTTAGATGGGATATGTTTTGCCGCCCTCACTATAAACAATTGATCTTGCAACGTCAGATTTCCACTACGCATCTTACGTGGTGCGATGTGCACTTCTGTTGACGAAAGATGTTACCACTCCGTTCGAGCGTTCCCCAATGAGAACACGTCGTTCCATGAACTATGAACTGTGAGGCCAAGAAAATCGTCGAACAATTTGGGCAGTGTTAGAGCTGAGCACAGTAGCTAACGAAGAAGCGAAAATGAGATCGATTTTTCCCAATGAAACACAGTGGTCAAGGGACCAAATTCACTGGTAATACATTGGAGAAGTAAATAAGGAATTATTGTCAGTAAAGCGAGTGCTTCTGATAACAGACATCTTTTAGCGCGCGAATTTTGAGCTCAGATTTCATTTGGGATTGTGAAACCCCACGGAAATTATACAGAAGACAACAAACAAATCCTTGGAATGAACAGATATCTGGGCCTCTTTGAGGGTTCACAACAATGTGTTGATATTTTTGTGTGAGATAAAAGTAGTTCCCGTTCTATGATAGTCAGTGTCCAGCTCTGAGGTTTCGACACCATCTGCAATTGTCATTCATGTTCCAAGTGAAGTTAGTCCACATCGTAACGAGCTCGTAGCTACTTCGTCCGTTTGTGAGCGGAACGGTTCACTACGTAAGAAGTGTGTTCATCTTTTAAAGATGAATACGTTCCCTTAGATCATACTGAGATTTTGAAAGGCCAGCGCAAGCAAGCAATCCGTTAGACAGGGACTCTCTTGGTCTCTAATCAACAGAGTTGGAAGATTCCTTTAACAACAACAAAAAGCAAGCCAGAAACCCAACGATTAAACATGGATGTCGGGAATAATGAATACCCGCTTCAATTCGAATGCTCTGACCTGGGTAGAAGCAAAAGGCAGACCGATGCAAGTGCAGAAACGAAGATTGGTTAGCTTCCACCCGCGTGCCATAAAAGTCGGACACAGTGGAGGAAATTGGGGAAACTCTTAACAATCGCAACATCCGTACTTATCTCCGGGTAGAAAACACCCGGGAATAAAAGCAACCAAAACAAGACAACTCCATCAGCGCATCGGACTAGTAGGTAACAGATCAGTTTGCCCAAATGAATATACTGGACAGATTTGTTGACCAATGACGGTTATGACTGCAGCGGACAGAAATAGAAAGTGAAATCCCGACCCATGAACAGAACAGATCTATCAAACTTAGAACGATCCCTAGCAATCGCTTTTCCCAATACGGTTCCTGAAAGTTACACAACAGACAAGTAGATTCCCAAAACTCGTTAAACGCAGAAATTTGGCAAGTTAGATCTTATCTTGAATGCACCAACCGGAAATGGGTGGTCGAACATTTCAGCATTTGAACCGAACTGTCGCCGTTAGGTGAAAATGATTTTGACAGTTGCACTCAATGACTAACCTCAACTAAAGTCGGGAATGAGAACAAAAACTCGATCTCCTGTTCGTGTGCATTCTAGTGAAACAAAACTCACACCTACGTATCCACCGCCCCGCCAGCACAAGCACACATAAAGGCAACAGATAACATGAGTATCGAAACACGCATTCGATACACAGATAACCATCAGCCTAGAACCACTAATACAAGATCTGCACGTGAAAGGTTACGTACGGTAGCACGAACAGTAACCAAATAAAAACTCGATCGAATTTTGAAAATTACAAACCATTAGCCAAGTTTTACTTATTTATGAAAAAAATACGATTTTCTCTGACAAACGCACCAAGCTAAAACAAAAATGTTCTCGATGCAAAGGCCATCAGCCCACGGATAAGTAAAAACCCATTATAACCGAGTAACAACTATCCCTAGTATTTTCTACTATCAAACGTGAACAAGGAAAACGACTGAAAATAGAAGCATTGTGGTTATTTGCCACCGACTTTTACCCTGGTCAATCGCATTTCTTACTGGTGCTTTCGCATACGCCCAACACCTTGGAACAAAAACAACAGGTCACGCTTTAACATCCAAACAAGTGGGTCTGGCGTCAGCTGAAAGTCCGTTATCCCGTACTCGGCGGAAACCTCACACAATCGAACCTGTTCTACGACACACACATGCACGTATGCACAAGCGTATAAGAATGCGGTATACCAAACCGATAAACCACTTTCCAACCGCCATGTGCGCAGATTCCGCAGATGATTCACAAACCGGAAGGCAATTCGGTTCGTGTGAGAACACTCAAGGCCGATTAATCCACTGCACGCTAAGTGGGTCCGAGTTTGGTTGTTATATGCAAACCGGTTCAGAATCCACGTAATCGAACGGTCTGACAACTCGCGAGATTGCAACCGCAATTGTCCTGAAAATTTCTCTTCCGACTATCGCTGGTGAAACCGAACTCGAAAAGTGACAGTTAGTTATCGGATGGTGAAAATTGCCTTGGTAGTATACTGATAAGGGTCATCTGAGTCCCTTCATTGGTGTGTCCGAACCCGGGGGCTTTTGTGTACGCAACCAAAAGTTATTTTTGTTGTTTAACCTTTTAACTGTTTTAATTCCCTTATTAATGAACTGAAAGTGCATTTCATTTCTCCGGAAGGGGGTCACGGCCCACAAAGGGCTGTCAAATGGGACGGCGAGGGTAGTTGACCGGTGGTGGGTGGATTCGGACCCACAAACTTCACGTCGGAATGCCACGATCTAATCGGACTGACTACCGCATTTCAAGTGACAACAACCAGTGTTGAACTGAGTGTAACTCAGATGTAGACTAGATTGGAAATCTTCAGACTACAGTGGCTTGCTACGTGTTGCACTCAGACACTGGCTTACTGATCATTCTGCCTCAAAAAAGACCTAGTGTCAACCTAACGGCATCCAAAAAGGAGTGATGGTCGTCATCAGGCCAATTAACGGTTACATGCGACTTTCAGCGGTAACAGTATCGGCTCATTTAAGCGAATTCGGTCCAAACTACCACAAAGGCGAGTGGTCTGTTCTAAAGATTGGTGTGGTCCGCTGGATCACGCATTCGGTCGGCTTAACCAAATTTCGTTTCGTCAGACAGTACGGAAATGTACTCATGCGAGAAAATTACCGGAGGGAGGCTGGCTGACGATTTTTTCCCGTGGTCCAGAGGAAAAAAGAATGACGGCATTTTAGATTTTCTGGTGATTGTTTTCATTCATCAGGACCATTTCCGAACCCTTTCAGAGTTCAACATATGCTCAACATTTCTTTTCACCGGAGACAAAAACTGCTAATTGGAAGCGATCTTTGGGGCAGTTCTCGCGAGCCCGTCAAATCAGAACTTACCAAACAAGAGGAATAATGTTTTAGTAACGTATCAACTTGATTGAAATTTGGCTCTTTCTAAAGACAAGTTTAAACTCAAGGAGCATACAGTCGATGAGAGCGTACTATTTTATTCATTTTTCTAAACTGCGCACGTCAAATAATGTTACGTAGATCAGAAAACTCAGCGCTAACCGCGGTTTGGAATTAGTGAAACTAACCATGCATATAGATTATGGATATTCCTAAATAAATCGTCCTATTATCGTAAGATCACATGTGGTGCGTAAATGTTCCAGGCCTTAACTTACCGCTTTACCTAATAACCTCTAGGGAACAATTGGGCTGATTTTGGCCTGGAAATGTTCTATCATTTTTGCTTCCTTCCAAACCAGCATTATGAATTATCAATTGTCCAGTAGAATTCAGACGTTTATCAGCACGATATTTGGATGTAAAAGACTGTGGTGAGTTTACCTGCTAGTCACGTGATACAGATTCACTGTGGTCCAGTTTAAATTCCAAGTACTGTTACTTTTGTTGTCACTCTAGCTGTCGTTGTTTTGGCTTTTGTACCGGTTCGGTGAAATTTACCGGTCAACCACCGTCATCATTGTACCCGGAGAGTGAAACTGCTCTTTTTGGTAAACACGTTACCAAAGGGCTAGTAGCGACCAAACCAGGATTCGAATCCCACACTGGTTGATAGCTTACCAAACCCTAACAACTGCCCACTTACACCGACGATGTCACTTCGACTGGTGATGAAACGTTTACGATCAGAACCCAATGATGTTAGCTATTCTCAGTCGTAAACAGTCTGATTACGCTGTGCGCTTTGCAGCCTATCGAAAAGTGCATCGTTCATCGCGGTAACGAGAAATGGCAATACAAGTACCGCGTGAGCGCCTGACGCAAACCGAATAGAAGTCTGTGCAGAGTCGACTTTTGTCATCCATCCACTACATGTTAGACTTTATTTCACATTGACATATTTGCAAAATGGAAGGAATTGACAAGATAGCAAACAGGTCCAGGAACGATGCAGATAGACAGACAGACAGACAGACAGAAGTATTGAGCTAAATGAGTTTGCAGGCTGGCATGTACACACTGTCATTTCGGGCTGAAGTGCCGAATCTCTATCCAATCTTGCGGTAACTTTGCAAATGGCTTGGACTTACTAAGGAAAGGGATTGAATCGTTTTGGCCTCATTTCCAGCCTCTATTTCGGAAGTCCGCATTTTGCATACCGCTGGACGTGATGAATTTCCGAA
This sequence comes from Fasciolopsis buskii, assembly GCA_008360955.1. Lineage (NCBI taxonomy): Eukaryota > Metazoa > Platyhelminthes > Trematoda > Plagiorchiida > Fasciolidae > Fasciolopsis > Fasciolopsis buskii. Next base: position 482,659 of record LUCM01004022.1, read on the forward strand.
ATGGAAGTGTACTTTGTCTTATTTCACATTGAAGATAACAATTTACCACACATTTAAGTTGTACATTCCACTCCTTACTAGGAACAAATGATTTGGTGAAATTTCCCTCTTTCTTTGTAAATCATAGGACACAAAACCAGTGTTACTGGAATCAACTGTAAACTGTCAATGACACTGGCCTCAGTAAGCTTCATTGCGTCAAATACACCGATCCAGTGACAAGTAGATTCGACGACTGATTTTCCCCTCACCACCCAAATTGCAAAGTATTTGCTATTCTATGTGGAATGAAACCGCCTTTTTCGTTTGGAAGCAATAGAATGCACAAATGGTAGGGTTACTTTCACGCGGATATTCCTGAGGACCATCGTGTGTGGTTAAAATGTTCGACTTGGTTCGATCGGAGGGTTGCCATCGAGTCCGGCGGCTTTCTGTCACTTTGTTCTTGAGAATAGTTGTCCATTCTCTAAAGAAGCTTTGATTTCCTGGAAGGTATCTGAATGAATCTAACGGGCAATTTACCTTGTCTTCATTCAAAGCTATGGGTAACTTTTGCTCTTCATTGAGGACGGCATGTGGACAAATCCAACTCGGGAAATCCGATTAACCTGAACGGAAGCTGTTGTCGCAGCGGCAGTACACGCGTCTTCTAGTTGGAAGCCCGAACGCAATGGAGAAATTGTACGACTGATGAGCTCCAATGAGAGCAAAATCCGAGTGTGAATGTAAGAGGGACCGAATGACCGGACGTCTGGCAATTAGTCAAGTATAGTGAAACTGATTCCATAATCTACTCGCAGGCATTTGTGAGGTCCATATTAATTTATTATTTCACTAACTTTTCCTTCTTACTGTGCGCAACTGTTTCCAGCGGGAATCGTGCCGAAATGCACTTGGCACAACGATTACCCCGGTCTACCTCATGTGTAAATTTATATTACCAAATTCGTTAAGTTGGATAGCAAGATAGTTATGACTTAGTATTGGAATCCAAATGAAAAAGTACAATACTGCTTGTACGATCCAAATACTCTAACAGTTAGGCAACCATTTTCTAAGCTGTTAGAAATCAGACACTGTTATTGGTGGTCCAGACAGTATCTTATTCAGAGCTCCGTTATGACCTTCAAATTTATAAACTTCCATCATCTACTGCAATCATCAGTTCTCACCCCCTGAAGTAATGCCACCGGACAAAAGAAACGTTGGATTCTCATATGTCTAACCGGTACAAATGCTCACCAGTAGAGACAAAAAAGGATCGTCTTTCCCTCGGTGATTACACCAGAAATTCGTCTTTGTTTTGCATTTATAGAAGGATATTAGTCAAACTGCTTTATTATACAATTTGTAACAGGTTTTTAACAGACTAAAATTGGACGGGAAAGTTTGCGGTGTATGTCTTCTTATCAAACTATCTGCGGAGAAAAGCAACCCATTAATCTATTTGTCATCTCAAGCAGATTTGGCAAAGTTCATCGACTTCACTTGGCCCATCTGTAATGCGCTTTGGTGCTGGAGCTATCTTCTTATCTTTTACTTCATTTCTATTAACGAAACAGCAGTGTACGTCATTATCCAGAAAGGAGGCCCCAACCAACAGATGGCTTCCACTTGGGTAAGTTGGCCGGCATCGGGATGATCCGAAACCGCCACCCTCGCGTCCGAACGCCATGACCAAATCCGTTTGACCACGAGGGTGAATTTTCGTTAGGCTGTTCAAGTCAGTTCAACTTTTGCAACCATTCATCTTACACTGGTGTGCTCTGGTTTTAGCTACTACCTCGTAACACCGTTTGCTCAAAAGAGAAAACGACAACAAGCAGGTGAAAAATGGGCTGTGAAAGAAAAAGTTGGACAACTAGATGTGAGGGTAGTGAACTTTGATCCGGCCTATTCACAACTACGGTCAAAAATCAACGCTTTTTTGATGACATCACACCGGTTATGTCAATCGATAACTTGAGCGAAACGGCCAGGTAAAATGGTCAGAGAATAAAGATGAACCGAATTAGCCAGCGGAATAGTTGATCGGCAGGTATTGCACTTAGGAGATCCGTAAAAAAGATTTGATTTCGACCAATAAACAAAGCTTTTGTCTCTTCGGTTTGGCCTTTCTTGCTAGAGTTAATGAGAACCTATGACAGCTACCGAGAGAAAGGACTGAGTGAAGAATTCCGGGATGAAATAGAGCAGATATCTCCTTCCGTGTCTCCATTATAGAACACCACAGAGAACAGGGAAGATTTCGAATGTAAGAATGCCACTGCCCAATATTGCCTGGTATCTCCAACCATCGTCTGACAAGATTCTAAGGATCCCAACCAGGCAGCCTAAGTGAACCTGCGCGAACCAATCCATTGATTGGATTCTCTATATCTTTCTTTTAATTCAGTGACTGGCTGTCTAGAACCACCTTGCAACCACTACCCGCCTCAGAGAACAATCTATACCGAGACAGATAGTCGATATCTTGGCAGAAACGTACTTATTCGTTCAGGATGACAGGGAAAATCGTTCCATTGGCCCGTGGAACTAAAAGGTGAGTCAAAGATATGGATGGTTTCGAGTGATGGATCCGGTGACCACAGAAACTGCCTAATGTCCGAAAAGACAAACTGTCTCAGCATAGAGGATATACCAAATCAGAGGTCACCAGCGTAATTGTCTGGCGAAGTAAGTCAACCGTGAATAAAACTTAGGTACTTTAAAAACGTTTTTATTCTTCTGTGTAAAAAATCTTTTATTTTATATATGTTAATATATCTGAATAAATTGGGTTTGCATCCAAATCAGAAAGTATTATTAATCGTATTCCACAGACTGAATGCAATTAAAACAGTAAATATTTTTGGGATTTTCACACTCACGACTGACCATTAGACGACAGTGGGAATGCGCGATAACCAAGCAAAACTTCGTCGAAAAACGTGATGAACTAATAACACGTAGTGACAAAACGAAGTTGTTTTTGCATAGAACCACAGGCGTTTGGTTAAAACAAATTTTCACGAGGTATTTGGAAAAAATGACCAACGAATACATCAGCACGTGGTTCTGTGAAAATCTACTTAACACCCAAAATGGCAAAAGACCAGTTTATTAGCTATTTTTAATGGTGAACTCATTTCTGGAAACGGCGTGAAGTGTGCAATTGGGAGCGCAGATCCACACTTGAACCGATGTGGCATAAGTAGTCTTCGTATGCGCCATTTTGACAAACGGGAGAAAAAAAAATAACACGAATTGATTGTTCGATTGATCAGTAATTAGGAGACTTTACACACCGCACCTAACCGATTTTATGGCTCATTTAATGTATGAATGTTGGCAAAGTACTGCATTCTTTCGTTGTAGACCCAGGGTAATCATATATCTCAAAATTGCACTTAGTTTGATGACCACTTACAATCTCGGAAAGATAAGTGACTGCCATTTTCCGTCAAAGCTAACCGCGAAATAGCGAAGCTAACTGATAAAACCCCAAAGTCCCTTGAGGTGGTTAATAAGTATCCTTTCGAACGGTGTAATTATCTGGAATGTGTATCGTTCATCTGCAATGACCTAGTTTGCACACTTCCACAGAGATCCATGGTTGAAACTGTGCGCCTTTCCAAATGATTGCGGTTACAGCTGGTGGCAACAATTCTCGATCCGAACATATCGTTTCCCTTCCGCACTCAAGTAGAAAGATTGTCTAGCCAGAGGATGTATCTTGGGGTAGTGTCCATACATTTGGAATTCGGTAGACCTTATGCTTACACTATTTTACAACCTCTCTGGTTGTATTCATTTTTGCTATCCTTCCAAGCTTGGCAAACAGATAATTCGTCGAAATGAAAGTATCGTCGAAACAAATAACCCTCTATAGCTGCATTAGCATTAAGATCTTTTAGTGGAGTTTGACACATCCCAGCATCGTAGAGTGTGTTAGAAGCTCTCAACTCGAATTTGTACTAACCCAGACTATCCACTTCATAGGAACTTCATCAGTACTTGTATTTCCTCCCCATCTGTATCCAACAGATCGAAAGTAATTCACCTAAGGACTACTGCTTTCTAGTAATCACTCACACAGAAATTGCCGTGGTTTTCTTTCCTCGTATTTTACCATCGTAGCTGCGTTTGTGTGAGTGAATATGTTGTTAAATAACCATCCAAATAGGTGTAACAGAACAGTCAGTTGGCTGATCTCGACTTGTCATGAATTTATATTCGCCAAATGTATGCATATATACATATATATATATATATATTTATATACAATCAGATGAAACCGTTTTGTTCGTGCTCATCGGAACCAAACATGGACCATGTCAGTTTGAAAATTCATGTATTATTACGATAAATAAAGGTAGCCTTTCGATCATGTGCATTCGAAGAAATTTTATTGACTCACCCACATACTACTAACACTTAACTCCCAATCTAACAATATTCGGCCCCAGACCTAAGCGGGGCCTATCCAAACTGATGAAGCATTTTCAACAAACGGCAGTTATGGCTCCTGTGTATGAAACTTTTTATGAAGAGCCTCCATACACACTCCCAACGACTTACATCTATTCGATTTACGCAATCATAATGCGATATCCAGACAGGGGAGTAAACAGGTGGACAAGTGTGAGGAACGGACACAACCGTAAAAACCGGCAGGTTGTTACTTAAATGTTACCTATGGCCAATTAGTTTACACATCTTCCATGACATACCATTTTTCTACTTTCCCTTTTATTTGTTATTTCCTTTTACTCAAAAACAAGTGGACAATATTTCAAGAAATTAATGGTGAAAAATTGCAGGCTAGCAAACGGGAAGGTGGTCCACGGTACTACTGACCTAAAAGCACCATGATGGTGATTTGTTGAACTCTCCCTTTCACTCCTAGTACCAAGCGAGGGTCGGACGAAAAGAATTTCAGAATCGCCTTTTCGGTCGTGCTAGAACAGCATAGCGGATCTGATTAGATCCGACTAACCCATGTAAGGAGAAGTAATCTTGTTGATTTCATGAGAAATTCCTCGAAAATAGCAAAGGGTTATTCGGTTAAAAACGATGCAATACGTTTTCGTATGTCTCCGGGGAATGAACGCAAAGCCATCAGTGAATGGGATAGGACGCTCACATGCCTGTTCTACTTCCGGTCAAATGAACCTGAAACTGGACCCGATTTGTTAATTGTCATAAAAATTCAGCCACCCTTAAATGTGCAAAATATCGACCATTTGGCCTATTCAAGTCCGTGATAATTCTCCGTTACAATGATGGATATATTTTCCGTCTCGCAACTTCCTAATCCATGCAGCAGTCCACACCCAGAATGATTAATTAGGTGAAAATCAAAATCCACTGACAGACGACGGCATCATATCGCATACTGTTGATGTCCAACGAGCCGTTGAGAGCCTTCCTCGGTGGCCTAATCGCTAAGGCATTCGACTCACAGTCTCGGGTTTGCGTCCCAGTTGGGATGCGGTACGTAGGCACTGCTGACAACCTCTAACAAAAATGAAACAGCTGCACAGTGCTTTCATGACTTTTTAATGGCGAATTAAATGTTAACCAATCTACTACAAGCAAAGTAAAATTTTTGTGAATTTGTTTTGCTGGTTACGGATTCGAGGAACTCAGGGTATTGGTTGGTCAATCACGTGAAGGATAGAATCAAAGAGTAGGGAAGGAGATAGATGAGTTTCGACTTATTCGCACTAGCTATTTTTTCTGCTGTTCCTTAATCTCTGGCTATCGTCTAACAGCTTCCGGTCGCTGGTCAATAAGTAGGCTGAGTGTGAGCTAAAAGAAACTGAAAGAAACGTGCAGCGCCCATTACGAACGATTGATAGGGAAGCATCATCCCCGTTTTAGGTTGACTTGCCTGACCAGTCGGAGATTTTGTTCATGAAGATCTAATTGCTTATGGGTTTCATAGATGCCATTGTTATGAACTGTTTGTAATCCGTCAATTTGTTTGAACTCCTTTTGAAGCGTGTTTGTGGGATGCACACCACTGGTTGGTCTAGCTGATATCTCTCGACTGCCTGAGCTTCCATCGTTGACATGAGTGTCACGCTGGAAGGATGGTTCAGTTTTGCTTCATAAAATAATGTAATTTTCCTGTTGTAATCTTTAGGATTTAGAGGACAATGAGAATGTCTCCTTTTTACACGGACGTTCATTTTGGATTGCCGTACACCAGGTACAAAAGCTTACTTATTAACTCTGTTGGCAAACATTTTCAGTATGGCAAATAATATTCTTGTGTTAGTCTTATGTTTCACTTTTCGCTTATCTTTTACTTCCTTTTATTAATGAAATAACAATTTACATTATTTTTTTCTGGATGGAGGCCACGGCCAACAAAAGGTTGCCAAGGGGGGGGAAGTTGACCGGCGGTGGGAGGAATCGAACCGGCGATCTTCACGTCCAAACTCCATGGCCTTATCTGATGGGCCACTGCCGGCCTTTGTTGGCCTACAAAAATGAATAGGTGAATGATATCAAGACGGCACAATTAAAATGAAAATTTATGTCGGTCGTAGCACAGCGTTTTGGTGTTCACGGGGTTCTGATCATTGAGCTTAGGGTTTTGGTTGCAAACGTTCCATTACCAGTCGAGATGACGTCGCCAGTGCGTCGTCAGTGCACATAGAATTTCTACCCTGCCATGGCGATTTCGTCGTGTATTCTGAAAGTCACTCGCCTTCCTTAGGATTATGCTTGTCTATCACAAACGGTCATTTAGAGCTTGAATTTTCACTGGACTAGTTGGTCTCGTTCGAGTATCACCAACAGATTTGTTCTTGGTGAGTAAAATGTTTCATTACTCATCCAACTCGTGATTGCTACCGACAACCGGAGTGCATCAACCAATCCTCAGTGTCATAATTTGTCAGCTATTCGATGGTATGAACGTTTGAGACTTGATTCAAATTAGGCGAGCCAATTGCTGTTAAAAGTACGAAATTATCCCTACAAATTTGGGTGGGCTATGAACATGGCTTCATCTAGGTATTTTATTATTTTCTGATAAAAAAAGAAATCAGTTTCTATTGTTTTCAAAAGTACAAAATTAGTTGCAACCAATAATAAAAAAACATTCTAGTCCTTGTAAACAAAGTTCGGTTGGAAATGAGAACACCAGAGAAGCTGGGCGATTATTCGAGTTATCTGGCGAAGCATTAGGCAGAACAGTAAGTTCAGTTTATAAATTTCAACATCGGGACACAAGATGTTCATCCCGGAAGCTTGATTATTCCGACAGCCGGGTGATTAAACTAGGGAACAACAAAACGTGGCGGGCAAGCTCATTTTCAGTTATTCGTACTCATGCCAATACATAACATTAAATATGGTTTGGAGATGGTTCAAGGGAAATTGTCGGTTTGCTGTCACATCAGTTCACAACTTAAAGAATGTGTCTAAACTGAAAACGAGCTTGTTCGCCACGTTGTGTTGTTCTCAATATGTTCTGTGGAAGTTTTCGAACGTTTGTTTAACTGAAAAATCACGTTTTTTTATCAATGTTCAATAATGAATTAGCACAATGCATGCCCTGAATGTGTCGTTATTCCTTACTAAACCAATTCCTCTGTTGGAACCTCAGGCGGGTTTGATTTCGTTATCGCTTTTTTTCTCTCATGCAATTGCTTCTAGTTTATGCAAACGAAATGTTAAACGCGGGCAACTAACTGTACACTTAGAGCTGACAAATACACTTGCCTTAGTTTTTAGTGTACTACTTGATCGCACTGGAACGAAAATGAAGTAGTACCCCCTTCCAAAAAAAAGAAAAGAATTTATCTTTTTATGCCAAATGAAAATGAAAACCAAACACTTTGATTGTTTCCATTATTGAAACTAAATTGCAGTGCACTTCTGTCTGGCCCATTTTGCTATCTTTTTCGTGATTGACACGTTGCAATTGGAGATAGGTGTTCAATTGGCCCGCGATTGCATGAAGAACAGACTATTGAGATAGAAATTTGTACGAGCAATACTAAACTGAACCTATTGGGTTCTTTTGAACCTGATTGTGCCTGTTTGTAATGTATGGACAGAATCTCTGATCTTTAATTCATTCTATGGATCGGATTTGGAGTCAATTTTATATTAAACGACTTCCATTCTTGTGAAACTTAGTTCGAAAAACGACTGACAGCATTCTACTTGACACGCGTGTGACCAGAATGGAAATAAAGCAAATGTTCCGATTTACGAAAAACCCGACTATTCAGTGTGAACAATCCAAGATAGACTCAATGCTCACAAATAACTAGGGGAAATATGTGCACGATATCTAAAACGCTATTCGGACAAGTTATCCTACAGCGATGTTTTTCCTGGGGCTAAAATTTAATCAATCAACCGTAACAAAACCCGTTGAAAACAAGAATATGGTTTCAGAATTTAATGGATTCAAATCAGGGTCCCGTGTTTCGCGCACCAAGATTAGGCTGGATGGTTTGAGTCCAAACCTAAATGCACTTCCTAAGAACAAAAATCTGCAAGAAATATTTGGACTGATTTCTTCTCAATTACATAAAAGCACCCTTGGTATCATTTAATGTGAAACATCTCTAATTGTAGTGTTTAACTGGATTTGCCCAAATCACTGAGATCATCGTTAATCGAAGAGCAGAAGCGCTAGCGTTCAACAAAACTGTTTTGGTCAACATAGAAATCCCCGGTCGTCGAGCACAAAAGTCAGTGCAGAACTCAACCTCCTCTTTCGGGGATCGAATAGATAATCTGGAACTTTCTATTCATGCAAGAATGAAGGAAGTGGAATGGCTCAAAACGGCATGTAGCGGAACATTCACTGATACTTATTCAACTGCGTTGCTTAGACACTTCACAACGATAAATTACTACCAAATGTATGAGCTAACGCCTATCGAGAATTCCCTCTTTATTATGAATATCAATATATTAAAAAAGGGTTGTTCAAATAGATTGATTGCGAGAATTGTATATGGTCCTTGCAACGGCGTTTTGTGCATTTTAAAGTTTCCTGATGTCTGCTTGTCAGACAAAAGATGAAGTTTCAGCTCTACGAAATCCTGAATCAAATAGTATTACCGCTAAATTTGTCATTACTCCTTAATGGTAAGGTCAGCGTTCATAGCCCACGATGATGAATTTCATGCATGCTGCAATCTGCTTTCAATCACAACAGCTGAATAGTTAACGTCTGTCGGTCTTACTAATGCCTTCAATCATATTTGAGCTAACTGAACGATGAAGTCATCCATTGGAAGTCGAAATCTGTGGCCCGCGACTGATCACAACACTGGAAAATTAGTGCCGGACCATTTGGAAAAGTTTGCAAAAAAAGGCTTGGAGACTGGGCGGTTCACGTGATAGCCAATGCATCCGATTCATACTTGCTTGTCGCGTTTGTATTACTCAACTAGCATGCTGAATGTATGTAACATTTTTCATCAGCTTTGTGCGGGCATGCGCGAAACATGCCTTGACCACTTCAGTTTACTCACATTCAGTTCTCTGTTGGAGACTGAACCCTGAGACCCAGAAACCTAAACTTACCTCTAGGTTGCTGATAAACTCCTTCCGTTATGTTCTACCAATTCTACAAAGACAATGATGTTCAAACAATGAGATTCTCTGTCTATAATGTGCTCTCAAAGGCCATGTTTCAGAGCCGCATAGCACAACCGACCTCACTACTGCTTTGTTTAGTTGATTTTTGCTCGATAACCGGGTGTCAAGCCTACGCCACGGGTATTTCAGATTGACAAATGCCAATCGGGTCTTCGGTATGTTCGAGGACATCTCATCCGATATACGACCCTCAAATGAGATACAACTACTAAAATGACTAAATCTTTCTATCTACCCAACACAATTCTTCGCTTGCAGCAATAAGACTCGGCTTCGAGCGAATCCAAACCTCGAGTAGCAATTTACACTTCAAAGGTACAAAGCACGTCACAAACGTACATATACTATTGCTCAGATGACCGAGAAATAATTACATCCTTCACATATTCGAAGTTGGACAATTTCTTGTCTGAAGAATAGTAATGCCATTATTTTCAAACAACGATTAGACAATTCCCGTAACCAAAGATGAAAAGGAAAATCCAAACGGGTAGCTCTAACGGGCACCACTTCTCGTGTCGAACTCCGAGGAAGCACCGGCGTAAACACGAATACGGATTCGGCTGTATGAATACACAGATTGGGAAAGTGAATTGAATTTTTCTGATAAGCCGTTTCTTGAGTGGCACTAACAGGGAATTGCACGACCGAGATAGTCTAAAGGAAATTACAATTGAAGAAAGACGGAGATCGCTTGCCTATGGAAGAGGAGTTTGTGATTTGAAATTTGTCAGAAATTGGAAATTCGGTAAATGCAATCTCGACCCGATCGGAAATCAGCTTGGTTCTCGCGAGTACAATTTTCTCGGGTTCTGAACTATTCATGGATATTAATGCCCGTGAGCAGTTTGGTTTTACTATTTGCCACATCAAATTCCCGTGATTTCCACTTGTAGATCTATCACCAGTGATAATCTTTTCCCTCGTCTAAACTGATCCGGTGTTAACACTTGGCTGCAGTCCTTCAAAAGGGATACAGAAGGTCCATTTGAATCAGTTGCTTCATCCATTTTCAGAAACCCTATCTTTATGAATACTTCTACTTTCGATGGAGGACTGGTACCTAACTAATTTGTTCCACAGGCAGCTATTCAAAAGTGCTGGCATGTAAAAGACAAGAGAGCATTTTTCGAATTTTATCATACAAGAGGCTGTCTGGCCGAAGATAAATGTGAGTGTTTACCATAGATGGTCAGATAGACAATAACCTGTGAATTGCAATTTCATCAAAATCCAACTACTGTCGATTAAATACTTCGTCTGCCTTATCGGAATCGTCGTTTCGTCCTAGGTTTTCCCGGATAAATTTCCGTTTTTTTAATCGATCTACTGAACAGATATTTCTGATTTCATGGTACACGATTCTGACAAAACTTGTTTAAATGATACCCCATCTCCGATTTATCCATTCATAAATCTCAGTCAAACGACATGCTGGGTCGAATGAAATCACTGGTCAACGAAAAAAAGTTTTGTTGCATTCCATCGCTTTTCCAAAACGTCTAAACTTGCTTTGGTTTGGTTTCCAAAATACATGAACAATTCAACCATCCAAAACCATTCAGCATGCTGGATATTCAAACCGGGTAAAACGCCCATTGAGAAATGGCAACAAAGACATGATAGTCTGTGAGAGGGTAAGGACCGAGGGTAAGGAAACGGTTTTCACAGCCCGATCTTCTCAGCAGCATTCAGCTGCTCCTGAAAACAATCTCCACTCTGTTCTATTCGAAACCGTCGATTAATGACAACACACTTCGAGTCACTTACTCCCCGCTCGAATATAGGTTGTGTGTGAAAGTGTCGTTCCCGTACAGTCTTGTTTCTAGCTCGAGCACAGAACGCTAATCGGCTTAACATGGTCTAAGATTTGTCCGAATCCTCATTTCCATTGTGAATAATTACAACCTGTGTGATCTGACAACATCGTGTTGACAAGACGATAAGGTGAAAACGAGAAATATTCGAGCCGAGACAGGTAACAATTAGACTCGGAATTTATTTTAGCTGAGCCTGATCCTGTCTACATCTTAGCAATTAAAGTGCTCAGATAATGCGATAAAAAGTTGACTCGGTAATCCGATAGTTAGGTATTCAAAGTAAACCGATAACACGGTCCCACTCATTTCATCGTCGACCGAATCTATTGAATGTTGTCTCGTAACCGCGAGAAAGTTGCACACACGTCTGCCTCATCACGTTTGTGCATACTTTTAATCCTTTTGACTAATACAGAATCTTATTTTGATCAAATTTCATCTCGACGAGGTTCATAACTTCCTTCCACATTCGTGTCATCCTTTTTGCACTTCTTGGACTGCCTTTGCTTGCCACGATGAACAATGATCAACAGGACAAATGCAATCCTGAAGGAAAGAAAATTAAGATGCCACCGTTGTTCAACTCGATTTACTGGTTCGCATTAACGTACTGGATCCGTGATGAGCGTTGCCCAACCGTGCATAGTTAAGGAAGATGGCAGTGAACGGTAAACCCTGGCGATCCTGTTGCCATTTGCTATCGAATTAGAATCATTGAAAACTGGATTTTTTTTCTTTTCTCGCTCTTGTAGGTCCACTGTCGATTCACTTTGTATATTCATTCCCGCGGTTGCAACAAGTAACTCGATGAGAAGGGTTGCTTAGGGCAAAACGATAATGGGACGACGACGTTAGCTCGATAATCAATAATTAGTATGCTCACGCCAGAGAGGAGTATCACCAAAGATGTTGCACAATTGTTGCATATTTTTTGAAGAAAGCTAATATGATCTGCTAATATGTTAATTATCTTCATTCTGTAGTTTGCATGTCATCATTTTGTACATAGGATTTTGTTGACTGATGAGTTTTAAAAAAGCACTTTGTGCGCAACGACTTGGGTTACCGTGGCTCGGTTTTTGATTTGCTTTCGTACTGTAATCAGTGGATGCTATTGGATGGATTAGTTGACGGATTCCGCCTAGGAAGAGAATTGCAACTAAATACTTGCGGAGAAAGTTGGAATTGGAAAGAAAGACAGGAAAATATTGTGAGTCTTGACAATATGCACGTGGCCGGCTCTAAACCTGTGCTAGACATTTCGGCCTACTGTGACTTGTCGTGGACCCCAGTAGTTACCACCAGCCATCTTTATCGTTTATCAGTCGGAACTGCTAAACTATCAATGGAACAGACAAGTGCAAAAGGGTATTTCACTGCTTCATTTGGCTCGCCTAAATTTGTTTGATAGCCGTTCAGTGACAGAGTTAGCGGGACGCTCCGGCAAATCCTTCCGGACTAAGCGACTTCATAATAGGTTCTGCGTAGACATTAGCTGTCATACCATTTATCCCTTGCTGGCTTTGAGCGAGAAGTCATCAGTCATTATTATTGTTTGTGACACATCTAAGGTATGCATTCTTCTCGGATCAAAGTAATCCCATAGCAAAATTACTGTAATCGAACGGAACTCGGTTAATTTTTCCAATTAAGGAAGAGTAATACACATTTTGTCGGACTTATCGTGAACCGCACGTATCAAGATTGATTAGGTAAAACGTGGAAAATTCAGTTGCAATCAAATCTGTCGGATTAGGAAATACCCAACTCATTTTTGATATTATCAATGATTGTGCACGACTCCGAAAGTAGAATATTCGGATTTGTGAAACGTCACCGTTTAATTAAGGATGACAGAAGAAGATTCGCCGTGGACAACTACCGAGAACAGTCATTTGATGGGACTATGTTTTCTATGACCAATTAATCATTAACCGTCAGTGAAGTAACGGCCAAAGTTTTAATGATCGAGGACAAGAATAATTGTTTACTGTGGTTATTCGATAGAGATTTATGATGAATCAATCGATAGACCATTCATTTACCCTAAATTTCTCTCACTTATAAACCGTTACATCTGACCAGCGGCTCTCAAGCAATCAAGGTAGCATAATTTAATATCCATATTGCTCGTTCGAATGCTCTTCTGTCATTTTCCGGCGGCGGGCAAGTGGATTAGACCATGGTGTTCGGATATGAAGTTCGCGGGTTCGAACCCTCCCAAACGCCGATGAACTTCCCCACTTGGCCGCCGTCGGTTGGCCGCAGTCTCCTTCCTAAAAAGTTATGTGCACTCTTTTCTCATTAACATAAACGAATTGAAGGATAAACGGTAAAAATTCGACTGGCTTCACAAGGTAATGGACTCCCTCTTCCAGTAAGGCGTGTACCCATGAACGGCGAAAAAAATAAAGAAATCTGTTACTACTCGAGCTCTGATTTAGAGCTCTCCGTTTCCAGAGGGCCTACTTGAAACTGGTGACGAGTAACCTACCGTGTCCTACAATCGCATGTGGCAATTTCTTGTGGATTCTGCGAACACAGTTTGTGACCGAGAACGCGCACTTCTGTTTATCTGCGGAATGAACGACACTAAATTTTGCAGTTGGATTCTGGGCTTTAATGTAAATTTGACGGATAAACAATGAGATACAACCATTTTAACCAAGGACTCAGTATCCTTATTAATCAGACATGATTGTCGAATGTGTGTTTGGAGGTATGTCTGTAAAACTAATAAAAGTGTTGTATAGTGAGAGGAGTAATGCGGCAAGGTGAACGTTCATTCCACGTTTGGGGAGTCCTCCGATCACAAGACCGAAACGAACCAGTTCGTAAGTTTACCCAGAATTTCTGATCCGAGATATCATCCGGTTGTTGAACTTAGTTTGAAAACGATTTTCCGGAAAGAAAAGATATCGAATATCATTTCGTTGTTACATAGTGAACTTCACTGTTCACCACGGTGAAATGTTCCATTGATCATCTCAACGGGTAAATGTGGTAAACATCATTCCAATGTGGTTCTACCACCGAATAAGTGACTGTGGAGAAAGAATCACACCGTGCCTTTCACGAACACGTCGTGGCTTTGTTTGTGTGCGCGTGTGCGTACGGATTTGTGAGATCAAAAATGACTTGGAATCTTTTGCGTCTGTATCTGTGTTTGTCCGTCAGTACAGATCACTGTGTCTAGAACAACAAAGACGCCTAGGTAAACTTCATTTTTATCAAATTAGAACACATGAAAACTTACGATAACATGTACGCACCAGCTCGACACAGACTTGTGCATACTTGATGCGACCGACAGTCTCAGATGGTGAACAAAACAATCAATATATCGAACAACGTTCAATGAGTTATGATTAACGGTGTCTTGCCTTAAATGCATAAACCGTCTGTCACAAAATCCTTCGAATCAAACTTGATCCAATGAATCCACATCGTGGGCACGTTCAAAACTTACGGGACTGCCCATATTGCCTAATCCAGGCAAAGGTTGCCCGAGTGAAAGGTATTAGAGTTGTTTAGATTTCCCGTTATGTGTACCCAAATCGGACTCAACAGGTCTAAAAATTCGAATGGTACTTGTCACGATTGTCGCGCACGTAGCAGGGCATTTGATCAACGAGTATTTGGTGCAATGATTGGTTGTCTATATGCGAAATTCTCACAATCCAACTTCCGACCGGCCTGAACACAATCCTGGACGCACAACGCAAGTCATTTCCCCATTGATAAGTTAAAGTCATCTCACATTTGACTGTGGTATTTGAGACTTGAACATCTGACCCGGGCTTGGCAGTGTCATTAGCTGTATTTCTCCATGGAACCGGTTAGTTATGTGTTGGTGGACGATCTGAGAGAACATTTTAGCGTTAGAACAAATTTTTCTGCTTGTTCGTTGGATGATGGATGCTGGACGCTCTCAACAAATGACGACGTTCTCATTTCCGGAACCAGGAGGTAACGTTCGCAGCAGTAAAGTGGCTTCCGATATCAGCAACCAACCCAGGAGACGCTTTTTCAAGACAGGTAACAACGAATTCGGTATAAGCAAGAGTTGTGACAGGTAGTTCAGATCAATTAGAGTAATGATAAGGATCAACGATAAACAGATCCCAGTATTTGTTCCACGGTAATCAGCATCGGTCATTTTCGAAGCCTAACATGACAAAGGCTACAGAAGAACGAAGTTATGTTTTTGTGTACACAACTGCCACACGTTCTGATGAATAGCACAATGTAATGCATGCCAACGATTTCGTTTTGTCGATTCCCAGATAAACGGGATTCAAATCCGATAAAATAATTTGTCGAACTGATAGAGTGACTAGAAGAAGTCTATTCACATACAAAATTTTACCCAGTTTGACAGCCAGCTCATCTGTTCTGAAGCACTATTTGGAAATTTGTCATTTGGCATTTGTATTCCTTCCATGTTTGATAGCGGACAATATGGGTCCCAAATGTCGACATGGTTCACAAATTAAGTCCTAATGATTAAGTGACAACGGGTGGCCCAGTCAACAGTCATAATCACAGTTTTCACTCGTCTGGACGTATCTGCACAAAGAATTGACATATGGACTTCGCTTGGTATTGCAAACCGCCACCGATCTACCAATGCGGTAGTTGATCTGCGTAGTAATTTCGCTGAATGACAGATGAAGGGCTAATGTTTCGGGATTGGAAACAATTGTAAGCTTAGAACCGAATAAGTATTTATGCAGTCGCGGAATCGATTAATAACTTGATAAAGCTTCATAGTATCTTTGTGAATAACGTAGCCCAACATTAGAAACCCGACTTAAAATACAAACAACTGAGTGGCCATCTGGTTCCAACTGTACACAAATACCAGTAGTGTGGTTGTCCAAACGAATAAATTCGAATAACAACAAATCAACAATTTAGCAAAAATATGGAACCAGTCGTGATTGACACTGCAAGGATTTGACTAACTAGCCGAATCGACCGAAATTCATCGTGTCATTTACGTGTGACAAGGAAGACAAATGATCCGGATTAAGCATAAAACTGTTTTTCTCTTAATCAGAAATCGAAGGAATTTAAATGAATTCGAAGCGGAAATAAATTTGGATAGACCAATGGTAACACTGTACTCATAAAGACAGTAATGAATGGAGTATCTTATTGTGAGTTGATGTATTGGGGTCCCGAATTCCCACGTCTTCTTCGCAATCTGACAAAAACTTAAAGAACTGAACTCGTCACCGAGTGAAACAGAACAGGCCAAACATTCAACATGAGCCAAAAGTAGTATTACTGGTGATCACGTTACCAGGTTTGCAATATAATGTTTAAATAAGAATCCCTTGTGTCCAATCGAGGAAAATAACAGAAACCATTTAAATGAGATAGCATATCTCAGGATTTTTTGTAGCAAAGTCTGTTGGCTAAATTATCCATTCTAATTCACAAGGTAGTCGCTGTCGGAATTTTGCCATCGGCTTTGAGAGGACTGGACACAGGTGGAGCCCATCTGCCCGGGAAGGCTGCCTCCGAAACAGGGTTAGAAACCAAAAGTCTCAGGGCGATTCTAGTAGGTTCTCGCAAACCATGCGATAGACGCAGGAGCTTCACAAAACAAGACCATCGCGGAATTCAAGTTTCATCGGTGGACCCTTTATCCAATCTGCGACTTTAGCACAGCGTAAAATAAAAACCGGTAAAGGTTTACAGTGGAAATTATAATTTTTTCTTGTACTTGAGATCATTTAGGGTCACTCCGGAAAGGATAAGAAAGTCAACTTAAATGTTTTCCCCTTTGACGGTGTAACGAGAATTGGCGCTTCGTGGCCAGTTGTGACTCCGGTAACGCTATCAGAATAACAACGTTGCACACTGAGAATCGCTTGCTGCACAGCCGTTAGCTGAACGAACCAATCTACACTGCAAGTATCAATTAAGAACTGGTACCGGACTCAACCGTCTACAAGGGATGCACATCTAATGCATTTTTGGGCAGTCGCTTATGGATAGAAACAAGTAGTGAGAGGACCTAAGGCTGTGACTTGACTTCGAACGGTGTCTCATACTGGTCTAACAGATCGGTCGAATATGACCAACATCATCACACTTGAAACACACGGCATTCCATAAGTGATACTGGGAGGAAGGATCAAAGTTTACACAAGAGTTACACTTTTCCAATCAAGCTTTTGTCAAAAATTCGTCAGTTTTATCAACTGGCAGTTCTGAACGAAAATTATTCGCCGGTCTAAATGGGCAGGAACTAGGAGGCTGATACTTGGAATGTGTTAGTAGTCGTGTGCTTTCTTGAAATAATTCATTATGTAAAATCAACCTTCAAATCGCCGTAACGAAACGATAGAACCACTGTTTAGCTGTCTCATCCTTGTTAAGAGCTCTTGGCAGTGCATATCCACAGCATCCGAACTGGAACGCGAACCCGATTTTGAGACGAACGCTTCAACCATTACGCTACCGGGCAGGCCCCCAACGATTTGTCCTACTTCATCACATGTTACACCTATCTGTCCCTGATTTGCAAGGCCACGGGCCGCTACCGCACGCCAATCGACCTCTACTGATAGACGAACTTCTCTGTAGGTAGTCTAAGTACGATGAATGCTTCGGAAATGACCTACATGGGATGACTACTTGGCAAGTATTAGTAGTGGGAAGTAGTGTTTTCATAAAAGGATGCTTGAAATCCAAGGAGTTGTGATCGCTTAACAATATCTGTAAAGTGAGCTTAAACCGTTCATCTTTTTGGCATCGCTCACACATTTCGCGTTTCTGCCAAGACCAGAAACTGGACGCGGCTACTGACTAAGATGATGCTAATTAATCCCACAAAAAAGCGGTCTCGAACTTGAATCTCCACCTGACCATCAAAAATGAAACATGCTACTTCGGTCCGAAGTTCCGAAGGGGAAACACGAATTTGCTGCAAATCTCATTGCACCTGATAGAATTTGGTCCCTGCTACAACTGTAGAGCTGACTCGCTAAATATAGTTGACCAAGTGCACTTCAGAGCCTTTATTTCGCGGGAACCTGCGGAAATGAGACGCTTATCATCAACTAGTACGTTAGTCTTCTCAGGACGCTCATGAAAAACAGTTGTCTTCCCTTCGTTGGAAGTCGTTCCGCAAGCGGTGCATTGTCTTTTGAACTTTAGGAAATAATCTTCATTTCAGCTAACAACATCAACGAAGTGGAAGAAGTCCAAAGTACTTGATTGCGTGCTTCGAAAAATTGCATATACGACAACTGTCAAATTGAATCACAGTTTCCTGAATTACACCAATGAATTAATAGAAATGGCCACGTACTCGAGGAATGGAATTAGAACATCTCAAGTCAGACTGAAAATTCGATCCGTCTTCTGAATCTATCTGTTCAGACTCAGTTCTCTATTCATGACCACTTCTATCCGTTTGATGGTATAATCAAGAAAATTACAATAAAATCTGCTGGTATCCTCCATTTTGTGACAGACCACGGTTTTGTATTTGGTGGAAATCGCGAGCTGTTCACAGAGGTACAGGTCGCCTTGTTTGCAGTCGGAAATGACCAGTCGAGGAGACTAAGTCACAAAATTAGCGGCGGTGGCCGAACGGAAAAGGTTGTGGCGTTTGGACATGAAGGACGCGGGTTCGAATCCCCCCACCGCCGGTCAACTTCCCCACTTGGCAGCCCTCTATTGGCCTCGATCACCTTCCTGAAAATTGATGTACACTGTTGTTCCACCAATAAAGGAAGTAAAAGATGAATGATAAAAGATATTAATCTTTCAAGATCAGTAATGGGAAACTGCATCTATTGGTCCAAAAGCGCACACTACTATCGACAACAGTCAGTCAGCGAGTCTGTGCAATGGTTATACTAAAAACCCCGGTAACTAATTTAATGCTAACAAGTTTCAGCGACCCTTATCGGCAGCCGTGGTCCGCGACCAATGCAGTCATCCAGTCCCTATGGGTATAGTGCTCTAGTGATCAAGACCGGTTCCTGAACATTTACTGACAGCTCTAGACTATAATTTACTTTTGAAATGAGCTTTAAGATGATGCTATTGAGGGACCGAACAACGGAAATCTATCAGTTAAACCGGCAAAACCGTGTTTACCTTTACTCGAGCGAGAAACTGGATGAGACACATCCGTACTACTGTCTATCGGAGTAGAACTTTGGCCCGATTGAGGAATGGGATCAGATGTGTGAATTGCCTTCAAACAGTCGGTACTGAAAAACAGTCGACAAGTAAATGGCGGTAAATCTTCTAATACATTCCTTAAATTATTTCAGAAGCGAGTAAAGACTGTATAAAAGTATTCGGAATTGAGTACGGTCATGCACATGTCCTCGCAAATTGTAGAGCGAAGCACAGATAATCAATGAGCTTTAGAGTATGCACGCACAAATGGACCGATATAGCATGAATCACGTTTTCCACCCATGCAGACGAGATCTCAATAAGCCAGTTGAATGACATTTCCGAAGAGTTTTGGTACGATTAAAAATAATACTGAAATAATCCCGAACCAATGTACGGTATGCTATAGAGATGTTCGAACCGTACACCACTCAGGGCATGTTTGAGAACGACCAAACTATTTCATTCACTTGAGAGCATTTCGATTGCAGTGAGGCTTGAACTGATGAAAATAGTTTTGGTTGATCCTGCCGGGGATAGGTGGCTTTTTTCACAGACGACGCATAGTCAAGAAAAATTTCCTATAAAACTCATTACTTATGAGCACCATAAACATGCAGAAGAAATAAACAAAATGGTTGTTTCGTCTTGACCCGAGAACTTTGGGATTTTACTTCACCCGATGCTAACGGGCTTGCAAAGCTATACTCCCGCATTATTTGTGCCCAAACAAAAGAACATAAACTAGAATAATCTGAGTTAGCTTTGTATTCTTAAAAAAAATTTTTGGTTCTCTACTTCACCAATAAACCAGGGCACAGACAGCGTGGATTCAGTCTGATGCTGTGGATTTTATCACAACCAAATAGTGTTTAGCCATTCGCTGACCGATTGTTGTGTTCTCACTACAAGCTCAGGAAATGCCTCTACTGACGGTTTTGTTGTTCCCTAATTGAGCACGTCACGAACAGGGACAAAGCCACAGCCGACTGATCTTATCATCCTACCTACCTACCTTAATCCACTCCTCATCCTTTTGTAGCGGTCCCCATCTGGCAAGAAAATGTGCACGAAATCAGCTTGTTACAGGCTAGCGAAGAACAAAGCTTGCTACTGGTCACGGTGATCAATTGAAATCGGATCTATCCGACGGGAAGCGTCATCGCGTCCCACCAAATGTGTGTGTGACATCCGAACCCAGGGTTGTATGGGCAGAGACAAGCACGATGTATGACTAAGCCGACCTTAAGCAAGAACAGTCGGTGACCACGTCAAATGATGAACAAAAATGTGGTTAACATGACGCTAATTTGTTGTGATCATCATTTAATACTTTGTTATAGAAATCGGAGAAAGAGACTAAATGTGGTCTGATCGACATCCTCAAAAACTTAATTATCGCTCTTTCAAGTACTGAAAAGATTAGTGAGTCTCGATCTATATAAAACACCAACACTGTACAACATTGTTATCGTTATCGTTGTGCGAATACTGATCGCTTTTTGGGTTTTGTTCCGTCGCTTCTCCACCGTGTTCCATTTCATAAACGTCCTCTATATAATCGGTTATCTGTGGAGATTAATTTTCCTGCAGCTACATTGGCTGCTTAAAGCTGCATCGCGTGGACTGAGTAGAGAATTCGTGTGGTGGATTCGTCAGTTGCCTAATATATCGGACACCACTGCTCCGGGATAAGTGCAAATGTGCAGATCTGCAAGTTTCGGTACAAATGGGTGTCTGTATGCTGTCATCTTGATTCTCAGTCTATAATTGGCACAACTTATTGGTCACGGTTATTGAGTTTCAACTCGGGTTCTTCTCTTCCGAGGTGCACTGGCCCCGTCTGTACTATAGCAGCCGCGATAGAATGTTTGGGCCGGCCAACGCAAACACGTGGGAACGTGGAAACATGGACAAACGACAATAGATTGATTGTAGCAAATTAATACGGAATAGACAAATCAATGGAGGAATAATATATGCACGTGTCCTGTGGTAACGGTAAAAGGGCATAAAAACAGCAGTTGAACATTTAAACAACATTGCAAATGAACGGACAATTTGATTATGATAATAGTACTAATGAATTAATAATAAATAAAGTTTGTTTGGCATTGTGAATTTGGTTGTAACTGTACGACCTTCAATCTTGGATTATTCGATAAACTAACACAAGCCTGGCCTGAAAGGTAGTCTTCCGGGTAATTGAATGCATAATGGCTGAGGAACGATTGTTGCCGATGGGATTCTAATTTTGTCGATAATTACCACCCTTCCCTTCTATCCTCTAAACCCTAGAAGAAAATACTAACTTGACCAAATTTGTGGCACCAAAATAAGCAGTGTATTTAATCCTGTAGATTTTGAGCTTTTCACTCGGATGGACTGAAGCAGTTGTTCTAAAATCTGTCAATCGGAAAAGTACTGGTAAGTTTGGGGTAAAAATGTATCGTAAAACAAGCTCCAATATCGGTTGATTATGTCGTTCGAACGTTGGCTTCCTTGGATATGTGTTTAAAACGGGTATTGCTTTTTCATCGAGATGACCTATGTGGCTGGTTGGTTGCATAACGTTACCCTAATTTAGCATTTGCAAGCAGCCGCATGCCGTTGGCTAGACCCACCGGGCTTCGACTAGAGAATTCTTTTTCCGTTTATTTACAATAGAGATTAGGATTTTTGATATCCCGTCGCGCAGTGGCCCTGATTCCCATGCGTGTTGCAGGACTATATGGCAGATTTAGGTATCTCATTCGGACACGGAAGTTGCAAAACTGGGTGTATAAACATGGTAAAATGAGATTATAAAAGTGACAATCGCACTGGGTGAGTAGCGCTAAATGGATTGACCAAATTCCAACAGCAACAGGATGTGGTTAGTTTCGAATGTTGATTTCACCCGAGTTAACTCCGCACGGCCCACCCCGTGTCTGTCGACCGCGTTGGTGGTGATTTAGTTTATGCTTTTTATTGCACACTTGGACCGTAAGTGATGCACAAGGAGCATGTCTCCACGGCTATAACAACTTACTTGACGCCGGGACAAGGCCGATCAGAAATGTCTTGGCTGCAGGCGGAGGCTCGCCCTTGCACACTGGTGGGTTAAAGTTTGCGATGATTACTAATTGGAATCGCTCGGGAGCATAGTTTTGCCAGTGCGGACATCTTCGGATGATCCCTGAATGGCCGGCGATGGCCATTTGGATAAGGTCTTAGCGTTTGGACGTGAAGATTGCGGGTTCGAATCCTCCCACCGCCGGTGAACGTTCCTACTTGGCATCCCTCTGCTGGCGGCGGCCCGCTTCCTGAAAAAATGATATACATTGTGAATTCTTTAATAAAAAAGTAAAAGACTAAGAAACAGGAAAGAACAGGAACTGACCTTGAAACACAGATTGATGCGGAGCCCGCTAAGGCCTTCAGAGATCATTTGTGGCGACGACGCAAGCAGCTGTGAACTGCTTTCCACTATCAAAGTATCTCAGCTCTCGCCGAGGAAGTGAGGAGTATTTCATCCACCTAATCGTCACCAGTTAGCCCCTATAGTCCTACCAGGAACCGTCAGTTTGGTGCTGTATTGGACTGCACTAACTTCTGTGACCATGTTTCCATTGACTCTAACACGCATCTTCACATGCTTAATCAGATAGACATTCTGCCACATACAAACAGCGGCTGTCTCATCCTCTCCCATCATGTGAACTTTTATACGCTAAGTTGCTTCTCAGTTTTCTGCTAACCATTTGAATGGTATTTTGAGTGTTAGATGGATTCGGGTGCTTGATCGTGCACATGACATCCGAATGAACGGAGTGGTATTCTAAACCGAATATCAGCAAATTACTGATCAATTACATCCGGCTTCTTGCGATTTCTGACTACCACGTCTTTGAACGCCGTGCACACTTTTACTAAGTAACAAGCAGTTTACAATTTGTTTCTTTGTAGTTAGACTTGATTTCGTCAGTAGACTGGTGTACAGTCTGGTGAGATCGGAACACAGTCAGTACACGATTGAGTTCAGGGCTGGTTGGACAAAATTAAAGGCCACAAGACTAACAAATAGAGTCCGTAGTCAATTTGAATGTCGAATATTTTCCAGGACGTTGTTACCCAAGTTCCAAAACTAACACGAAACCATCGACCAGATCGTTAGCGATCCATTACTGAATAACAGATGTTTAAGGGTAGAAATAAAAAACAAACCAAATATTAGCATGGTTACTGGTTGAGATAATTGAAAACTGAAAGATACGAACAATTTACCTTAGATAAGGCATTGTTTACTATAGGTTCTAGTCAAGTTGAATTGCTGAATTTATATATATATATATATATATATATATATATATATATATATATATATATACGCGTATACAGACCACTTTAGCCGGTGGCCCACTGAGGGCCATTTACCAAAGGATATAAAGAAGGATTTATTACGGTCTGAATTACGTGGGTAGTCTAACCAGCGCGTCGGAGAAGCATTATCGCATTTCCTAAGAAAGCCTGACTAGTTGTGTAAATTCTTTGTAGTTCTGTTTGTTTCGTGAATTTCGTGCTTCACTTCACGTATTATGGCCCAATATGTGAACCTGAATGCAGTGGTTTTAAGCTCCAACTTCGATGCATTTTGAACAAATCACCTGGAATATTCAAGTGACTTGATGAAGCAAATAAGGTTAAAGTGAGATTTTTTCATCATTAGAGGTTCACCTTAGATCTGTAGTGCCCGAAGTATTAGAACAAACAGTTAGAATACACTAAAAGATACTTTTACACAAGCCATCTCACGTGCCAGGTGTACTAACCTTGTCTCAAACAAGAAAAATCCGTGTTGGCGTTCAGTTGCCCCACATATGCGCAAGTTTTTGTCTACACTAATATCTTGAATCAGTCTTCTGTAAGAAATTCGGCAAAATGCAGAAAAGGCGACAGCTTGCTAACGGTTATCTTCTGATTCGATCCTGTTAGCACTTTGCACCCACCTAGATGATACATCTTCATCACAAGGGGTTGTTAATTTTTTAATTGGAAGAAAAATGGAAGCGAACATCCAAACTTCAGCACAATATGCCAATTTTCAAACTTTGAAATACAATGAGCATTTGAGGCACAGTAAGGTCAACAAATAGACTGCCATTTCAAAGCTTCTTAGCTACAGATGGACTGAAATAAAAACGAACGAATGGTGCATCTATTTATCCCGTCACAATATTCCCCCAGGAGCAGCGACAGGATACTGCTTGCTTCATTACACAGAAAAAAAATGTATCCGGCTGTTTTACGGATTATCATCTATCAAACTGTGAGAGCAAACTCACTAATCGATGGCTGGAATGTGCCAATGTGACATAAACGGAGCTAGCACACATCCGAAAGAATTTGCAACCAATCTGGTCTAAAATGTGGAAAATGGAAATGAAAACTTATGACCAACAGCCGATTAGTATAATCCACAACGTGCAACGATTGCACGCGTAAAATCACGATGGCAACACACAAACAGCCCGTTATCGTAATTTGTTTTATGCATCGGTAAAATGAAGCTCGAAGAGGTCGTGTGTCTGACCTAAAATACCCGAAATCAGGAAAACCAGCGGGTACTGAAACCCCTTACCTGTATCATCCAATGTCGATACGACCTCAGTCCAACCATCACGAACGCCTACAAGATACGCGCTACGCAACTTCACATTGTTCTCGGTGTGCTGTGCTTTCTCCAGTATGTACATGACAGTCAGAAATGCAAAAATGCCTGTTCCGTAGAAATATAATGCGTAGAATGTAAAGCATATATCTGAATTTATTTAGGAACAAAAAGCGATAGGCAACAAGTGAGCACAATGTGACAGCACTCGATTGTAGCACTAAGTCTCGAGCGCTTCCAGTCCATGGCTTCCATCGATGCGTGAGTTCAAGAACAGCTATCATATTCTGTCTTTCAAAAAGCCCATATATTTTCAGGGTACTTAGAGTTACGATGCGGCCTAAAGGATAATGGGGCATGTGCCTCTCGCCGTTGGTGCGTGAATACGTAAAGACAGTTCGACCTATTAGATATGTGAATTGCCTGGGTCCGACGAGAGGTCAGATATCTAATCAAATCAATGAAACCTCAAAGATGAAGACGTAAAAACACTACAACCAAGGAATGACTCCAACAGTAAGCAAGAATTTGTCTTTATAATACTTTTTTCTTGTGAATGGCGAAAGCGAATAACGGTGGATTCACCATAAAAATCGATAGACTGTTATCGCAATAGTAGTACAGGTTTCGACATCGGCTCACGGTATGTGCCTATCGTTTCATTTGACGACATCAGTCTGCCTCTAATAGCCCCGGCCAGCAGTGGAATAAAGTCGGCTTTGGACAACATCTACCCAAAAACAGACGCATCACACGTGAATTTTATGCCTCGGTGACGTGACTATCATAAATTTGGCGAGTAGATTTCACTTCATAGAAGCTCTGCGTGTTCATTCTAACCTAGATCGTGA
The DNA here is from genome assembly GCA_008360955.1 of Fasciolopsis buskii. Lineage (NCBI taxonomy): Eukaryota > Metazoa > Platyhelminthes > Trematoda > Plagiorchiida > Fasciolidae > Fasciolopsis > Fasciolopsis buskii. Next base: position 508,752 of record LUCM01004022.1, read on the forward strand.
CTCCGGAATAATGGAAAAAACCAGCAGAATTGACTTGTGATTTTTCCGACAGAAAAGTAGCCGGTTTTTCAGATCTTTTTACCGGCAGATGTTTCTATTTAGGCATCCATTTGTGGTCCTCGGTTATCACTGCAATTCAGATGGAGAAGTTACAACGCCAGAGTTTGGGAAAAGGGAAATCAGTCAACAGTTTGGGAAATCTGAAAAGCTTAATTCGGGCTTTGTCTGATACCCGTATTAAGAAAGTGCGTTACAAACTACTCCTGACCGATCTCAGCTCGTCATATTCTATGCATGTATGGTGAACATAGAAGTTCACTTCGCTGTCATCAGGTCAAATTTAGATCCGGTCGGATACCTTAGACTTCATGTCCCGACATACGCGAAATCCATTTTACCATAGATAGTATGAACCCCTCCGAGGCTTTCGACTTGTGACTGATTTGTCTGAATATTGGATAATTTTTACTTTCCATGACCAACTCCGATGATTCCTATTTGGGTGTGACAAGTTTTTGTTTCTTTTCCCGAGGCGGAAATTCAATTCCCGGGAAACTGATGAACAATTAGTGAGCAGGATGAAAAAACCCGTTGTTTATTAATACAGTTGTCTAGCCAGCTACCGCAAGCAAATTCGTAATGATTTTCACAGTAGAAACAATAGCATTAGTGGCATTAGAATTCAAACTTAATGCAAAAGTGCTTGTTTGTTCGTAAACAACGGAAGTTCCGGCATTTTACCCTGAAGAGTTAACTGCATATGCATCAAAGATGTCAAATGGATGTGTTCATATTCCAGTGTGCGTTTTTTCACTATCTTCCGCTCTAGGAGTTGTACTCTATTGAGTTGAGCACTACGATTAATCCGAGTTCACGGGATTGTGTTTCATCCAATTGATCGTATTTTACACTTTCTTTCCAATGTGTAAAATGTCTGCTCTAAAGCAACACCTCGAAATATCACTACAGTAGCCCTAGTAGCGATGGTCGCGGGACCCGTTGAAATTTCCAATCAATCAGGGATTCACAGTTTGAACCATTCTCTCAGAGACGGGTATATTTGGAATGCATGGCCGATGTACACCAATCGAAGTGACTGAGCATTCAACCATATTTTGTTTTACCGGCTTAGACCAAAATGGTAACGCCTTAAGACGGATAATGATAGGACAACAAATTTGTCGGCAACGTTTCAAGACTTCCACTTCGTACACTGTTCGTGTCAAACGAAACGGCGGGCGGTCATCTAGGCTTCACATATTGACTAACGAGAACGGATAGTCTTTTTATTCCCTGTAGATTTCAGAAATTTTGATTTCGGCGCTTGCTATTAGTGAAAAAAACATTGTGGCATATTTTATGTTTACTATGAATGCAATGGAAAAATTTTATGCGAAAGAATCGTTGCATGACCATTACATGTAGGTGCCTGATTTGGCATGTAACCATTGACAATTTGATTCGGTGTTAATTTTGCATTTAAACAGAACATACATACTTTCTCAACATCACCTGATTCCGTTGCTTATCGACTGTATACTTGGTTAGTCATTTGCGACCAAATGGATCCGAACTGTTGGGGTACGAATAGGTGTCAGATCTGATCTACAACATTACATTGTCACAAAACGCCCATCCATCGACCACCGTTATAATGTAACATTTATCTAGATGATTGGATTTTATTGCTTTCCCTTTTCGTTACAGAAGAAGGCGAGCAAGACCGAATATTGTCAGGCCAATTTCAGAACAAGAAGGGACGAGCTAAACATGGACGCGCACGACTTTCGGTGACGGTCAAGCGATCAACATTGTGTCATGTCAATCGGAAATTTGTGTTCGAATCCTCTTAACGTCGGTCCACTTCTACACTTGGCAGCCCTTTGCTGGGGGCAACCGCCTTCCTGCAAATAATGTCCAGTGTCACTTCAATAGTAGGAGAGGGGATGAAAAAAATGAAAAGGTGAAAGAAAAATCCCGAATTGCTGTCTGCGTGAATTGAAGTGAAAATGGATTAGCATCGGGAATCAACCGTGGCTACAATAAACTAGGTATATTCTTCATTCTCATCATACCGACCACAAACGTTTGATTACAGTACACAACTTTCCATAGTGACAAACACGAGTTTGTCCAACGTGTACGGTTACGGTTCACATACTGTCTGATGACCTCCGACGGATTTCGATCATCTACTGAGTCGACCAAGCGGCCACAGTTCGTGGCCGTCGATGGCTGTCAGACAAACTGACTCAGTCTCCAACATCAAATTTTATTTCCCTTTTTCCCCTACAGATCAGATAAATATTAATGACCACAGATGTCTCGGTTACAAAGTCCAAGCGTACATTCGTTACATTCGATACAGACTAATCAGTTTGTACACACTTGCATTTTATGGAGTTGAGACGGTTTTGCATTGTCTCACTCATTACACTCATGCTTCAAACGTGGGTTGGAAAATCTGGGCTACAAGAACCCCCCGGGTTAAGCTACCACGTGATTTGCGTGGGATTTCGCGTGTACAGACGTCCGATTTTCAGTCAGAGAATAGAAGCATTCACCACCTCATCAAAATAGAGTGCGTGTGTATGTGTGTAAGTAAAATGCCGGCACAAAACCACATTTACCAGAGATTGTGAAGAAAGCTAGACGAGACTTGCTCCTATTGGTTGGAATTTGGGATGGGTAAGAAACGTCAAATTCCTGTTGATATTTATCCGGAGTATGAGTATGAAGCAAAAAGTAGCACATGTCCTCTTGTGAGAACGGGATTTAGAAAGATTGCCGTGCAGCGCATGAGAAGAGTTCGCAAAAAATGTTCTGTGCAAATTTCCCACAGGCAACTATCTCCATATCACATAGTTTGGTGGTTAGTTCGTTCAGTGGAATGATATTTAACAGACTTCGGGCTAAAAATTTTGAAATCTTTCAACAAATCGGTGAAAACGATAGGCGAACAGTAATAGAGAGTGGGAAAACCATTGGTCAACAAAAAAGGAGATAGTGTTTTGTCTACGGTGGAATTGTCACGATCGCTCTATGTAGAACGATGGCTTTATACTTTGTTTTAGACAATTAGAAGTATGAGATGAACATGGCAACTGATTTGAAAACTGCCATGTAGTCAGCTAGCTGAGGTAATTGTATCGCCTACTCATTACCAGCTCAGTCGACAACATCGTTTTCGACAAATAAGTATCACAATATGTCCATGGAAGTCTTCGAAAGAGTATAACTGGTCCTCTCTATTGGTTCATAACTATACGCCGCCTGTTATCGACCGTATGTGAGCGCCGCGTCCAGTCGAAGTTAGTATCCGACCAGTTTCTTAGAGAAAGTGAGTACGATTCCCCTCTGTAATATGTTTGGCATAAGGATAGATGAACAAATTTTCACGGAAGCACACGAATGCTTTCGCGGTTTTTGTCGCTCTTCAGGTAAGCGTACGCGGTATTCATTTATCCAACCATTCCCATGCTAGTGCACTGCACTCCTTTCTTAGTTTCTCACTAGAATCTCATTTGAATGGTTAGAAGCGTGAATGGATCATAAGTGGATTTAAGAATCACATGGTAATTGGTTGGGGCATTTTGTTTGGTCACTTAAGGCTAACGTTAAGGAAGGGGACACAAGGCTCCGTTTGCAATTCCTGTTAGATATCACCATCCATCTCAAATAGCTCATGTAAACCAATTGGTGATAAGCGATCGTAAAGCCTAAATTCACCGTACCAAACAACTGATGTCTACTCTTTGCCAAAAGCATATTGTTGACTATTTACAAAACTTTATTGCATCATTCACTTACAAAGTTGGATTTAATTCTAACGACAGGGCAGACAGAGTGGCGGTGGACAGATTAGCAAGCCCAACATTAGACTGTGCTTTTATCAACGACAGAAACGAAATTGAATGAGTGCAATTCAAAACCGGCTTTGTAAACGCCATATTTGGGCAAAAGTCTTGTTTATACCAACCAAACCCATCCTGTTACTGATATGCCACTGTCCAGCGCAGTTTAACTTAATTTTTCGATTAATGTGAGCGAAAAAAAAATCTAGATTTTGGTTGTTTGGACGTCACATTCACGAAGTGGCCTAATGGGACCCTACGATGAATTCGTACCCATAGAATGGTAACATTCGATGGCCATTATTTACGTTTGTAAGTTTTAAACCATGCTAATGCAGTTGCTCACGCAAAGCTCTCGAAGAAGAAAGTATCAATTATCACAACATTCATACACAATGTTTACCCAACAAAATTCATCTATGTCCAGAGTCGGAAAAGACTGGAGTGTAACCCAATCCACGTGGCGGATAAGAAATTTGTTCAAATCAAACTGGTCTTCCAGATGGACCGCATTCTCAGCTTTTCGTGTCGGAAACTTACTCGACTGCCAACTGCCAGCTGAAGAGTTTCGCATCATGTCACCTACCCGGTAGATTATGTTGCAGTAACGCGAATATGGTCGACCAACGCGTTGTGCTTAAATTTCGATTTATCAATTTGTCTGCAATTGCTTTGGCACTTAAATCGACAAAACAGACCAAAGTTTTTCACAACGGAATTCCGGAAATATTCTTTGATGGTTGGTCCGGTTCGCAACCCAAAGCAAATGTGATCATTATCCTGATCACAAGAGTAATCGAGCACAAAGTAGATAATATTTCATATTTTTGACTTTTATTATTCAATTACAATCGGAAGGTCAGCTAACTTTGTGAGCAGAAACTTATTAGACAATGTGTGTTTTCCATGGACATGATACTAGTCGTTTGTTGTACGCTCGCTCATTACTGTTGATACCTAAACAATACTTAGTTTGCAGGTTATTTTATGGAACCGGGAGGAAACAGTAATGCTAAATCTTTTGTCTTTTATCTTTTACTTCCTTTATTAATGAAACAACAATGTACATCAATTTTCAGGAAGGAGCCGCGACCGGCAGAGAGCTTCCAAGTGGGGAAATTGACCGGCGGTGGGAGGATTCGAACCTGCGATTTTCATGTCCGAACGCCACGACCTTATCCGTCGGAAACTTTGATACCCTTTGTTTACGGTTTAGTCATCTTAACTAGCTATTTTATTACTCGGCATTCAGAAGAGTGAATTACCTCTGAAATTTCTAGTGCTACAGAATCTACTCTCGTTAAACCGCGTTTTCGTTGGACTTCCAGTGTCAGTCATTTGCCTGGATTTCATATAATGAGGTTGCTCTCAGTTTATCATTACTGGTCCCACCATAGGAATGAACTGAAAGCTAAATGAAAGAAATGTAGACCCAAGGGGTCCGCAAAGACTGAAGCAGTTTAATCTATCATACTTAAAGAGTGTGGTTCGTGTTTAGCTAAGCCTCTCAGAGATTTTCTCGACACGTAACCTGCCAGAAGACAATTGCCTAAAGCTTTCAACTAACTGTAGATCACATACACTGAAGCCTTGATGGTTGAAAGAAAATCTGATGACAGCTACTAGTGTCCCGACTTAACTGATTCTTTGTGTGTCATTACCCTTGTATTCTTCTGATCCGTTACTCAATGCAATTAGATGTAAGCATATTGTCTTTCCACTTGCCAAATAAAGTCATTCACCTTTCATGGGAAGTAGCAAGTCAGTTCTACAAATTGACAACAAAGTAGCGCCCAAAGTTAGGGCCTCCACCTGCCTCAGAATGGTTCGGGGTCGGTGCTCGGGTTCCAAGTTGGCCACCCTTCCCGAGCACCTCTCAAAATGTTCCTAAATAGCTGTACGTCTCACACAACCTCTGCTGAGGGCGCTCTACGAACTGCATTCTCGCGGTGAAGGCGTTTTCACAGGGTTGCCCACCGGGTTGACTGGTCATTGGTAGTCAGTCTAACGGAGACATTTAAATCACGATTCCAGACAAACCACAGTCGGCATACATAACGTACATCTGTATGCCCTGTGGTATTCGTGGCACAGGAGTATGCCGGACACCGAGATATCTGGCCTCGTCTGAAGGGCGCATGAACTGAGTGATCAGTCACCAGTCCCCGGGGGGTACGGATCTCACAATCCGTCCCGCCACCTTGCAGGTTAAGCTTTGGATAGCTAAAGGCTTCGGTCGGGGATCTCTAACAACCTAGCAGTATTGCTCTCACACACAAATCATGAATCTACATGATCGTACCCTTTCGTTGAAGAATTCTTCATAAAATCGCTCTCCTCAGTTTCCGTTCCGCAAGCAGGCACTCTGAGATTCATTCGTCGCCTTATCTTTTCTCCTCCCACTGACGTAAAATCAGTCCACGGTCCCAAATAACTTAAGAGGCTTATGCCTACGCTCACTGATGCCGCAGCTCTCCTCCAACCACGCTCACCATTCAAGTTTGAAATGCATGACGAGCACGTCTTCGTACGCATAGGTTAGCAAGCAGTTCTAGCTAGAACACTAGAAACTATTGATACTGATGTCTGCCGCGCATGGAAAACCCATGTTTGTTAGCCCAGTCAAGCAACGAAACAATTACCCACCATAAAAGATGTCACTCATTATTCGCGCTATTCTGGAGTCACTGAAATTGAGTAGGGGTCAGAATAGCTTTGAAATAATAAAGCGGAGACTGATCTGTTAGAATAAATTCCAGTTGATAGTTGGTTACGTGCTGTAGGCATCAGAAGCAAGTGCAATTTAGGCGAACACGAGCTGTCAAACTATGCATTTTTGTGATTTTTCGTGTATACCCCTTTCAGGCTAGAGCCCAGATGCCGAACAAAAACGAATTCTACTAGCGCCTTCATGACCTAATAAGAACGGTACAAAAAACGGATACTGTCTTCTTAGACAGGGAACTAAATGATAAGGTCGGCAACATTGCGCCCAGTAAATATCACCGAGAAGGTTATTTTTGTCTCGATGAAACTAGGTTCTTGACCACTCGCCATAAACTTTCAGTTCAGGGACCGATGGTGATTCGATTTTTTAATGTCATTAGAGTATATGGCAGGGGGGTGGTAACCCTCCTTCACAGATGTGACTGAGAATCTTAATTAGCATGTGTACTAGTGCAAAATTCAGTGTCAGCATTCACTTCTAGCACTATCATCTAGAGCGTTGTTAGTTCCACAAATTTTTCACCCGTTCAACTGACCCGTGCTTCACCAGTAACTTATTACTACATTCTCAATCTTATGAACAGTTTAAATCTAGACAGTCCAATGACGCCTAAGCATGACAATAAAATAGCTTATTGGAACGTGACTGGGACCTGTAATGAAGGCAAAAATTGCTGAGGATTAACGTAACTATTTGATGAATCTTGACACACGTTCCAAGCGGGAGTTGGGAAAACTGCTGCTTGATTTTCCCATCTTTAGGACCCAGGTTTTCCTTGTCGGAGTAGCAAGAGGAAACAGATTTTTTTGTTATTGAACGATCTAATTCAACCACATGTGACAGGATCGGAAAATGTGAAGTCTACTTTGGTTAACTCGTCCCACCAATTAAAAGGCACTGAGTTGGCAAGGAATGGGTCATTTGAATCAACTAAGAGGATTAGAGTTGGATACAATTTGTCTGAAATAACAACCTGACAACGATACGCGATCGGTCATTCTTGAAAGAACGTGTAAAAATGGAAGTTACCCTGAATGAAAACTCCAAATTTGCAAGAATCAAAACAGAGAAAAACAGAACCAGCGAAACAGAAACGCCACTAGCTAAGGGATTAAGATACCTTGAATAAGAAAGCTCTAATTGGCTTGAGCACCTACTAAGGAACTAGACCCGCGGGCATTACCATTCCAAGATTGAATAGTGTCAAATGTCCACAAGGTAAGATTCTCAGTTCGGCCTATTCTCCACCTTACCAATGGAACGCATCAAATCTTCTATGTTAAAGTATAGCTTAAAAGGTACGTTTACACTGGCACAGCTGATATAGGATGTAAATGCGAGCGGAAAACCCAGGTTCGCACTAGACACAGCATCATTACTCTCTAACGACCCAATCATTTGCATAACCGAATAAAAAGTAACGGGATCCATATCGGTATTTCCCTAGATGATCTATGACAACTGCTATTTTTGCACCCATACACAAAAAGTCCAGTTTACAATAAACAAGATAGAATAGAAATGGGATCGCTTGTCGGAACATCGTCGTGCAACATAGGATAACAAATTTGAAGAACAGTTCACCGAAAACGTCAATCAACGGAATCACTTTGCATAACTTATTTGCGGATGACAACTGCGCATGACAAGTGATGGGCCCGGACCAGCTGTCAAACACGTTTAACTAGGTTCATCCGAACATATGGTTTGGTCAAAAGTACGATTAACTAGCCCACAAAGATTTACATCTAACTCGAAATAAGATGGCTCCGTGCAACAGTCAGTGCACGAGAAGCGAATAAGAAATGGATAGTATATCCATTTCCATAATATTGGACCATATTGGGCAAAAATGAACCTCATTCTTTGCCCTAAGAAAAACGTAAAATGATGCAGTACGTTGATAGAAGAGAGACCAGTATACAACATTACCTTTCAATATTGATATGCTACGAGCGGCATTACAAAGCAGATCAATGTGTATCAATACGACGTCTCATCCGTCTAGACAAGACTTTTTTTGCATCTAAACCAACTGTTTATTTTAATTTTAGAAACAAAGTGCCCGTATTTGCAGCCTTGTTCCGTGTTTATTAATTCACGTGTTTCCGTGGGACAACGTGCCACCCTATAACCCCTAACGCACTCAGGTCTACCAGAAGGACCGCATTAAGTTTCCGGGAAATAAACTGGAATTACGTTTTCACTACTGAAACGTTTCTCAGTAATTAGCAATTTCGAAAATTTGATATAATCTGCCCTAAGATCGACGATACTCTTGCGAACACAGACACAAACATCAACCAGTGCGATTTTTACGTGAAAGTAGTCCCTAGGTTGAAAATTCAAAAGAACAGTTGAACCAAGCCAAGCACACACAAACTCGCGTCCATGTTGAGGGCGGGATATCGTTGCTTGAATGCAACCTTTTTACGGTGCCATAGCAGCACAGTGATTCACCCAACCTACTCCGGGATACATGAGTACTCTAGTTGGAAAGCGAAAGAAGTATATAGGACTGAGACTTGGAGTTCAGCCACGCACACACACACATATATATATATTTACGCATCTTCCTATCACGTGAGGGCACGCTCCGATGTTTAGGCGTCCTGGATAATTGAATTTTTAGCTGGAAGCCATCCTGGACAACCGGGTGCCGGAATCATGTGATCAGTTCGAAGCACATAAGAGAAAACTCACTGGGCGCACAGATTTTCAATTTTAACTTGTACTCACACGGGGATACACGGCTTGTGCAAAAACGTTGTGATCCTTATGCCCACTACAAACTGCCGAGTTCGCAATTCACTTCAGAGGTTTTGTGTTTCTCGTTTTGCGCATTTACCTGCAAATAATATCAGCACTTTTTATGCACTATCGTAATTCGCAATTGAGTTGTACGATGAGGAAGTCAGCCATAACAACTTTGAGGCCCCAGCCACCGTGAAAATGCCCTCGCTTTGTGTTTTACATCCCCGCTTGTGGTTCGCACATATAGAAGTAATTTTCCGCATTCATCGCGTCCGTTCTCAGTTTGTAATGTGCTCCTATGTGATGCAGAGGTCTTACAAAATAGATGACTCACTGTTACGGCGTTCGTGGATGCAGAAACTTCTTTCTTTAACTACAGAAGTTTTGATATCCTTCGAAGATGATGGCAGAATTAACTGAGGCCGTCGACAGAAGGTTTGACACATATCAAAAAACGTTCGTCGTCGCGCCATAGACCATTTAGAAGACGTTCTCCTGTTCCATCCTATTGTTGATATCATCAGCTCGTCTATTTCAGTCTCCATGTAACTTCAAATCCATTTCTGTGGGAGTCACAAAACCTGTCAGTAATGGCAATCAGTGCCACTGGCTCTGAAGCTGGCCGTCTGTTCAACATTTCTGATAGGTCTAGCTCAGTGAAGTATACAATTAATACCGATGCTCAGATAGGTTTGATCCCTGTTCCTCCAAGCCAACATGATCTACATATTACAATCCTCACTCTCCGGGCAGCCAACGGTACCCCCATAAAGACATATGGTCAAAAACCACTGACACTTGATCTAGTTTTAAGGCGATGTTTTCCCTGAGTTTCTGTGGTTGCTGATGTCTTCATACGGATTTTCTGAATCGACATTCTTCTTGATGCTGATCTTGCGGTCGATGCAAAACATCGTATTTTCTTAAACAACAGTGCATCCCTGCAAGCGAACATCTACGCTTGCATCCCTTTTCTTGGAATTAGTCCGACGACACTCCACTCAACATATTCTTCCATCGTGGACGAATCCCCTTCAGTAACTGCCCCAGAGATGCCCCCAACTACAACACCACATGACCTTCAGCCAAATGTTATTGCTAAAGGACCCCAGATAAGAGCACGCTCGGCTAGACAGTCACTCGAGAGACTTTCTTCAACCAAAGTAGAACTTGGACATATGCTGAGAGTTGGCCGCTACCCGACCCCACATATTCACGATTTTCTCAAAACTCAATCTGGTATGAGCGCATTATCACATATCTGTAGTAGCGGAGGACATTCAAAGAACTGCCGTCACGACAAATACTTTTTCATTGTCAGAGGTGATCACAGACACTGTAAGTATTGAACAGTCAAAAGCAACATTTCTTGATTCGGACTACATGATTGGAGATTCTTTCAAAAATCACCCGTCTCCGTACCTGTTGCTCCCAAGTGCCTTCAGAATGGCGAACGGAATACCCGACAGAGACTTGACAAAAAATGTCATACTGGACTTGGATCATGCATGCATCCATAAGCGAGAGAAACGAAACCCCAAAGTCTGAGTACGGGGCAATAGGCTAGTGAACACATGGGATATCACTTGATGACAAGCTGTTCCTCGTTCGCGTATAGCCTGAAGCTTTCATGGGCAAAACAAGAACGATAACCTATCGGTAAACACCTGTCCATTTGACTATACCATCACACACCTGATAAACTGATGTGGGTCTATTGAAGTTGTCCAAGAAGTGGCCGTCACACGAGAAGAATTCAGGCACATATTTCGGAAAATTACTTCGGCTCAATATGCACCTAGCAGAGCATTTTTCTAGCCGACACAACACAGATATCAAACTGTTCGGGCATGTAGCTAACGTCTGAATTCGTCTTCCTGTTCGTTTAGCTCTCTTTACTTGCGACGAACAGCTTCCCTCCAAGCATTAATACAGGGACCAACTCGATCACTCAGATCAAGCTGATCCCGCACTCAACATAGCTTCAGATTTGCGTGCATGTTTGGTTGCGGTGTATGGGTAACTGAGAGAAGTGGCGCCTCCGATTTGGTGGACTATCGTGCCCCATGGGGTATGTACCATTTTTTGTCTCCATCAGCCATCCAACACTCCCCTGTGGCTCCACTGTATCTGCGGTCACGGCCCGGCAAACAGCTCGATAGGCGGGCAAAACCAGGTTGAAGGTAACCAAGACTAAAACCTTAGTGAGACGGCGCCTAGTAGACAAAAGCGAATGGTTCCGAATGGGCGGATGAGATCTATTGAATCCAACGGCTACCAAGCCAATCCGTCCAAACAATAGGGTTGCATGGAATCCTGAGTCGCAGTCAGTAATTCCAAATGGCAAATGAGCTTCTATTGAGTCACCGGCAATCATGAACGAAGGTCAGTTCAGGTTCGCTGGGCATCAAGGAGTGGTGGACTGCGACCAAAAGACGTATGAACCGCTTTGTCGGCCATCGGCTCCCTATATGTGAACGCTCCATTGCCTGAAAGGTCACAATTGATTGTGCAAGGGCTAGAGGTGTCGAACAAAAGCCGGGCGACACCATTCGCAAGTATCTTCATGAACTTTTCCCCTACAGTTTGCACCCATCTTGCTGCCATGTCCCCGGTAAGCGACTCGCCCAGTGAACCAGACACAAACTGGGAATGTAAACCTAAACACAAGGTCCCGCATGCATAAAGCACGCTGGAATACGAAAACGCTTCTGGATACAGGTAGCCAATGCATACCCACGTGTACGTTCTACGATTACGAGATTGATATTACTTGCCTACCCAAGAACGCCTTCTGAACTCCGGCAGCCGATGTACTCAAGCACCCCAGACGGGTGCATCCTACTGGATGTATCAAAGTGGGTCGGAAGAACCTCACTTTGTTGCTATTGCAAGAAACAGTCGAGCTCAGAGTGCTTTTATCTCATAGGAACTAGTTTCTCTAAGACTTGCAATGACATAATTCATGAGCACTCCTTTCAACGTAACTGTCATTGCAGTCTACGCTACTACTCTACAGGTTAACCAAATGTTGAAGATGCCTTCTACAATGAACTTCAGGTTTTAATCAACCGTATCCCAGGGCGCGACGTTTCTTACTGCAGGAGATTGAAACTCCCTCAAGGGGCCAGCAGATGAACATACGGCGGGGATTCGGTCTTGGTGAATGATGCAAAAATGGCGACTGCTTGGTCTCGTCTGCTGATCTCAATCGAATGGTTGTCACCAATACGTGCTCTCAACATCAAAAAAGAAATCTGCTAACATGGTACTCCAGCGACCGTGGGATAGCACATCAGACGGTATTTATCTTGGTAATTCATCGCTCATCATCATCGATCAAAGACTTTCGAGCATATCGCATGGCACAACAGGGAACATCAACGACACGGACCGCACACTGCTACGCGCTCGCCTCAAGCTTCACCTTTTAGCTCGACAGAAAATCCAACCACACTGCAGAGTTCATGTTCAAGTTAACCATCTCTGATAACGTCAGAACCCTGTCCAACACCATCGCATCTAAATCATCCGAGGTCGACGAAGGTGGGAGCTTAGATGAGCTGTGGATGGGGTTAAAATTATCCATCACCGATGCATCCCCTGAACAACTAGACAAAGTCAAATGGAACAGAAAAGACTGGATATCCGCGGCAACTCTTAATCGGTGCCCTAAGGCTAGAGACGCGAAGCACCAATGTTCACCCGATTACCACAATTTCCGCCGCAAAGCTACACGCTCAGCAAAGTGAGCGAAAGATATACTGGCATGAAATTGCAGACCGCAGCGCCCGTTGGAGATTCCGGGAAGCTTTTCAGACCCACGCGCACTTCTTCGGGAAAAGCAAAAGCTTCGCCCTCCACTTTTCAAAATGGCAGTGGTCACCTCCCAATATTTACGTACACATGAGAAACCTGGCTACGAAGGGTAGACGATGCAACCGGCTGGAACTTTTTGACCACTGGTGTTTCCGCTATATGGTAAAATTCAAGTGGCATGATCACGTCTCAAACGCCGCCGTGCGCCAGCACTGCATGAAAGTCGAACAGTTTTCGTCGATACTGCAAAGATGTTACCTCCATTGACTCGGTCACGTTCTCCGCCGGCAGGAGACGGAAATGATGAGGAGCCAATTGACTTCATCCTATTCAGACTGGAAATGAAGTACGTGTTTCCACTACTGACAACATTGTCAGTAGGAAAAATGAGATCACGAATTTTTTCTATGCCCATCAACAATGACCGTACCGTAAATCAGCCGCAACAACCATGAGCTCCCATGAGCGTACCCACGAGCGTATCTGAGAACGGGAGCAATCAAGTCGATCAGCAGTGTAGGTGTTTCATGCTAATCAAAATCAACGGGGTAAGGTGCCTAGACCCGTGAGATGGTGAGTCTTGAATGCAACAGAAACAGTTGCAATTCGTGTGCGTGCTCATAAGCAATTTATGGTTACAGTAAGTCTTCCTTGGTAGGCTCACCACCAGCTGCCGCGCCTCGACGAGACAGAGCTGACACACGACATGCGGTAATCCTTCCGCATCCGTTCATCAGCAAACCAGTACCACATGGGTGAGCTCTAAGTGTTTTTCTTCCCTAGTGGGACAGCAGTCTATGAAATATCGATAATAATCTGCGTCAGGCAGAGAAAAAAGAACTGTCGTAAAATTTCAGCATGAATATGAACAACTCGGTGGTCACTCTCGGATGTGATTGATTTCCTCTATGGAAAATATGTCCTCGGCATAGTTTATTCATTCAACCTTGTGTAAATGGTGGCCTTCTTTGGTTTAAAACGTTGGATTTGCCTAAATATAAAAATTTCCATTGACCGAGGTTTTTTATCAGTTCACTATTTTCCACATTGTTCGTAGCTCGTGGCTTGACAGCCACGAAAACAACGTAAACGATCAGAGGCGAGGTCAACCTTGATATGAATGGAGATCTCATATGAATGAAAATCCGCCATTTCATGATTAACAATGGGTACTAAACCCAAGTTAACCTGAGATATCCCGATTATCAAATTAGCAAGTTCAGCTTGTAAACACCAGCGTAGTGATTCGAATATGCAACAAAATAAGTGGTCCTGTTGAACAAACAAGCTTGTTATCATTTAGGAATGTAAACTAGGATCAGTTATAAGATCCTTCCAAAAAACGTTGATAAAGTTTTCGAGTAAAATTTTATTCTTATGTTCAAACCAGTTTACTCCGACAACCAAAGTCACCAATGTTTAACTGGTTTGATTACAGCCCTCAAACAGAAATGGTAGGAGAAACCGGTCCAATACTATGGAAGCCACGCGGAAAAAGGAGAATGCGAGGAAGATATACGCATATGAGGTTCACCGAACATCTAATCTTTTCCAGAATCCTTCCTTACATCACCGATTGTCCACTCAACCCTACTCGGCTGCACAAACTGAATCACTGGTTCAATTAAGGGCGGCCATTTCCACCTTTTTATCAAAAATCTAAATCGTAAGGCAGCTAAGCAAAACACGACCTTGACACAGCCGTTGCTCGTCCGCTACCGCTTTTATTCGGTGGGTATAAGCCACGTCCCCACACAAACCACCAATGCGACAGCCACTCCCTTACCCACAATCGGGGGACAGGCCCGTTAGCCTATAGTTCTGCATTTCGAACATAACGAAGGCCAGGGCGAAGATCAGTGGCCAGATTAATGAAACTTGGAGCAGGACAGAAGAAATATATAGGAATGTTAAATACGGCCAAATGAGATTACACACGTTAACTTAATCATCAAGACTTTAAAGGAAAAAGCAAAACCGATGAGTTGTTTGTCTCCATTATTCGCTTAAATTTGACTGGTCCCAGATCCCAACTACCAAAACACTCGGTTACGTGTCTAAATGACTACCTCACCAAAGAAGCATAATGGACCGCGGCAGATAAGGCTTCTTCCAAGCCTCTGATGAATAGTTCCTGAGTACTTCAGGGTGCCGTTTATTCACTATGCTTGCTTCTAACTACATCAGTGGTCTTAGCGGCAGATCGCTGGCTCAGATTTTAAAGCAGATGGCATTGTTATATAATAGTTCAACTGCGGCCGTGCCGATTTCCATAAAGTCAAATAAAATACACCAATTATTGAACTCCAGTCTTAAACTGAACCCATCCAATTGTTCAGAGTGCATCTTCGCGCTCTTGCGACCTACATCTCTCGCCAACAGTTTAACTGCTAATGATGACTTTCTCTGCAGAATTGATTTCATCAGATATTTGGGAGTCAATTCGGGCACTAACTACTATCGAGCATCAAGCATTCAGCTGTGCATTGGAAAATCACGTGGGCTGTCATTGCATATTCATAAAACCAGTCAGCTTCAAACCTCTCAACTTGTCACTCTTATCAGTGCTTTCTCAGATTCATCCTTAACTATTCCCTAGACTGGCTAGACTCTAAATTGTGACCACATGATAATCTGTGGAATAGATTCCATACCAATTAGGGAAGCGACATTCATGCTTACTTAACTGTTAGTCACGTTTGGTCTTTCACCAAGCTCACCCATAAAATACATCTAAACAACGTTTCGCCCCCTGCATTGTGCCACGTTTTGATGCCCATCCCGATCTAGTAACTCGGTCTAATTTTTTTGGATTATTTCCCAACTGCATCAGGACTTACAAGAACCCTGTTGTTCTATATTTAACTCGTCTATTAACGTGAAGGCACAAAGTACTGACTAAGTCGCATTCGAATCCTGATGCGTAATGTCGTTTCTCTCATGGTTTAATCTGCCGTGGCAATTTTTCTAACTAAGAATCGCCTTCGTTCATTTTCCGAGCAAACACTGCATAAGTTTTTTATTCATGTTGAAAATGTGCCTTTCGTTTGTGATATCTGATCATCCGACCTTCGAGGTGCATAAAACACCTACTTGACTTGATTTGATTGCATTGAACGAACTTTTTTCGCTTGAAATACAAGCACAAATGCCCCAAAAAAGTCACTCAAATACACACACTTGCATGGACACCCATTGCATTGGGAAACCGACTGTACAATGAGCACTGGTGCAGTCAAGGATTCACAGATTTTATGTCACTCGTTGTATTTTTGATACAACTAGGTCACTGAGAAAAATTATACCGCCCATGATGCCAGCTCTGATTTGGCAAACGTAAAGTAGAGAATATTGGTGAAAATATACAGTTTTGAATCATGTCATACGCCGATTAATATCATAACTCGTTAAAGCTAGGCTTTGATACAAAAAAATTCGATTCATTTGGCCTCCGTGTTTGTGGAATCCGAAATCGGGGCACTGCTTTTGTCCTGACACAGCTCTCGGATTTCATCGTACGTGAGAACCTCGTTCTTCAGTAACGCGTCGATGAGGCTTTGGAGTTTGTCACGGTTCTGTTGCAACAGTTCGACGCAGCGAGCAAATGCGGTGGACACGAGCAGGTTTGCTTCCATCTCGATCATATTCTGCGTGAGCTGACTGTAGGGTTTCATTGTGAACTCGCTCCCGGACGGATCACTCTGACACGGGTGGCACAATACGAAAAGGATCAGCTATGATTCCGTTCAATTTGAAGAGAGAAAGTCTATTTTGTTCATAAAACGGATGCCCAAAATATTGGAAATTGGAATTCCTGGGTTTTAAAACACTGTTATTTAGCGCTAAAACCACGTAAATCCACAAAGGTGCACGGGTCTTGGTGATCACGTGATCTACAGTTTTTTACAATAGAAGTGAAATAACTAGCATATATATATATATATACATATATTTATATATAGATTTTTCGAACAAACTGCACAGGGAGTTTCAGGAAGATTTGAAAGACAGCAGATTATCACGATCGAAAGAAATATGACGGGCTGAAAATATGCGAAGAAATTTCACAAGATCATCCATCAACCAGAATTCGCACTTTCTCAACTTCCCACAAACATGAACAGTGCGATTTTTATTGCACACATGTAGGAGTAGTGAGTGTTACGAAGAGGGTATATAAACCCACAGCCTCAAAGCTGACAGAAATGAGAGAACCGGTAACTTTGGCCACAAAACGTCGAGTAACGTAGAACCAAACTGGATCTCAACATCAGCGATGAACAGCAGGGCAAACTCCACTAGCTGCTGCCTTTCACCTACAGTTGCACATTGCTACAGAAAGAATGAATATGCAGTGGAAACAGGAAGTGAACCTACAGAGGCGGGAAAAGAAAAGAATGCCACAGTAGCAAACACAAGGAACACGGCCCAACTGTACAAACGCACACGTTTCCAATTATTCCGATTCGGTAGAAAATGATAACACGATCTCCACCGTTCACAATTCGTTGTCATATCCTTCAGCGTCTCCGGCAGCTGACGGGTTTTAAGACCCCAAACCAGGGAGACATGATACACTTAATTTACCTACGCTCGTTGTCCATTTTATTATCCCATGCTGACACGTCATGTCTTGACCTCCACGTGGCTTCTTCCATTCAGTGGGAGGAAAGTTTCAACAGAACAGAATCGGCAACGGGTTGGGCAACAAAGAAATGAAATCTACCACCAGTGAGTAACAGATCTGGTAGCAGAGCGTCGCCAGATTTGTTATGTTGCCGAGTTTGGTTGGTCTATGCACACACTGAAGCACAAGACACAAGTACTCGCAGTGCACGATATCCGAGGAGCACAGCCTGTAGTCTAGTAGGACACGAACACACACACAGAGGTTGGAGACACAAAAAGTTCGGGCTCAAGACTCAAGGCCCGTAGTCGCACAACGAATGGGGCAGATCTGCTGCTCCCGTGAATGGGCAGCCACACGGAACAATAAGCGGCGCGAAATACGAACAGCTAGCCCAGCCCGCTAGCGGAAGAGAGAAGATGAACACAGAGTACTGCCGCGCGTTTATTGGTGACCCACCAACACAAGTCAGAATTCAAGTGAGCTCTATCGTTTATATAGTTTTGTTGGGTGGCCTTGATTGATGTGTGGACTAGCCAATCACAGAACGGGCTTTTATGAATCTTTTCGCGGACATATAAAAATATTCAACCGCGCAATATTTAAAATAACGTCAATTTCGAAATATTAAGAAAAGGATAGATTCTTTTGGAAAATTAGTAGCAGAAATGAAATCTGCGGCTCCAAAAACCTTGGAATGGTCGTCGACCATAACAGCTTCTAGCACAGTGCTGTCGCACAACACCGTCTAATCAAAACAGAAGAGATATCCGCAAACCGTGAGAGATTAGCTTCAAAGCAATAAACTGACAAAGTCTGTATAAAAGAAAAGACTTTGAATGCATGAAAGGCATTGATTAGGGCACTGAGCCACCTTAGATGTTATTCTCAAATATCGGGGGCACCAAATTTTCATAGTCTAACAAGGCCTGTAAGAGCCAGTCCACCGATCGCGGTTTCCTTCTTTTTATTTTCTCATGTTATTGACCGACCCATTTCATCCATCTTCCAATTATTAAGTTTCTCGTTTCATGAGCACCTACAAAAATCGTCCCAAATACCTTCATCAAATTGGATTTTCTACGGCTCCTGAAGAATAAACCTTAGCACCCAGTACGTCACGCCTAACTTCCGAGTAAGTGAACCAATTCTTCCAACATATTCTACCAATACCACAGAGTCAGGTGACCAAGCCGGAACGTTCCGCACATCTGTTCTTAACAGCCACGTTCCTGATCCATATAGTAGCACCGACCTCATTGCTGTGTACGCTTGACCATTGATGGATAACCTAATTTCACCCCGATGCCTGAAAGATACATATTCGAAAATCTCGAAACCGAATTACTACTACTGGGAGCTAAGAGGCTGTTCGTATCTCCCCAACCGGTACCGATATTATAACGAACGCCAATCACCACTGGTTGGAGTCACAAAATGCTGCTACCAACTGATTGGAATCGGAGTCATTATTTGACCACGGTGGAGGGGTGTGCGAGAGAAGAAAAAATGCAACCATCCTCATCCATTCACGCATTATTTCCTTCACAAACAAGAACAACAAACCGATAAGCTCACCTCAAAGCTGAGATTTCCGATAACTTTGGACAAACCCCACTCGCGCACCTGTTTCATGGCCAGATCAGATGCCGCGTGCAAATATCGTTGTGAAGCTGTAGGGATTAGGGTTGGGGGATAAGAAACCAATAGAATGTCACGAAAAGATTGATAATGAGAATGATTCAACCAGGTTTTTTTTAGTTAACAGACTTTAATAGGTATTCTTCAAACGAATAAGTTACGTTCCGTAAAAGCGTTCGTAGCTCGAAATGTCCGTAGGGCGTTAGTCAACATCGATTCCCGAGGCACATTCGATGAGGTGGGGTGAATGATGATTTCCATTTCAACCGGCGTACTAACGTTAAAAAACGTTTGGTCGTAAGCCAGTCCATGCCTCTTGGTCAATCGACAAAGGGGTTTCATCATACAACAATTAAGAGACAGCTGCGGAAAACTACGAAGAGAGAAGCTTACAGTGCTATCAAGACTCGGAAATAGGAAACCGAACTTAGGAAAATCCCCAATACAACTGGAAAATCACTAATTCAAATTAGTAAACAAACGCAAAGATTGTCAGAATCCAAAGCAATTTTCTTTTGATGTATCAAAGACTTTCTCACAATACTGTTTGTGAAAACAGCTTAAAGCGGCACATCGGAGGGAAATTTCCTTCCGTCCAATTCACTTCATGGTCCGATGAGTAAGCTTTACGAAACACGAGAATCCCGTGACAATTTAAGTATCTCGAGATATTAATTTGCGCGTTTGCAAGAAGTTCATCTTATCTGACAGGTCCAAAATTCGTGAAGAGAAATGTATTTTAGATTGTTCCTCTTTGCCGAATCTTGTTTTTACTCTACGATATGATTCTCCGATTCGATCACTAATGTGTCCAGCAGTCAAGCGGGTTAGGCGTCTGTCACCAAAAGCGCTAGGCCTTTGAACTCCAGGTTCAGCACCGGTCACTTTGGTGTTAGTTGGCAACTTGCTGTCACCCGACCCGCTAGCACACCTGACCCAACGAGACCTCATGCGGTTCTGTCCCACTCTAAGTTTCGCAGTACAGGCTGCCGGTTTCTCTCTCCCCTCCGCCTCCTGTAGTGGGGACTCTCGTTGCTCTGGGGTGTGCCCTTTCCACCATACTCATGCGTGAAGCATATCACAAGAAAATGAACTGATGCTCCCGCAAGACGTTTATCCAAATCCAATGCCCAAAATCCCAATTAGGATTTTCCGATGCATCCTAATGATGTACAACCATGGAATCAAAAAACTGAAATCCAAAGGACCGAAAGTGAAGTCGTAACCACCTGATAAATCGCACCAATGGACCGACAAAAAAACAATTCTATTCTCGGATGAAACATGTCTATCGATCTAGGTAACATTCAGATTAAATATTTACTTTAGCGACCGGGTCATTAGGATAATAATAGTTAGTAGCAGCAGTAGTAGTAGTGATAGTAGTAGTAGTAGTGGTAGTAGTAGTGGTAGTAGTGGTGGTAGTAGTGGTAATAGTAGTAGTAACAGCATTAGTGGCATTACATTCATATGTGCCTGATTTCAGAATGTATGCCGCACACAGTACAGCTGAGTAGAAAGAAGCCGATGAAGTTAGAGTAGAAGAATAAAGAGCTAAGTTCTTTTGTGTTTTCATGTGTTCGTAGTTAACTAAGTCATGATGGAGAGGAAAACCTTATGCGTTTGACACTTATCGTGTACAAAGCAGACAGTATACAAGCTGATTTCGTGGACAATCTGTCGACGCATGAATGCTATCGCAAAGATACAGGATTTGTTTGTGAGCACAATACTTGAGATGCACGGTCATTGAGGGCGGGGGAATTTCGAGAGATGTTCATGACGAAAAAAACGCTTCGGAACCTGGAAACACCAATTCCTGACCATATCGAGGCGCTTGGAAGCAATCAACAATGAACGGAAATTTTCAATTCTTGAATAATGTATTCAACAAAAAATTGCTACGCACAGACACACACACACGCATGTGGAGCCTCTCAAATAGGATTCTACTTTCGAAGATATTAACGGGCTGTACACAAGCACAGACGCTAGGACATAAGAGTACCACGAAACAAGACAAGGAACTCGGAAGTGATTTTATCCATTATCCTATGGTGAAATCGAATTCCAACATTCGTTTCGTTTATATGAGTTCGGCTTCTTAGTTTTACTGGCTCTCTTTCGCGCCCCTAGTCGTGTCTACCTTTGTTTATAGAATATTGTCATATCATACACTAAATTAAAACAGAACGTCGTGAGACTGAGTAAATTAGACTGGGCCGATCTCATGATGAAAGGCATCCTCGTCTCCACATCTATCCTAGATAATCGTGCCCTTCTCTCTTGAAGGATCCACTACCTTACGCCTAATCACTTAGTTAATCAAAAAAATTCTCCCACCACGTTCTACCAACAATGCGACAACAGCGAGGTTCAAACACTGTATTCGCACATCATGTGCTCTCAGCGTCCATGTTTCCGAGCGATATTGCAGGATTGTGACTGTGTGAACTCGACTCTCAGTCGATAAGTGGATGTCAAATCGAAATCACAGATGATGGAGTGCGCTTCTGGCACACTAATCATGGGTTAGACATCAATTTCTTCTTCATCTTTTTGTCCTCAGGAGTTACTCGGATACTCAAGTACGGAGGCATTTTTCATCTATCCGTTTGCGAAACACACTAGTAAGAACAAAAACTAATACTTTCGGGTTTTATGTCCTCTTCCTGGAGGTTGGTCTTGCCTGACCGACGAAAAGTCTCCGGTGAATCACCAGGAGATGGTTAAATGAACTACTAACGATTCAAATGACATTTTATTGGTCATTCTGTTTGTAATAATCCGTTTGCAGATGAATACCTGATCCGAGCGAAAATATATAATTGAAAAGGAAAATGGACCGCGCGCATGAATGAACTGTTGATCTCATTCTGCTATCCTCTGCGTGCATTTTAGTCAGCGCACACCTATCCGGGCTTAAATCGAATGAATCACTTTTAAGTGTGATGGCATGTGACCGAATCAGAGCTGCATTTACGCGTTAGTATCCTGCCTTCAATGAAGCCACAGATCTGTGTGTGTTTGGTTTGGTCCGGTCCTTTCTGTAACTCGGTACCGGAAGAGACTACTTCTACTGGAATTTCAAACCAGCGACAAGGCATGTGTGTGTCTGGGTTCGAAGGAATTGAATTAACCCCGAGACATCTTACTGGTAATCAAGCGAATCACCACTAGATTTCAACTACCAACAACGGTCTCAGTAGTAAAAATGGGATTTCGGCTGTTTCGTCCTTTGATGTTGACTGTGATGACGGCATAAGACGCGAAGTACTGATCAATATGGTAGACAGCAAACCATAGCATGGATTCACAACCCAATTTTCTCCAATCGACAGCCAATTGATAATTACAAAGCTAACCTGAGGACATACAGAATAACAACATGTGGTTAGAACAATAACGGCTACTCACGAAAATATACCAAGTTCATGGAAAGCTCCATTGCGCAAATCTGATCTCGAAACATTTTGTCACAAAGAAACAAACCACGCGTGGCCTGTTTTGGGGCTCCGGGTCTGACACCATTCCTGCTGTTTGTGGCGGTGACGGGAGTTGGCATTGAATTTCAATGCCACTGCTCGATCGCGACTTGAAAATACGTCGTTCTCTCAGTCCGTTGGCGCGTTTTTTACGATAAAAATGATTCTTTATAAGGTGAACCCCCTAAGACAAACCCATTTGTTCTGGTTTGCAAAGTCAGTCATAATTGGATGCACTGTCACCAGGAGTTTCCTTCCAACGCATTATCCAATATACCAAATCCAAATTTTTGTTGGAGTGCGGAACGGTATATTGTTTTTTTTCTTAACGCATTCCTAAAACTGAACTCAGAAATCGCTGTCAGAAGCTCACAAAATGGGTGGCCCCACGTACCAGTACGGTGAGCAGAGACACAACCGACGGCAAATACTTGGGGAATGACGGAAGTGGAACAACTCAGTCAAAAAATGTTCATCACATCGATGTCTTAATAGCTGCGAATACGTACCTTATGCTGTAGTTCTAGCGTTCCAAGATCACGAGAGGAGCAAGAGGTGCAATTACGGTATTGGATTCTGAAGACTCCACTTGACAACCATTCCGACCGATTTTAGAAATCAATGGCAAAATCAAACAAAGAAACAACGAAGTCGGAAAATTGTGAAAATGATCATTTGACCGCCCTTGTGGCGAGGAGGGCAAACGAATTTGGTGCCTACAGCTCGAAAAATACCAAAGTGAAATAAACGGAACTGTGAGAAAATACGAAGTACCTCAATCTCTAAAACAGTCCCCGAAAATCGTGATCTTAAAGTTCCGTGGAAAAAGCTATGCAACTTTGAAGAAAACCAAAAACGCTCAAAATGACTGTCGGGTCGTTCTAATGCTGAGAATCGCCCGGAAAATTATCACTCACCATCGGAAACTGCGTTGAAAATCACCTGTTCCGCTGCTCGCCCACCGAGCAATACGGCCATCCTATCGTTAAGCTCCTCCGTGTTGAACAATCGTCGTTCTTCTGGCACCATATGTGTAAATCCGAGGCCACCGGAACTGTCACCACCGGCCATAGTTCGAGGAACGATCGAAACTTTGATCGGGACGAGACCAGTGCGCGGAAGAAGCCAAGCGACCAGTGCACGACCAGCCTCTTGAACCGCGGCCACACGACGTTCCGGTGGTGTCAATGGATTGGATTTTTTAGCAGCACCTCAATTTACCGAATGAATGAATGAATACCAAGATTAATGTTTATAAGGACGAAGAGTTCCTGATAAGTACATGCAAGGAGTGATCTCAATAAGTTTGAAAAGTCGTGTTGGTTTCCATGTCATTCTGATCACTGAGCTTGGCATTTAGATCGAAAACGTTTTATCACCAGTCGGAGCGACATCGACAGCGCGTGTGCGCAATTGGTGGTGTTTCTCTGTGTTTAGAGGTATATTATTAACCCTTATCTCTGACCTTGTCAACGACCCTGACCTCGCCATCAAACGTTTAGCTTACCGCTTGATTTCCGCTGATTTGGCCTTTGATCAAAGAGGAATGACGTTTGGGTTAAGTGGTTCAATCCCTACAGTGGATCCACGGTGATGAACCCGAATTACTTATGCAGAAACAAATGAGACTAAATCACCAAAAATGCATATAATAGAGATGGGAACGACAGTTCACTGCTGATGAAGGAATCAATCCACTTAACCCGCACGTCATTCCTCTAGGGTCAAAGGTGAAGTTAGCAAGGGCCAATTAGCAGAACAAACGTCTGGTTACGAAATCGAGGTCGTTGACGAGGTCAAAGGAAAAGGTTAGTGGCAAACCTAACAACTGCGGCGCACACGCAATGATGATATCACCTCGACCGGCGATGAAACGTTTGCGATCTAAATACCAAGCCCAACGATCAGAACCTCCCGAAAAGTGATGTAACTGTTAGGATCTACGAGCATTTGAGGATCAGGTAGAAAATGGAGGATCAAAGGACGAACATGTAGTCTATACGACAACAAAGAACGGATGGAAGTGCCATACAGACTACGAGCTATAGGGAATCGCAAATCGGTTAACCCAGCAAATTGTCGTTTAACGCGCTTCATATAACCACTCGTTCATTCGGTAAATAAGGTTTGCATACGAACTGCTCCTGCTACGTATTGATTCGCCTTCGAAACAACGAAACTAATCTGTAGGGAACAAGTGGAATTCACCAACGCAACAGGCAATCAATTGGGCTGGCAAACAGGAAAGAGACACGCGAACATCTTGAAAATTTTCAAACGATCAACTCGTCCGCAAGAAACACCGTAATCAATAACTATCACATCACATTTAGTGGTACTCGTAAGGAAAAGTTTGAAGAATGGAAAGATGCACAATAGATCACGGGACATATGAAAATTACTGTCACTATATATCATTATCGTTTGCTACATTTGAGTCTAAAGATCATAACAAACATTGTCTGACTGGGCGCAGACACTGACTTCCTAAATAGCACATACGCAATGCAGTTTTCCCCGTGACAAAACCTAGACTTATCGCGTATTACAACACTGGCTGATCAGAGATGCGGACAGTCAGTCTTTTAGCAGATGACCTCATGAACTCTGACACGATGTGGTTCATTACTGAACATTTTCATGTCACCCTTCTGTATCGTATAAAGATCGGCCATGTGAGCTCATCTTTCCGTCCCGACCAAATAAAGCTCCGCTTAGAACAGCAGTGTGTTCGAACTTCGGTCACACGCGTGAAGCGATCGGCACCGTCGTTAGCCTACCATCAATTGAGATGTATGGATGGTTCGTTAAGCTCGCGCGATCATAGACTGTCATACACATACTCGGATATGTCCAGGAGTGTACTAATTACTTTTTCATAAGTTAGCCTTCGGGAATAACTTCCAAAAGTCCCCTGTACAAAGAACAACAGTCTAGGATACAGTCTACTATTTGCACCACCCAGAACAAGGATGAGATAGGAAAAACGTTTCAGAGGATCCTACCGCTTACCAGCCAAAACGCGTTCAAACGCCGCGTCGAAGTCGGGTTGTGTAACTCCTTCCAGGTAGTCGGTGCGACGAGCAGCTATCAGAGCCGCCTCGTTGCACAATCGAGCTATATCAGCTCCGCTCATTCCAGGTGTCCATGTGGCCAATCGATCAATCAATTCAGTTTGGATAATTGTCGGTGACAGACGGTATTTTCCTGTTTTAGGGAGCAGTAACGGGACACAATAGCAATAAGCAAGCTGGAAAGCTGCAAACATACCAAACATCCACTTGCCAGAATTGAGCAACAGCAATGGTAAATGTGATTAACTGAGGAAGCTTAGACAAAATGTGATAGTTTACTGTTATCTCCGTGAAAACTGTGAGTATTTTTTGCGCATGAATCGTCAGTTGTCTGTTATGTCTATTGCCAATCCGCGGCCACACCTTACTACTAACTCTATCGAGAACAACCTAGCCAGGCTTTCTCACAACTCTCACTTCGTTAGGGAAAATCAAAAGCGTTTATGCGGTTGCCGAAAGCGTATTCGCGACTACCCTTTCTGTTCCCCTTTAAACTAATGTAATTGAAGTCGCTTCGTTGTGAAAACCGGATTGCTCACGTTGATTGATTGGCACGCTCACTATATGGCTCATTCAGTTTGGTCCGCTGAAATGTTGCAGCCCAATCGCGACTAGACGTTAGGTGGCGGCTGGTAGCAAATGACAGTGCGATTTCAATTTGGTTGGGCTAGGGGAGGACGGTTATAGTTTGGCACGATTAAGCCATATGGTCGTGACTTGCTGTCCACGGTCCGTCATCGCAAGAGGACTGGTAACCAATGAAAAGGCTGGGACAGAGAGGACAACAATAACATTGTCTCAGAGTAAACCGAAATATCCGAGTTTATACCGATCAATAACATCGAATATCACTCATACATTCACAAACCCATTGATCAGCAAAGTTCACACATTATTTGTTGGGTCAAAAAGATGTAATTTATGCGAATGCAAACTATTCACTTACCATGTTGGCTTGAGGTCGCACGAAGAGGTAAATTTTATACAAAAGGGGAAATGCACTTACTTGCTGCCCCCCCCCCAAAAAAAAGTCGATACCACGAGCGGGAATCGAACAGGCGATCTTCCGCCTATTTGTGATTCACTCACGTTGGAGAGTGACGTACGCATTAGTTTGGTGACTGAGCATCTGCTCGGTAGACGGAAGACCGAAAGATCGGTACTGGTTCCGAGCGTCGGCTTTTGGATGCGCAGTGAACAAGCGCAGTTTTCAACTCTGTCTTTTCATTACCTAGATTTTATCTGTTTATCATATAAGTGAAAAAACTCACCCAAGGGAATCCGAACACAAAAACCAACAGCATAACATGTTTCGAGTTATTTCATTGTATCTTAATTACCATTCGGATAAGAATTATCGTATAAAACCGATTGTGGTGCACTCCGGCTGGATTACTTCGAAACGATCAGGAATAAATTGCGCAGTCTAACTAACATGGCTGACCTCTGCGTTCAACTGCCACGCAAGAAAAGTGACATGTGTTGCCGATTCTCTATTAACTGTTAAGAACCAGTCCGGCTAGCATGGTGGCTAATGCGTTCGAATCAATATAGTTCGTTCCGGGTTCGCGTATCAGTTCGAGGGTAGTGGATAGGCACTGGTGATGATCCCAACAAGCATGAATCGGCTGCACAGTGCTTCCATGGTTTCCAGTGGCAAGTTGGATGTTGACGCCGCACGGCGAATCACTGGGACAAACATAAACATTCAGTGATTTGCACAGTTGAAATAGCAATACTAAATGTACCGATGCGTTACGACTGCCTGTGAATGAATGAACTATGGTTATAAGGTCACGGGTTTCAACATCCTGTTCCGTTCACCGCTTCCCATTTTATGAAAGACAGTCAAATTTATAAATCAGCGAAAAAGCATGGACATGCAGATATGCATGAATCACTTCGTGACTGGATCACTAGACGAAAACTGTTTTTTAATAAAAGCGGGAACCTTCAGAAGTACATTTCCTCTCGCTCGAACTTCGCGTGCCGAACTGCGCACTGACAGTATTCAAATACCACGGTCATTAATTGTGAAACCAGTAGTAAACAGCAAAATTTTGATTACCTACTTCTGCTATCATCTGCCGCCTTAGGAGAACAGTCGGTGTAATGGATATCAGACATCGCGCCTTCCTAAGAGCTCCAGTTTCAGGCAACAGCAAGAAACAAAGCCACTCTGTTTTACTTCCAGAGTCCAAATCCGTCGACACCGAACTTCACAATGCTGACTTCCATTACCAGTCATCGCAAGACTCAGAATGGGAAAGACACCGTTATGAAGTCCCTGTGACCGAACCACATCAAATATCATTAAGAATGGAAAACCAACAACTTTTCAGTGTTGAAGCAACGTCTTCGCATCATCACCTTAGATACTTCATCGGATAAGGTCAATCAAAGTCAGTCAGCAAGTCGCTTGAGCACCTGTTAACCCAAAAGGGTCAGAGATTCAAATTCCAGATCTCCAGTCACTTTGGTAGTTGATGGAGATTCACCGTCGTCCCGCTCGTTACCACACCTAACTCATTGGGACCTTACGCGGTTATACTGCCAACCCACTTTTTCCGGTCCCATCCTTCCTCATCGTGCAGTTATGGGTCACACTTTCCACTACACTCGTGTGTCAAGCATATAATAATGTCCTGTAATTCACGAATTGATTCTTTATACAGTGTAGTTACTCTTAGCTCACCAGTGCTAATCGCGAAAGCGCGCTCTTCATGGCAATTTCAGCCGGATTTTTAGCATTGGACAGTTGCAGTAACTGGTCATACAGCCGCATTCTGTTGAATCATTCTACCGTAGATTCTACATTGCAGTATAGCTTTCCCTAGTGAAGACACCTATCGTGGGAATCCATTAGGCCTATTAGATTGCTAATTTGTTCTTATTCAGTGTCTCAATGCCTCATCATGGTCGGGATTAGGTATTTCATGTTCGAGTCGGCTACTCGCCCCGAACGACTTGCGAAATGCTTCGAAATGACCGTGTTTCCCAACTAGCATCTGCTGAGTATGTCCTACATAGAACCTCCTCGTGGCTAAGATGTTTCGTCAAAGATGGAAGTTTTTCGCCACTTTCACGTTGCCCAAATTCAGGATCAGTACTTGTTTCCACCTCTTCTCCTCGATCGAGAAGCTTTCCATTGAAACGTCCTGAAAGTCTTGGTGCTCATTTAGGCGAGCGCCCCTCGCCCTTTGGGATAACTGTAGGATTGTCACTGATGTTCAGTTTTTCAGTTGGTGTCCCATAGTATCCAGTTCGTCGATGGAAGATTGCTTAACAGACGATTCCAGTAAACCCTATTGTTATTTGACTGTGTTTGGCTGTTAGATGTGCGGCAATGATGTTTGACATCGCCTGCGTCGTTGTCGATGGTCTTAGCGTAGCTAGGTTTATGGTCCCCGAGGAGATCGAATTTTCCGCAAGTGGCTGGGTGGGCCCCAAGGTTAGTACAAAAAACGATGGCGTCTACGCCTGTCTTGTTTCCTGTTCCTGCATCTCTATGGGACCGACAGCGTTTAGCCGAGGATGATCGACCAGCCGGAAACAGTAAATAGGCAACCAGATGACCGTTATCAACAGGTGCCTCCTGGGATATTCAAAGCATGTACTGGATACAGTTAGTTTATTGTAGATAGCGAAACTGACGACGCAAGCATTACTGATGCACTAATATCCAAGGTATCTCCATAGGACGTTTCATTCGTCTCATCCGAACGACGAGTGCGAGTGTCCCAGTAAAACCTAACAAAAAATTTCCATAACAAGGCGTTTCTTATCACCTCGGATGTTAGTGTCGGGGGAAGATTGTAACAATTGATAAGTTCAAAGGCGAAGGTCGAAAAAAGGGTATAGCAATCCGAGGAGACATCGGGTTCCATGGAAGGAGCGTTTTAATAGTCCTGCAACTGAAAGCGATTGCGAAAACGTGGAGACCGAAGTTGGCAGTGCGGTCGCTGTGCTGGAAGTGGCAGCTGTCACTCATTCCGGGAACCATTATATTCCGTGAACAAAAATAGGGCAGGCGAACTTCACAGATATTTAATAACTATTTGAAAGCTACAGAGCGTTCATGCCATGATAGCCGACTCCCAAAGTCAAGGAGTGTTATCACGTTCCGGCAGGTACGTGTTTGCCCAGACTGAGGTCGGGAGATGGCATATTTGAAATCTCGGGCGCTGGGATAGCGCGAGGCATATCGCTTCTCGGGGAGACAATACCAATGTGGCGACGGAATCCGGAAAGTCTTGCTCAAAGCGGTCCCCCAGAGTCACTCGGTTTTTGTTCTACGTTGCACCTCTAGCCCGTGCACAACTGAACGCTATCTGCCGAACAACAAGAATTTAATCTGTAATCAGTAGGTGACTGATGGGGCGGATTACAGGCCTATTAGATGTTATTTGATCAATCCAGGATGCCCAAATAGTCAAATTTTATCTTGGTGCATATTTTTCGGCGGCTCTTTAGGAGCTCGTTCATCATCTCGTGGAACTGACTATGACCCAGGGCTTAATGATACTCTGCTAGTTGAGTAGATATCTTTCGTAACCGTTAGATCAAGCGGTAGACTCTGTTCGCTCATTTAGAAGCGACTGTTTTCGCATACTGGACGCAAATAGATCGATTTATTACATTTTTGTTATTTGTGGTCGTGAATATCACACACCTACATCAGGTCCCTATCCCATAAGTGCTAACTAGCAGTTTTATGAATGGCACTGGATAAGGACACGCAACAGCGGTTCCCACACAGCATCCCTCAGCTTTCCGACAACTAGTTAATAGAATCCATTCATGAGGATAGAGAAATTACATTACTGAAAGTAATGAGCATGTAGTACTCATAACCAGCTCATCAGCATGAAACCTTAGAAACATTGTACATAACTGCAGTATTCGCCTTCCTAAAAACCACAGACGATGTATTCAACTGCACAGAACTGCGGGGTGAATTGATTTATTGCAAAATCAAATCTCTTATGAGCCACAATGGTCAAGTATCAAGACTATGCAAGCTAATCGCAAGATATTTTCAGTTTGTTAGTATATCTGAATTGTTGAGACTTTAGGTGATTCTTTATCATTCCATGTTTCAGCGTCTCGATTGCATTGCACTTCAGCATGATTTTGAAAAAATTGGGCTCGTCGGAAAAAAGGCATTCTCACCCGAATCAATTCCCCGTGAACAAGATTTATATAAAAAAAACTAAGGGATACGGATGCAGCATCGTGGAATGCCGTTCACAACCAACACGGACAGCCTAGTGGATATGATGTTCAGTACATTCTTGTTCGTCTAAGGTTTGTGTCCGGATTCCGACGCGACTGACTAGACTAAGCCCAATCAATATTCACCGTTGATGAATACTGTTAGATATTACCTGAGAAATCATACGACTGATAGGCCGAACCAATCATTGAAATTCGAATTGCAATTGAGATGGTTGATAAAACGCAATGTAGGTAATCATTTTTCACAGGTAAGGTACCGGAGCATCCCCTCTGAATGGCAAGAAAAGATCGGGAGAAGCTATCGATGAAACAATGGCACTAGGAAAAAGGAAACTAATGAAACCAACTGAATGAGGACAAAAGAGAATAGAATGAATAAAAACGAAAGACTGGACAAAACGCACCCATATACATGGCAATCAGTTCTTTTCGTTCGGCCAAGTTCGGTAAATCAATGTAAATGTGTCGATCAAAACGACCGGCTCGAAGCAGCGCTTTGTCTAGTAGATCTGCTCGATTTGTCGCGGCGAATACAATGGTACCCTCAGCCGTGTCCATTCCGTCCATCTCAACGAGGAGTTGATTAAGTGTCTGTTCCATTTCCGAGACTCCACCACCTCCTCCTCCGGGACCATCGCCGCGGCGACTGAGACAGTGGATTAATGGAAACACAAAAAGAGGAAAGGACGTGAAAGGAACCGTGCCTCCACAAGACAGACTACAAATTGTAGAATTTCGAAAAATGATATATATATATATATATGTATATATATGAGACGCATCACTACCCAATACACTCCGAATCTCGCTCGATTCAGATTCATGGAACAATGCTATCAAGATGATTACGATAGGGATGCTTACATGTCAAGCTCAGAGACCTCAGGTCTCGTGAGAACCCGCAATATGAATCATAACTAACATAAATATTCAAAACCATTGGAATACATTAGCGACAGCCAATCGCCAGGATTAGCGAGCATGTCTCTTAATGGTATCCTTAAGCAAGCGATCTCCAGTTCATGTATGCAAAACTGATCGTATCGAGCCTAGTAATTCTGATCCACCGGGACAAGCTGGTGTGTGGAACTGGTGCCATAGAAGATCGTTACGAGTTACGCAAACTGACATGTTACATCGAGAGATTCCAACGGATTTCCATTGAACACGCTAAAAGAATGATTATCCGCGTATTCTAATCACAGTCAACTTCATTCGATTTGGTCCCAAAGTATACTGTTTTGACAAGGGAGCACAGTGGAACTGTCAGAATTATTATCATCGTCATCGATTAGCGTTAAACAGCAGGCGAACCCCCAATGAACACTGTATTTGTCCCAGAGTAGCACGCTGCTATAGAAAGAGTAGATGTGCAAAGTAGACAAGGAATGGGCTTCGCGGTGCAGAAGATAAAAGAATGTCATAGTAGCCAGTAGAGGAAACACGGTCCAACCGAAAAAACGCATGTTTCGTCATCTTGATAAGACCGAAAGTGCTAATACGGCCATCACTCGCCATTTTCGTTTATCACACCCAAAATCAGTTCGAATCGGTTGCTGCATCCATAAAACTATGCCCCAAGCGTACCTTATTTTTGGTCGCCCAACTACCTTGAATGCAAGAACGTCACCAACTGCATCATTATGTCGTATCGCCAAAGGTTTCAAATCATCGCGTTGGGGGATCTCGTGCACCCCACTTTGGCAACTAAACCCAACGTGTTAGAGCAAATCCATTGGTAGGNGGCCGCGACTTGATTGTCACAACTTTATATCAAGGATAGAGTTGATAAAACGAAACAGTTATCATAAATGTGAAATGCTCATACCCTCCCGAATCCACGGCAGTGCGTCGACGACCCAAGGAATCCAATTCGTCAATAAAAATGATTGCAGGTGGATTCGCCCTGGCTGTTCGGAATAGTTGGCGAATACGAGATGCACCGAGACCACCAATCACCTCGACAAACTCCGAACCGGCCATGGAAAAGAACGGCACACCGGCTTCATTGGCCAACGCTTTGACCTGGTAGGTGAAGAAAACCCGAGCAATTTAGCAACAAATTTTGTGCAGATCAAAAGAAAACGATTGACAATTAGGAAAGCCAATATGTCAAATATAAACTGCGAATAAATCCCGAGGTTACTAAGACCATCCATTTTTTGCGACAACGTTTAAAGCGTTTTGGGCAGCGGTTTAAAATCCACGTGTCATTAGTTTTCCAGGGAATTTCATTTTTTACAATATGGTAAATGACCGTTTTATGATGTTCAAATGCAAGTACTGGCATACGGAATTGAAATACACATTGGAGACAATAATATCTATGCGTCTAGACAAATCAGTCAGATATCACTCGACCTAAAATGGAAACGGCACAAATCTCCGACGAGTCGGAACTCGCGAGTGGATGCGCAATGTGATACATCATACACTTTGTTAGGGGAAATCCGAGACAACGTTGGATGGCACGGGTGTTTTGCCAATGAATCACTAGTAATTTGATTTCACAAAGACATGCACATTTCAATAGATCTGATTTCGAATAACAACGGTGCACTTCGATTTAACACATGCCCAACTTATGAATTAGAAGCACACACGCACACACACACAAACATACAAACACACACGGCAAGCAACGTACCCCGGGTTTTGCACTACAACAACTCCAGCTTGCATGATCCAGCTACGGATTTGCCCCAGTTATGCACTTACGTTCAATCTCATGCGGTTAGGTCTTTAAAATAAAAACTTTTGTATTGATTTGCTTCGGATTCCGCTGTCAGCTGATGCAATTTATGATTCCGGCATTTGGATCAAGGGATGGCCATGATATACTTATTCCACCCACATGCTTCCGTATTCCTTCCTACCACAACAACGTGCTGGATACAAGAAAGACCAATGCATTCCACTATCGGTTTCTTTGCACTTGATTTCATCCGATTCAATCACATTAGCGAAAATTAATTTCCTTCTTTCCTCTTCTCCAATAGGAGCTATGTCGGTCTACAATTGCTGTACAGCTATTCGCTTCGCCTTACATTCTACTATTTTTTTCGGATTAAACTGGACTAGGGTATCACCGTCTTTGCAATACTCAAATCAAAACGGGAATCGAGATCGGATTGTGCGCAGCGTCCACCTGCAAATATTCGACGCTCCAAACGAAATCAGAACGCGTAAACTACGGAACCGACGGTCTACTTCTTCAAATGGCTGTATGCTCACCGGAATCTGTGGTAAAGGAATGTATTGAGCACCCAGGGTGACTGTCTGTATCCGAGGTGCGTAAGAACTGAGCAATCCGTAACCGGTCCTCAATGGGTTACGTGCCCCTTAGATCGTCTCGTGGATTAGACTATTTGGTCAAGGGCTTGAGGTAGGGCCCCTTGAATAGACTTCCTAGTACGGTTTAGGTAACAGTATTATCCACCCTAGAACCGAAATATGCATCCCGGTGGACGGCCGACGACGCACGCCCTTTCAATAGCTGCGCTACAATTCTGTGTCATCCTTATTTCGTTGTTTTCTTGTTGGTCTCGGTTCGCCAATACAATCGCTCGGACTTATTGCTGTTTAATAGCCTTATTGTTTTTCAACATCAACTGGGATCAAGCACGGCTACACCTCAAATATTTTATCCGTCTAAAAGAGGCACTCATACTGACTGGCAGGCAGCCCTTAAATACACCCTTCCAGCCAGGATGTCCATTTCGGTATTGCTGAGTACCAACACTCGTCCTCTGTTTGCGAAAATGTCGGATCTGTCCCTCGCACTTCAATCACCGATCCATGTTCACACTTGTGTCATCTGTATACAAAAATCGTGGCTGAACCCGGATACCGCTAATTCACTCGTGTCGATAGACAGCCTCAGACTCCATAGACAAGATAGAATTTCGGACAAGAAGAAGACGGGGGATAGAGATATATATCTTTCTTTCCTGTGTAACATCTGTCGTGAAATTCATTCAAAGTGAGTGTCGGTCTCAGCCGGTTATGGGCATAGAGCTGGGCTCAGCTTTTCAAGATCAAGCACATGGGTGATGTTTTCACAGCATCACACGAGTGGTCAATAGATAAAACAATATTGCTGAGGCTCTATGGACGCAAAGAAATCCTGCCTTCGACAAATTAGCATGCCGCTCTGAGAAAGTGGACCACGAAGTAGCGTGCAGCACTTTAGAGTCAGCGAAATAAATGAATAGTTCCGAGCCTTCTCAAGAAAGTGGAGTTACTAACTATCAGATAATTCTTGCATATAGAAGTAGGAATAGGTTTTCCCATGAATAAAAAAGCCACACTGTTTAATTATCAGTTTTTACAGGTATGTGCGATTTTTCCCCCAAAATAGCCAGACTATATTATACCTTCTCTGATGGTAAGAGTACAGGCTTTCATTGCTCTAATGAGGTCCAGGATAACCACGAGTACGCCTAGTGTCTAGCTAACTGGGAAAATGGATGGTACTGGAATGATTAAATCAAAGACATCGTGACAATTGGGTACAACAAACGTGGCTTCAAGAGTACACATTTCCAATAAAACAGAAGAATTCGATTTCTAGAAAAAGGAAACCGCTGGCGTAACAGGAAGGCTAAATACGAGGAGCAAAGGAGGATAAAGTCATTAAATATTACTTTGCTAAAAGATCATTTTCATTTTTGACATTAAATGTCTGAAATGCTCGGCCTATAAACAGCCGGTCTCTGGCTTCACATACTTTCCACGTTTCGAAAATGCATCTCCAACAGATTTTCACGACACCGAGTACTCAGTCGGTGTTCTAGTCGTAAGGGTGAAATATGGTGCTGCGACCCAGTTAGTTTCTAGAAAGAACAGCAAGTTATTGAAGTACAAAGTTTGAATGCAGGATTACGCTTAAAATTCTCGGGATAAAATTGAAACAACACATTTTGGACCTAAAAGATTTGGGCTCTGTATCCCCGGTTGTCCAAGGGGCCCAAAAAGTCGTAGCCGTGGGATATGACAATGGCGTTTTGAATCCTGGCCTCCTACGCGTGGGTCAGTTTACCTCCACTTTTACTATGCCCTCTGTTACGCGGCTCCCTCCTGAGCAAGATGTGCAATTTTGTTCTTATTAGATAAAGGAATTAAAAAGGGTTACCCACATGATACAAATAAGGTTCCTTCATCACTTCTGTCAGTCCTCTCATTGCTCGATAAGCTCACAGGCTAGCATCAGATGGTTTGAAGCTTCCCTGAACATTTGAATGGAAAGTCACAATACTTTGGATCTTCCAGGCGTGTTTTGTCAAATTCCATTACTGACATGAAATAACGCTGCCGCGAATAACCTGCCAATGTGGCAGGCTGTTGCTGGTCGGCTGAGGGCGTGCCGAATGTATCGTGTGCTTCAGGAGAGCTGGTCGGAGAACGGGCGGTCCGCAGGCCACGGCGGGGCGGGCCGCGTCCGGGCGCTCGGCGAGCACGATGGTGCAGTCACGGGCCGGCCCCGCTCTGCCTTATCCCCGGTTGAAAAAAGCAGTGATAAC
This sequence comes from Fasciolopsis buskii, assembly GCA_008360955.1. Classification (NCBI taxonomy): domain Eukaryota; kingdom Metazoa; phylum Platyhelminthes; class Trematoda; order Plagiorchiida; family Fasciolidae; genus Fasciolopsis; species Fasciolopsis buskii. The sequence goes on from LUCM01004022.1 coordinate 545,494, forward strand.
ATTCGTCCGAAAACATTTTGTTCTCTGAAGCCTCCGTTTAATTACTTTCATTCCTCGCTCTCTAAAGCGCATTTTATTGTTTCCTTTTTCAAAAAAATTCTAAAATGATTTTTTTCCCAATGTGATGTCAGTTTCAAATGATCGTGAATTAAATGGCAAGCTGAAATAATGATCTGTGATCATAACACTGCGGGAGCTTTCATTTTGAGTACGGATCTTCCTTTCTCTGTATCTAAGTGAATTACTTTTATCTCCAGAGCCATGTTGTAAGGTGTATTTCACCGCTGCTGTCTTGGATGAAAAGGGGCGGGCAAACTTGTGACACTGCGTGACTGGCTCGTTTCGTGGACGACGATTGATTAAATGCTTGATTGTTCGATAGAAGATAAAAATATTTTACGATGTCGCATGTTATGGCGGAAATTGTTCCGTATTCCAGCTATCTGAGAAACTTTACAATTCGGCCTCGTTGAGGTAGCACTTCAGCAACAACGTGATGTTTATGCATGTCATTAGGAGTCGACGAATAGGTGCAATGATTTTGAACCTTGGTGTAGTTTTTGAAAATAGGGTCACATGAGAGATTAGACGTCATTCCCTTGCCGATGAGTCTAGACGCTAATATTCCTTATATATATGGATATATTTATAAATTCAATATTCCAGTGAGGATTTACAATCGGAGTAAGATGATCGAGCGGTAAGTAGCTGAGGATTGACGTCTGGTGAATGACAATAGCCGCCAGGATCCGTCGTATGCTCGTGCTATCTTATTCATGTACCACTCCTTAATTAATGCCAATCCCACTGCAGACGCGAAGCGAGGGACAAGAAAAATATTATTTCGAATTTTTTCTGCCGCTTAACGGGTACACCGAGCTTCGTCGGACGATGCAACTTAAAAAAACACTCCGAGGACGATCGCCGACAGACCAAAACACGGAACGTCCTTCCAGTACATCAAACGCTCTCTGAATGAACAAGGTTACTCAAACCCCATGGAATTGAATTGGCACACAAACCAACAAGAACCCAACGAAAGATTCTGTCGAGGACCAAAGAAATGACAACTGAAAAGAGTCGAACTGACGTTGACTGTCAATCGAAACTGCAAAGACGTGAAAAAACAGTTCACTTTACAACGGAGAAAGAAACGTTGGGACACGGACCATGAGCACCAATTGGCAACAAAAAACGATTCACTCTCTCCAATTTCAATTCACAAAGACCGGGAGGGTCACCAGTTGAACTTTAGAGTGAGAACATGGCCCAGAGTAGACAAAAGACTCCGAGGGGAATTATATCGAAGCTTGGCATCCCTCCGGGAAGGGTAATAAGAGAGACGTCGATCCGGACCACGTATGCTTCTCGATCCGGATAAGAAATCAAATCTGCAACAAGCAGTCGAAACGGACGTTGATTCAACGGGAAAATGTCAACAAAGGACGAAAATACTAAGCAACTGGGCAGATCTCTAACGCTAAACCGCATTTCACTAAGGGCAAGCCAACTCAGACAGGCGAAAAGACTAGGCTTGTAGCCAATTTAGGCGGAAAATGGCAAAGCAAGGACGCTCGCCACAAGAATCACCGCACGATGACGATGTCACTTGGGCTGTGATGAGAGTTTGCATCAAATTGCCCCAGCTACAGCGAAACAACTTAATAACTAATCTGTTGGACCTGAGCTGCGTGAAAGAGTCATATCTCCAATCTTTATATAGAAGAGACAGGTTGATGAAAGAGCAGAGAATCATGGCGAGGGACGAGAACCAGTGAGCGAGAACAAAGAAACAAGAAACAAATAAATGAGTTCACACCGTTCCTGTGTGCACTAGATGTTGTATAGCTTTTTTCGTACAAAAGATACTGTCGCAGGGCAAAGTAAATAGGAAACAAACAAAAGTAATTTACCTCAGACACTTTGCAATAAATATGAAAAAAACTCCTCGAGGAATAATCTTTATGGCACTTTATAATAGGTTGCTCCAGAAATCGGCTCCAAAATGATGCAGGTTGTCCAAATGCGTGCTAAAAATATGGACCGTGAAGTTTCCTTTAGAGGCTTTGATTCTGAGAGTTATGGAAGAAAATCAGTGGAATCGGTGTTGATAATTATGAGAGCTAAGCACTTTGAAAAGATCGATTGTGCAGGAGGATGCGTGGCGATCTGAAAGAATTTTCTGTGAGCAAATTTCTCAAATGCTGATTAAGTGTTGATGCAGCAGATTAGGGCAATTCAGTTAGTGGTATGAAAGGACACATTGGCTAATAGAACGGTGAATTTTAAAGCCTTTTTATTAAGTAAAACTGGAAAAATGACGGGGAGAACAGTAAACGAAATGATGGAAAAACAGGATTGATATCCAATCGGGAGATGGTGCTTTGTTTCACTGTGTAAATGTCGAAGCTCCTGTTTTGAAATGAGCAACCGTCGAGACTCTTTACACAGGTCGAAAATGCGAGTAGGCATTACAGAATTTTATCAATAGTAATCCTAGATATTTTACAGAATTAACCCCCCGCCCCCAGCATGGGTAGGGTTTTTTGAGTTTGGTGAAAGACGTTTTTGGATGGGTAGAACCGACCGAGGAAAAGAGAACGAACATTCAAACATTTAGATGTGTTGATATTTAAACCAGCCGTGGAGGAGTTTAGATAGGAGATAGGTTGTTGGAAAATCTTTTTGAAAAATCAATCGTTTGTTCGAAACGGTTTGAGAGAGGGCACATCAACGACATACTTAGCATAGATTGACAGGGGGAGGCTAGTTTGATAAGTCGAATGATGTGTAAGTAGAGAAGAGATGCGTGAAAGAACAGACTGAAGAACTTCTGATTTGTTCGTCACGTTTTTCGAAGTTTTAGCGTCATCTCATTGTGCAAAGGTTCGGTAGTAAAGGTGATCAAACAGTATGCTACAAAGGCCTGGAGACATAACAAATGGTTTCACCGTTTGTGAAGCCGAAGAGAAGGTGGAACGAAATCAAAATGTTGACGAATATCTAGAAGTGCAACCAGCACAGATTTATCCCATGATTTCTAAAATTACAAATATGGTGAATTGAGGGAGCGACAGCGTCAAATTGGACTGATTAAGAGTTTATAGACAAACTGGAAAGGGTCGTCGGAAAGATAATAGAAGAATGCACTCGCTTAATTGTGGCACGTTCCGTCAGTTTAAGAGCAAAAGATGTTGAGGCGATGGGGCCAAAGCTATAGAATGCGTAGACTTGTGGGGATGGGTGTAGTAGTGACGGGTCTCCAACAGTCTAGGATGGAAGACTAGACTAATAGTGAATTAATTAGAGAAGTAAAATGCATCAGTCCCCAGACAATGCTTTAGAAGAAGCTGAGGCAGACTGTCAAGACCATACCCCTGTGGTAATTTTAGTGAGTGTGCAAGAGGATTATTAGCACCTCTTTCCTAGAACATCTCGTAGACTCATATCATCACGCTCCTGACTGAAATATGACTTATGGTGTAAGTGGAAGGATGGATGAAAGCACGATTGATGCTATCGACATTTGCAAGAAGATTTATCGCATGTTTCTTCTTTTTCTTCCATACAGCATTCGAATACATGCATAGGACTCGGATGTTGTCACGACTCAGGAGTTGGCGTGGCGAATGTGAATTTCGATGCGTTATGATCTAGCTTTTAATGTTTTAGAAATATACCGCACACTTGAGTTGTTACGAGATTTGTAGACGCGCTCCTTGCGTTTTCTTAGAGATGTAAGTCTCCGGGAGGAAATACGGCCATTTGAGACGAATAGTGTTTTAAGGGACAGCAAACACTAAAGATCACGTTGGCTGCCCGTCTCTGTGAAAAGTCTAACATCGTCATTGAGCAAGGGGTTAGAAGCAGAAACAGGAAGTGCATGTGGTGTGCGTTTTCTGGAAAAGAATAAGGTTGTTGTGTGAAAAGTTACGGGGTTGAACTCAGATTTGATTTGTTTGTCTAATGAATGGAAGGCTAACGTAGAATACATTTGGCCTTAAGAGAGCAGACAGTGATAGTTTCTGAAATTGGAGCAGCGCAGTTTCAGGGAAAGTAAATAGGGTGGTTGGTATACCTATCTAAAAAGAGCCGCTTCTGGCAAAAGAAACGCAGAGATAAGTCAAATCACACACAGAGAGTGGTAGAATCCATGCACAATAATATGCAAACCGCCCTTCAGAAGAGAAACAATGAATGCTAGAAAAGGTTCGAAAAAAATGTGATATTGTGTTGCGAGCTAAAAGGGGCGATATATAAGTTTCTTATGTTTTTACTGCTATATCAGAAACTGTTGTGACGAGAGATATGTCATTTCGCGTTTACGGAGACGCATCAACAACTTCGACTCGCCGGCTCAGAAGAGTTTTTGTATGTTGCACACCGGT